>JAMPIV010001299.1:0-418094 GCA_024509875.1 Oreohelix idahoensis | reverse complement strand
GGGGTGATGTGGTCTGCATCACGCCGGCCGCCTTGACCTTCCCAGAGTTGCCCTGATTCCCATTGGGCTGGGTCGACCCAGGAGCCGTTTGTGGTCTAAAAAAAACCCACTTCATCTCTGGGATCGAACCATAGACCACTGCGCTAGGAAGCCAGTCTCCATAATGTCATCATCAGCCTCTTTCTGCTCCCATATGGAGCCTGTGGCTACTTTTGACATTTATTCCTTGCGGAGAAACTCGCACGAAGCAGTCACCAGCTCTTGTAGTGGTGTTTTTTCTGTGGCAATTTAACTTAAATGGTGAGGCTGACAGCCTCATACACAGATTTACATGAATAAGTAATTCTTATATCTTGAATGCACATATGAAAAAAAGAAAATGTACATATTGCGACTTACCCTTACGTGACAGGTAGTTATCCAGACGCTTTGCACAGTATGGTCTATAGTATGTCACTGCAGCCGTGAAGGTGCATTCTTCTTACATGAGCTACTGGGTACTGTTATTCTACCATTCCTAGCTTTTAACACATGGTTAGATTCCCTTGAACTATGATTCTGATGATTTTGATAGTAATTTTACACTGTTATATTCAAGTTTATTACTTAAACCGTTATTACGTCCTAGCAAAATCTCGTATCTCACTTCCTTTATCCCCACTGAGTGATGTAACTTTGAATCCATGGGGAATCTTAGACACACGAGTCGTATAATGAAAAATTCGCACACACACAGAAATTTAATTTTGCTTTGTTTGTTTTGTTAAAACAAATCACAATAGTGTATCTGTTATGTTAAACCAATGACAGTGAATGGTGTCTTATTTTAACAAATTCCACCTACACATATTTTCTAGTTTAGGAAGGGTTATTCTAAATTGACTGGTAGTTTTACTCATTACTGACATCGTCGGAAGTAATTATGGGACATGATCTGAACTAATTCTCCAATATTTGTAATCGCTTCTTTTTATCCCTGTTTATTAAGATAAGAGATCTCCTTCTTATTAATTACGTCAGGCGTAGGGATAAACAATTTTGCACGTCATTCCAGCAAGAAAATAACCCCAAGTTACCTTTAAATGACCATCTCTTTCTAATTCGACAAATTTTGTTTGTGTTATTCTATTCAGCTAAGCGAAAGCAAATACGTAAGCCTAAAGGGATGTCATACAACTTACTTCGTATCTAATGTAATACGTGTGACACAGCGCTTTTTTGCAGTGTATCTTAGGTACTGTGTTTGGCGGAAAAGTCGGCCGGGCAACGCCGGCTAGAGCAAACTGGTGTGTCACGTGACCTCGGATGCCGGGGGAAAAGGCGCAATTTGGTCAGTGAGATTGCTAGCCTTGGTCCGAGCAGGACGTATATTATTTTCCATTCGCCAGCAAGTTTGCTGTGCGATCTTTGTGTGATCTACTAGTGAGAGATTGCCTTATTTCGATCCTGGTTGATAATTATGTGTAATTCTAGATCAGTGTAGTGTCCAGTGGATATTATCTTCAGGCCGTAGAATATGAATAGTCAATGATTTTTAGTATATCATTGTCACTGGTTTTTCCGCTCAGGGTGAACGATATTCATGGCAGTGTTTCAGTATAAGTCATACTGTCATGTATGATGTGACAGTTCAAGCTCCTAAGGCAAGTTTGTAACGGTAGTTCATTAGTGCATTTGATGTGTTTAGTGGCCGTGTGAGGCCTTGTTGTAGTGTGGCATATGATTAAAGGGAAGTTCCTGTGAAAGGTCTTTATTTCTTATTGTCAGCCATCGTTGTGTGGTCTTACGTTTGGAAAAAACGAGCCTTATTTGTTATAAATATTATTACAAACCCACACGATAGTTTTCGTGACAGTTTGAGGCTCTTCCGGGATACTATCGTGTAGGCTTGTATTAATTTTTAAAACAAATAAGGCTCGTTCACCTCTCCCTACCATCCTCGGGCGAACGGAGTGTGTGAGCGCATAAACGGCGCAATTAAGCAAATGTTATCGAAGGTGACCGCCGAGTGCCCGCAGGATTGGGACAGGTATTTTTCGGCGGTACTTTTCGCGTACAGAGAGGCTCCTCATCGGAGTACAGGGTTCTCTCCGTTTGAACTGCTTTATGGTGCACACCCCAGAGGCCCAATGCATGTCCTGAAAGATTGGATGGTGGGGAAGTATACGGGAGAATCGTCGGTGTCGGCGTATGATTATGAAGTTGGCTAGCGAGAACGTATAATCAGGTCGTGTGCGTTAGCACGTGAGTCGCTAACTCAAACCAGACATCCAGTATCGTCGGTACGCAAACGAGGGTACTAGATTGATTTCACTCTGGACAGGGGAACAAGTGTGGCTACTTCTCCCTACAAAGCAGGACAGGTTAAGCATCTCCTGGCTAGGTTCGTTTCAAGTCCTTAAAATGGTAAGGGACGTGGACTACCTTATCAAGGTTAGAAATAAGGAGAAGGTGTTCTACGTGAACATGTTGAATCCATACGTGGAACGGCCGGCGGAGTTGGCAGTCGTGGTAGATGCCGTGGTAGAGCAAGAATCAGAGTCGGCGGAGTCGGTTGTAGTTGATGAGAAGACAGCGGCGATGATGTTAAGCTGGATCTGTCCCTTGTGCCGCTTACTCCATCCGAGTCACGGGTGGACGTGTCGATCTGTGATGATCTGTCACACGATCAAAAGACGCAGGTGGGTGCGATACTTAGGGATTTTAGCGAAAATGTTAAGTCAAAAGGGCAGAAATCCTGAATATGCTGTTTAGACAAGTTAGATTTTGAGTTGCGCTTGTTTAACTATGATGCTGGATAGAATATTTATATCAAGAATAGAGCGTATGACCGCAACTCACGGCGTTGAGCCCCGCCTGTGAGGAATTTATCCGTGGGTTGTAGTGAGCTGTTTGTAGCTCGCGGCTATGCTGCATATATGGACAGCCTGTGTTTGGGCGTCGTCCGAGCGGGTCGAGCCCTGCTGAATTTTCGAGGTGTGTGCCTGCGCAGAGCGATGAATATGTCTAGCGATGGTTTTCGCTGTGTTTATGGGATAAGTGGATATTTGATATGTACAGGCCAGTATTCCCTAGTAGAGGATATTTTTGTGAAGATATGATTTAAGAGACCATTATTTCCCGCGGAGGTAGAATTTATGGATATTGAAGTATTTTGAGTACTAAGGCCATTATTCCACGTGATGATATTATGAGTTATTTGTAAACTGCAGTGTAGGCAGTATTTTGAGTACTAAGGCCATATTTGATTAACTGCAGTGTGGAGATTTGTGAAGCTGTTATGAAGCTATTATAAGTCCAGGATTAGGACAGGCCATATTTGATTAACTGCAGTGTAGAGATTTGTGAAGCTGTTATGAAGCTATTATAAGTCCAGGATTAGGACAGGCCATATTATGTATAACTGCAGTGGGCGTGTGAGATTTATTGAAGCTGTTTAGAAGCTGTTATTTATAGCGCTGACATTATAGTTAACTGCCGAGTGTGCAGTCTGTTGAGCGCTGGGGATAGTTCGTACTTTTCACTGTGGACTTTATATTTATGCCAACGTGTTCGTGTTGTAATGCAAACTGTACATTAATGTAAACGTGATTGTGCCGTGCCTTAATAAATCGTCATTAAGTGTCACCAGGCGTTTACACCATTCTATGACTATTATGTACGTGCCTTGTGGTGTGAGTGTCTACCCCATCACACACCCACTTACAACATTCTACACAGTGACAGGAGAACAGTAGCACACATATTTATTACTAGCCTATGTGGCGATGATGTAGACTTGAACCTACATGCCTTTGAAATATAACCTTATTCTTATCAAGTGGTGGTTTAAAGTCAAGTGGGTTCTAATGCCTATTACTCAAAGAAGTTACTGCCAAGATTATAAATGTGCAGTAACATATTTGGTGGGCCAGTCATCAAGTTGGTTTCCAGTCATTTAGGGGGTGCTACCCAATACAGACGAGGTTACTGCTAAATAGAGCGGTATCATATTTTGTGGCCAATGTGACTCATGACTTATTTACGTAACTGTGTTGTGAGAGTCGGTTTTAACACCCACTCACTTCAACATCCCTAACACATCACTCATTGAACCCCATCAATATGAACATTAACATATTTGGTTTCCAATACTGGTTTTATCTTCTGTGCTAGTCAAGTTGGAACGAATAGATATGACATTCGCGTGACAAGAGTTTGAGTGAACTTAACTTGATTATAATTAGCCCTGTGTGGGAGTGGCCTGAGTCTCCTGTGCTTCAAAACCGTGACCTAGTTTGTAATCTGCCTGTGTGGCGCATTTGGGAAGCCACGCACGCCTTATCCGTGATGGTGTTAAGTTTTATAGCGGTGTCAGTTGACGTTCTGTGTCGTGCTTGTGGAAAACAACAACGTCTATAGTCTACGACATTTGCTATCAGATGTGCAGCGATTACAATTCTGCTTCTATTGAATGAATTTTTCAAGTAGCGAGCCAGCAGTTTATGAGGTGATCCAGCGACCGAAGAATGGCGTTTACAAGTTCGGGTATATGTGCAGTAGTACCAGTCATTTTGCACGTATACCACAAGTCAAGAATTACGAATTTGCTGTGTTCCTATTACTGTCATCATTTGCTCCTGTGTAGTGTTCGAGCACTGAAGCAAGGACCTGAAGGGAAGAAAGTCTAGTTCCAGTACCTTCCTGCAGTGGACTGTTTTTAGCTACAGAATCTTGTGATATCCAGTGTGTTTGCGGAAGGGAACGGGATTATTGACAGATAAGTGGTTTTTTGTTGTGTAAATTGGGTAACTTCATGTATGTCATCGGGCCTTCCATTTCTAGGCGTTGCTTATTCTATTGTTGTTGTTATGTCTATAGTGACATATTATTAGAATTTGATGTATAAGTAATTGATGGCCATATGACATATGTTCACTTCTCTGATATGGATATGAATAGAAATTGATGTGACAGTAATTGGGAATAGTGACAATTTGTTGTATAGTTATTTAACTGTGAAGAGTAGAAATTTGATTGATACATATACAGTGATCTCAATATGTAAGTCACTATGGATGATGACGAAATGGATCCTGATGATATGAGGCCTGTATTGACTTATGTGTTGGAAGAAGGTAGAGATTTTCAAGGATTAAAAGGCCCAGAGCTTGAGGAACATGTGATAGACAGATTTTTGGTCAATGCGGCAAAAGCCATAAGATATTTTGCTGAGGAGAATTTTCATTCTGTTCCTCATCTAAGGATGGCTAAAGATTTAGCGGACTTACTGGTTATGGATCTTCGATTGTTTTCGTACAACTATATGGGTGTTGAGCGCGATCAGATATTGAAGAGTATACGTAAGATGGTGCGCAACGACAATTCTGATGATCGGAAAAAAGAGTTAATAAGTGAGGAACAAATAAAAGTCAACAAACAGAGTGCCCTACAGGAAAGGGACAATTGTTTAAAAAGTACTGCTGAAGTAAGTAAGCTACATGAAACAGTCTCTAACAGTCTCTTAACTTACAGGTGATTTATGTAAATCAAACTTGGAACTTGCTAGTATGCAAGCAAGTTGGGATTCAGAACTATTGAAGGTCAAAGAGTTGAAAGCCCAGATGAAAGTTAACCAAGTTGTGGTAAAAAACCTTACACAAGAGATCCAACGAAGAAAAGAGATGTATGAAAAATTAAAAGCGGAAACCAATGAGCGAGAAAGATTATACATAGAAATGATACATGATGTATGTTTCGATAAACTTGAAGAGAAGAATACTGCATTTCCAGGGGAAGTTGATGAGCTAGCGAATAATAATAATGGTGAGATTGTAACAAAGTTAATAAAGCTAAATAACGAACAGGATGGAAAAGAGACATTGGTAGAGTTAACGGCTGAGAAAGAAAAGGTGGCTAAGATTGAGAATTTAAATAAGAAACTTAGTGAGGAGATTTCTCATAAAAATATTGAAATTTCAGAAGCCAGAAAACGAGTAGATGGCCTGCTTGACATCGTCTTGAATAACAAGATGTGGTCTACTGTCAATGTTGACAATGCTAGACAGAAAACGGTTTGCCAACAAGGCACTAAAGCAAAGAGTCAGCCCTACACACTCATTGCTAATACTTCCACTGATGTCAAACAGGGTAGAGGTACATCCCTGCGTGGCAGATACAATTTCCCACGTACTGATGGCGTTTCTGCCAATGGTTGTGATTCTTGGCGTCAGACCAACAAAGAGAATTCGAGTGCAACAGCCAGTTCTGTTAATCACGAGAACAAATGTGAGAAAGTGCAGGTTAAAGCTGCTAAGATCAACCAGGTGTTTGCTATTGCTAATTCTGATAAATTTGTAAGAGGGAATAAACATAGTACTACATTTTCCAGGAATGAAACCCACTATGGGCAGGATCATAAACATTCTAGAGGTCCAGTTACTTGTCAAACTCAGCACAGTCAGTTTGACAGAACGGGTAAACATATTCCCATAGGTGGAAAGAAGATCAGTGATAGTAAGAGATATAATCCCAAGATTAGACAGTACCAAGAGAATTTATCAAGTGGTAATTTTTATTCTCCAAGGAACTGTAAACAATTTGGTAGATTTCAACATTTTGATCCGAAAATTTCTGTAAATTATAGTAGAAATAACTATAACAAAGACTGTCAATCTGGTAATGATTGTGCTGCTAAAAAGCAAGTCCTGTCTACTGGACATTTTTGTCAAAGGAAAGAGAGTAATCACAACGGTGCTAACTTGATTCATAAAGATAACAATGGTCACAATAGAGGAAAGGGTTATATTTCCTATAGACATAATAAATCCCCAAATCCTGATTCACATCACCAGAGTGACTTTTCTCAACGAAAGCCTAAGATTTTTTATAAGCAAGGTGATAAAAATAATAATGGTCTATTGAATGATACTGCTTGTTCTAATTTTGATGTCGAGAGAGCATCTCGTTTGGTTAGGTATAAAACTTTATTGCAGAATACAGCAGTGATGACCTTCAGTTAGGGTCAAGTTGAGCCTAAGCATTCTATGTTGTCTACTGTGTGTCAAGGGAAGAGTTGATGGCATCATGAAGATACCACTACTTTACACAAGCCACAGGGCTAGGTAATTGTCAATTTGACTTCTACGTTTTTTCTCATTAAATTTCACCATTCATTAAAATGGAAATTTTCATTTATATATTTTGACAGAAGCGACTTTGCGACAAGAGTCAATGCTCCTGTGACATATTAGCGGTGAGAAAAGTAGGTCAACTTTGCGTCCGTGTGTTCGATCAAGCGTAACCTTTTCAGCGTCTCACTAAGCATCTGAAGTGTTTACCTGTTGAGGGTCAAGAAATGTTGACAACAAAGCGGGAGATTTGCATCTGATTTTTTTAATCAAGATAGTAAATATTTTCTTTTGTATTTGTTAGTATAGTACATGATATGATCTTGTTTTAGAATAACATGTAATTTTATTGAAATATTTGATGCATCATTTGATTGCTATGATTTTTTGTTTCTATTGTTATTTATATTCCATTGTTGAACTTGCAGTTGTTTATTTTGTTTTTTGTTTTTATAGCAGTGTTTGTTAGAATAGTTAGAATAGAATGCACAAACTCATTGGTTGTAATGGTACAATAATTACTTTTAGAAAATTCACGAGTATTCGTTATCCATTACTTAAATTTTTTCTCATACTCTGATAGCATTAGATTGAAATTGTTATATTATATATTGAAATACATTAGGTTGAAATAAATATAAATTTAAAGTTAGATAACTCTAAAACTAAGCTGAACATGATTGTCAACCAGAAGTAATTTTAAGGTTAAATTGTCTGTTTAGGTAGAATTAACAGCGATAGCTGATATTATTTTTTGATTCAAGAATTTGGAGATCTGGTTTAACACTAAGTTAACTTACATTATTTTGTTCTTAAATATTTACAAGCTTGTATGTAGATAATAGTGTGTTTTTCTCATGTGTTTTTATGTGACGTATTTAAAAAAAAAAAAAAAATTACATTTGTTAATGTGCGTCTGTTTAGAGATAGATTGTTTATATGTCCTTCATTTTCTTAAAGTTGATTTCATTGTTAGTTTATTTATTATATCTTCGAATTGGTTGTAAATGAAATACTATTTTTATGCAACTTAGTATTACGAAACTTTTTTTTATTGAATTTTTTGGAAAATGTATTTCTTCGAACATTGTAATATTTTTTCTGCGACAGCGCTAGACTGTATATTATAGTTAGTAATGTGTAGTTACATTAGTTCCTTGAAATTGTTTTTTGATTGTTTTGATGTATTTCTCTGTATTTAGCGCGTGACTTTGAGTCAGTGCGAATTTTGTTTTTGATAGCGTTGTTATTTTTTGGTTCCTGTAATATTTGGTTAATTCATTGTTAGTTATGTATAAGTTTTATAATTTAGTTAAAATATTTACTATACTTTGTTTTATCTCAAGTTTTTGTGTGTGTGTGATGTTAGTTTAGATATACTTTGCCATTTTATCTTATAATTTTTGATCGTAATTGTATTAATTTATACAATATGATGTGTGATTTAAATAGTTATTGTAAGGTATTGTTACAACTATTTCTACATGTGCATCTTTACTTTTCATCTGTCTTTGTTGACTATTCGTCATCCCTTTACATCTTTTCTGTTGTCTTTTCAGCATGATCTGATATGTTGTTTATACTTCCGTGTTTCATCTTCGTTTTACTTTATGCTTCTTGGATACTTTTTCCTGTTAGGCTACTTAGACTTTCATTCTTTCTATTGTTCAAGTAATGATGTAACTTTAGATCAGATAATTGGTCCTGATATTTATATTTGCTTTACATGACTAGACTTAATTGTTAGATTCTGATGTTATCGGATTTTTCTCATATGCTGATTTCATGTTTCCCTACTTTTCGAATTATACTTCGTTTGCTTGATATTGTCCTTTTTCTTACTATTGTTTGTTGCTTGTTTGAGTGTTATTGTATATGCTTAGCTTAGTTCTGTAATAGATTAATTTTGAGATACTTAGCTTGGTCTTCTAATAGATTAATTTTAGTATTCTTGCTTGATTACGTTGGATGATTGTTATTTACTTTACATTTACTGCTAATATTTTCGGTAGATACACTATTTTGACTTATCATCAGATGAATTTTGTAAAACATATGTTAGAGTTTCATTATTTTCTAAATTTTTTGGTATTTATTTTTCAAAAAAAAAAAAATGATAGAGTCATTTTTTTCCGCGCGTGTGTGGTAATGCTAAATCAAAAGGGCAGTAATCCTGAATATGCTGTTTAGACAAGTTAGATTTTGAGTTGCGCTTGTTTAACTATGATGCTGGATAGAATATTTTTATCAAGAATAGAGCGTATGACCGCTACTCACGGCGTTGAGCCCCGCCTGTGAGGAATTTATCCGTGAGTTGTAGTGAGCTGTTTTTAGCTCGCGGCTATGCTGCATATATGGACAGTCTGTGTTTGGGCGTCGTCCGAGCGGGTCGAGCCCTGCTGAATTTTCGAGGTGTGTGCCTGCGCAGAGCGATGAATATGTCTAGCGATGGTTTTCGCTGTGTTTATGGGATAAGTGGATATTTGATATGTACAGGCCAGTATTCCCTAGTAGAGGATATTTTTGTGAATATATGATTTAAGAGACCATTATTTCCCGCGGAGGTAGAGTTTATGGATATTGAAGTATTTTGAGTACTAAGGCCATTATTCCACGTGATGATATTATGATTATATTTGTAAACTGCAGTGTAGGCAGTATTTTGAGTACTAAGGCCATATTTGATTAACTGCAGTGTGGAGATTTGTGAAGCTGTTATGAAGCTATTATAAGTCCAGGATTAGGACAGGCCATATTTGATTAACTGCAGTGTAGAGATTTGTGAAGCTGTTATGAAGCTATTATAAGTCCAGGATTAGGACAGGCCATATTATGTATTAACTGCAGTGTGGAGATTTTTGAAGTTGTTATGAAGCTATTATAAGTCCAGGATTAGGACAGGCCATATTTGATTAACTGCAGTGTGGAGATTTATGAAGCTGTTAAGAAGCTGTTATTTATAGCGCTGACATTATTGTTAACTGCCGAGTGTGCAGTCTGTTGAGCGCTGGGGATAGTTCGTACTTTTCACTGTGGACTTTATATTTATGCCAACGTGTTCGTGTTGTAATGCAAACTGTACATTAATGTAAACGTGATTGTGCCGTGCCTTAATAAATCGTCATTAAGTGTCACCAGGCGTTTACACCATTCTATGACTATTATGTACGTGCCTTGTGGTGTGAGTGTCTTCCCCATCACACACCCACTTACAACATTCTACACAGTGACAGGAGAACAGTAGCACACATATTTATTACTAGCCTATGTGGCGATGATGTAGACTTGAACCTACATGCCTTTGAAATATAACCTTATTCTTATCAAGTGGTGGTTTACAGTCAAGTGGGTTCTAATGCCTATTACTGAAAGAAGTTACTGCCAAGATTATAAATGTACAGTAACATATTTGGTGGGCCAGTCATCAAGTTGGTTTCCAGTCATTTAGGGGGTGCTACCAATTACAGAAGAGGTTACTGCTAAATAGAGCGGTAACATATTTGGTGGCCAATGTGACTCATGTCTTATTTACGTACCTGTGTTGTGAGAGTCGGTTCTAACACCCACTCACTTCAACATCCCTAACACATCACTCATTGAACCCCATCAATATGAACATTAACAGAAGTCCTTATTGATTTGCCGGGACGCACCAAGGTCATCGTCCACGACATAACTCTGACCGACGACCGGCCTATAAGAGTGAAACCAAATTCTATACCACTGCACTATAAGACGGCGATCGAAAAGGCAATCGACGATATGGTCCGACTTAATATTATCTCCCCATCTGAGTCGGCTTACACCTTCCCATTGGAAGTGGTGAAAAAGAAAAACGGGTCCATTCGTGTATGCATCGATTTTCGGAAGCTTTATAACATCACAGTGGCAGACGCAGAGCCCATGCCGAATCAGGAGGAGCTTCTGATCAAACTCTCCTATGCCCGGTATTTCAGTAAACTAGATCTGTCAAGGGGTTTTTGGCAGGTGCCATTATCTAAAGAGGTAAAACCTCTCACGGCATTTGCAACGCCAAGAGGTCTTTTTCAATTTAATTACATGTGCATTGGGTTAGTGAATGCACCCGCAACATTTGTTAGAATGATGAGGAAAGTGTTAGGTCATAGGAATGATGTATTTACGTACATCGATGACATCTACGTGTTTCATGACATGTGGGACCAGCACATAGAGGGAGTGTTCGCGGTCTTAAAATGCTTAAAGACACATGGTCTTACTGCTCTTTCGAGCAAAGTATCTATCGGATACACAGAACTTAGCTTTCTGGGTCATGTGGTCGGTCATAATGTTATCAGACCGGAAGGAAACACTGTGGCCAAAATCTTGGAGTTGCAGGTGCCGAAGACTAAGAGACAGGTGAAGAGTTTAGTGGGACTCATTAACTTTTACAATTAATTCATACCTAATTTTTATACGGTGGCTGAGCACTTAACTGAACTTACAAAGAAGGGGCAACCAAATAAAGTAAGGTGGTCGGAGAAATGTCAAGAAGCTCTGTGTAGAATAAAAGAAGTATTTTCAGGTGAACCTATTTTGAGATTGCCAGACCTACATAAACCACTAGTATTTTACACCGATGCTTCCTCAGTGGGCATAGGGGCCCGTTTACTACAGGAACAAGAAGAGTCACTTCATCCGGTGTGTACGTGAGTCGTAAGTTACTGCCAGCAGAGAATAGGTACTCAACGATCGAAAGGGAATGCCTAGCGATCGCGTGGGCCGTCTCTAAGCTGGCAAGATATCTGTTGGGAGTGCATTTCTTCCTTCAAATAGACCATAAGCCGCTGCTATTTCTGCAGGCGGCGAAGTCAACGAGTGCTAAGTTGACAAGATGTGCTCTATTACTCCAGCAGTTCCGCTTCACTATTTTTCCAATTCAGGGAGTACATAATGTAGAAGCGGACGCTCTATCCAGATTATAATGTGTTTTTAAGGACAGGAGCGTCCGATAGGAGTTGTTTGCATGTGATAGTGGGTAGCAAGAGATTGCAACCATGGTTGAGGAATTTCGTGTACTTTAAGGATCATGTTTGTGCAAAATGGTATGCTTTGAATTTATGTATTATGGCGCCATAAAAGCATTTTACTATATGGTTGAATTTTGAGAACAAAGTCTGTTGGTGCAATTTAGGGATCAACTGTAGCATATGCATATATAATATCTACTACTATAGCGTACTGTGTTATGGTTGATCAGGGAGGACAGTCGTTGTCATTTTTCACGACTGCCAGAACCCGATATAACCTACTTCATACTCATTGTGTCTTGTGTTTGATGGTTGGAGAATGCAGCAATGACAATGATAGTCGAGAAATGAGCACACTCTGTGCATAAAAGGGTGTGCTCTTAGTGGCATATGGTCGTCCTAGACTCCTACGGGGGTCGGGCGAAGCTTCCTCCGATGGAAGAAAACTGCGTTTTCTTTCTTAAAAGGGGAGGGGGGGGTTGAATGTCACAGAGCTTTTTCGCAGTGCATCTTAGGTACTGTGTTTGGCAGAAAAGTCGGCCGGCCATCGCCGGGTAGAGCAAACTGGTGTGTCACGTGACCGCCGGAGGCCGAGGGGAAAAGGCGCAATTTTGGTCAGTGAGATTGCTAGATTTGGTCCGAGCAGGACGTATATATTTTTTTCCCTTCGCCAGCAAGTTTGCTGTGCGGTTCTTTGTGTGGACTACTAGTGAGAGATTGCCATATTTCGGTCGTGATTGATAATTATGTGTAATTCTAGATCAGTTTAGTGTCCAGTGGATATTATCTTCAGGCCGTAGATTATGAGTAGTCAATTATTTTTAGTATATCGTTGTCACTGGTTTTTCCGCTCAGGGTGAACGATATTCATGGCAGTGTTTCAGTATAAGTCATACTGTCATGTATGATGCTGACAGTTCAAGTTTCTAAGGCACGTTTATAACGGTAATTCATTAGTGCATTTGATGTGTTTAGTGGCCGTGTGAGGCCTTGTTGTAGTGTGCATATGATTAAAGGGAAGTTCATGTGAAAGGTCTTTATTTCTTATTGTCAGCCATCGTTGTGTGGTCGTTCCTTTGGAAGAACGAGTCTTATTTGTTATAAATATTATTACTAACCCACATATAGGAACGACAACGTGACTGTCGAACGTCTGTGATTAAGATAAGAGACCAATTTTAACTCAGTTGTGATTTCCTCGCAGCAAACTTTTCGCAATTTAAAAGACAAAACTGCCAGGCTTGGCTAGCGTGTGTTATCTCAGAGGAGTGTAACTCATAAAAAGATAATTATCGGCAAAATGCTGGCATTGGGCAGTTTAGCAAAAGGATGGGCAATAAAACTTGAACGAATGGACAGGTCCCCTGTCACACGTTATCTCTTTTCACCTCTCAGTCTGTTTACTATTTTCCTCTGTCTGTTTTTCTCTCAGTATGTATATCTGTCTGCTGTCTATTTTTCAGCTTGTTTCACGTTCACTGTCTGTCTGCTTTTCTCTCTCGCTCTCTCTATTTTAATGGTTGTCGCTTATTCTTTTTCTGCAAATCTCTGTCCCGGTCAGATTGATTGTCTCTATTTCATCGAGTCTGCACGCCTGTCTGTCTTTTCTCTTTTTCTGTCTGAAAACTCTCTCTCTGACACTGTTTTTCTATCCTATTTCTGTTTCTCTTTTTATCTGCTTTCCTGTCTGTTTTTTTTTCTGTCTCAATTTTCATTTGTTTGCCTGCCTGTCTCATGGTCTGTTGGCCTATCTCTCTCTCTCCCACTCTCCATCTGTCTGTTTGTCTATCCCTCTTTTTCTGTATGTCTCTCTCTCTTTCTCTCTCATTCTCTCTCTCTCTCTCTCTCTCTCTCTCTCTCTCTCTCTCTCTCGTTTTCTCTCTCTAATCCAGCAAAATACCATTTTAACATCAGCAAAGATTGCTACGGTCTAGCTGTCCACTTTCATTTATATTGACTTGATTACATTTGTTTACCACTAATAAACCTTCCTTGGGAAACATCCCGCTGCATCTAATTTCAAACCTCACTGATCCTAGCTACAGAGGTTGCCATGTCATGTTGTTCTAGGCAACAAAATTTAGACTGCGGGACTCGTCTGACTCCCACGGGAAAGTATTCGGGAGCAACAACAGCGTTACAGAAATCTCATCCCCTTCGTACAGTGAAAGCAAGAGGAGGTAATTTATTACACGATGGGGACGCAGACAAATGGATTGCCTCCCTTCCAAACACAAACACTCCATTTAGAGATAATTAGAATCATCTCAACTTTGACCTTTTTTAATTTTGTCTGCACGCTTCCTGGATCTGCTAGCACAGCGGGATATCTCGCAAGTTGGAGTTAAATTCGTCATAAAATCTGCATTGTTCTTGGACTTTAAAGATCAAATCGCCATGTTAGCAATTCGTTTTGATTTCTGTGTATGTATTTCACAGTGCCAGTTTAGTAATCTTGTACTAGATTCTATAAAAGTAATGACTGTTCAGTCATTACTGACTATTGAATGCGCCCCTGAAGTGACAGCCCTCAGCAAATTATTTTCGACATTTTCTCTCTCTTCTGCATTTTGTGTGAGCTTCTTTCCGTCCAACCTGTGGTGGCGCCGTAGATAGTATCGCCACTTGGTGCGATCGGCAGCTTCTTCCTCCCAGGCTGCTAGATTTATGCCCAGTGTCCTCATGTCTCTCTAGGACACATCTTTGAATCTCAGCTGCGGTCTTTTACCAGATTATATATACTGAAGCACATTAAAAACGCACTACCTGTATAATGCAGGAACAGAGTGTGAAATGTAAATATAAGTGTTTACAAGTTTACATATTTGGAATCTTTATTCATTTTCCTATGAATGCATACTGGTCATTAATTTGTACATTTGAATGTTTTGAAATTCATTGTATTCTGTGCAGGCAAGGGAGAAAACTAAAAATGCAACCATTCCAGCAGCCATTCGCTCTCTACCTCATGACAAACACGGGGAAAATCCATTCCCACACTGATAAAGGGTGATTAGCCACCAAATGTTGTAAGTGATTATTATCCAAATGTTGAGGGTGGATGTAGATGTATCACCACTAGACACCAGAGATGATGAAGGCGCAGAAGTATGGTGTCTTTGGTCTGGTTTGTGTATATGTGGAGTCAAACAGGTAGCAGTAAAGTAGAGTCCACACAGGACGTCACATAAACTCACGACGTAGAAATTCAATGAATGTTGTAACTGCTAGTGACGTTTCCATCATTTATTGGGTCGCCACAATGACAAGATGTGTAGACATTAACATGTAGAACAGTCTTCATTATATCGACATAGTCAGCACAACATTCGACAGCAGACAGCATAATAATGGTGAATCAAATCATGGGCGTCAATGCATCATAAACGACTGTAAATGTATTCAGGTGTGGAAACCATCATCCTTTTCTATAACAGTCGATATCTTTATAAATGTATAAATGTAGGAGATTAAATTCCTTCTCCTTCCCTGACCTCCATCAAGACAGGCATGACTTCTGGAGTATCAACTAATGTCCTCTGATTCCCTGTAATAACAACGGTATCACACCAAAACTGACGTGGAACCGCCAGAACAGTAAAGTCCAACAAGCAGATAGCCTTTAGGACATGCATCAACCCGATGCATAACAACATGGTGATTCGTGAGTTGAAAACTTCTCATCACGTCGACTCTTTCCCGCCCAGGGAAAGTTGACAACTAGGCACAAAATGTCAATCATAAAAGTTAGCGACAATGATAATCAAATGTAGAGCAATTACTTTCTCTTCAAAAATAAATACACAACTCACTCGCCTCCAGGCGCTTTGAATCACAAAAGGGAAATATCATCTGAGATGAACACTATAGAGGACTTCCATTTCCCGAACAATATAATCATGACAGACGCTAAAAAACGCGTCTGTCTCACTCGACAAAATCTGTGACACTCCCGGGCGGAAGCTGGTACAAAACCACAACCAAACAACAGACATGTGCAGAACCGTTCGACTTGAATACAATTTACACAACGTCGAAGCTATGGGCACATTCTAAGAACTTCACTTAAATTTGAGCCTTATAAGGATAGGAAATAACTATCGACGCAGGTTGACAAACGTTTACAAGAAAAGTGGGCCTGAGCGCTCCATAAATGGACATGACCCAACATCGGTCAACCCGCAATAATATCGGCAACCGAATGGCATAAGAACAGGTGACCACCTAAAGTAAAACGTAACTCCAATTCCAAGAGTTATATACCGTGCATTAGAAAAAAATTGAGTACACAGATAACATGGTGAATTTCTTATGTGTAACATACTACCGCAACGTCCCGATAAAAAAAAAATGAAACATTTAAAAAAAAAAAAAATCCACGAGCAAGCTAAAAGCGGCTCAAACGCACGAATTATGCGCGGATAAATAGACAAACTGCCTAACATGAGGCTAAATCGACACATAGAGTGACCGGTGAGAATATATTTCAGCATAGAAAATCTGTCTCAAAATATATACATATATCGAGGAGGTGCCACCAACCACACATCACATTGCTGGTCACGTTAGCATGTAAACATAATATACATATCTTGTATGGAAGTGTAATAATAATCATCATCAAAATAGCGATGTCATTATCCTAGCACCGCTTCAAAAGAATGTACACATGTGATAGTAAATATTACATTACTTAAACATGTAATAATATTATAATGTAATACGTAATGAAAACGTTGATGATACATGAAGATCCAGGTCAATGACAAAAGGAGACATGTTCTGTCGTTCCAACGGTAAGTATAGACTTCATAACTCTTCATGCTTGACAACAGTAAGGTAACTTCTCAGATCATCAATGACATGCTGAGAAAATACAATCAATATAATCCTATTTAACAACCATTAAGTTTCATAATATACAATACATTTTTATTAATAATTGTGGCCGAGTGAACTTTGGGCCCTTATATTGCCTACTCAGCCTTCTTCTGTTATATTAAAGATGGTAACAGAAGAAGATGATAACAAAGCACATTAATATGAGTTCACATAAAGTGAGAACAGATGTGCTAATGTATTATTATAATATAGCTGTGTTATGGATCTGTAATATATCTGGAAATATACGACAGAAGTATTAGTCGGAATCATGTGGGCATCTAGACAGAATGTCAGCCATCACATTATCCGAACCACGGATAGCTCGTACCGTGAAGTGAAAAGGTTGAAGAGCAATTGCATATCGAGTAGACCTCGAGCTCTTCAAATTCTTACTCTGTATAGCCGTAAGAGCTTTCTGGTAGATTTCTACTATGAAATGGGCGCCTAGAAGGAATCTTTGTAGTTTGAGAATTGACCAGACCATATCCAACAGTTCACGGTCTAAAACCGAGTAATTCCTTTCTGCAGCATTAAGTTTTCTGGAGATATACATTACAGGATGCAGAGTTCCAGAGTACTCTTGCATTAGTGCCGCTCCAATCTCAGTGGATAAAGCGTCACTACGAAAAACACATGTCTTATCTTTATTAGGTAACACTAGAATAGGTGGTGTTGAAAACATAGTTTTGATCTTATCCAGCGAGGATTGGCATTCCTGAGACCAGGGAACAATATTAGGAGACCCTTTCTTTAGTAGTGTAGAAAGAGGTGCCATGATAGAGGATAGATTCGGAGTGAATCGTCCATAAAATTGTATAAGACCTAAGAGACTTCGCACTTGCTTTTTAGTCTTAGGAATAGAGATGTTAAGTATCTTAGTGATATTATGGTCCTGTCTTTAGGAAACCATGACCAACTCGATGGCCTAGGAAAGAGATTTCGCTAAAACCAATGCAGGCTTTAGAGGATTTTGCTGTCAGGTTATGCTCGCGTAAAGTAGACAGTAATTCATTTAACCCCGAATAGTGATCTTCCCAAGTATCGCTGAAAAGACAGATGTCGGCTAGGTATGCAATGACATCTGACCGATAAGATAGGATTCGACGCATCATGCGTACGAATGTAGCTGGTGCGTTCATAAGGCCGAAAGGCATGAAATTCCATTGAAAAAGGCCTCTAGGTGTAGAAAAAGCAGTAAAAGGTTTGGCGCGTTCAGATAAAGGAACTTGCCAATATCCTTTAGACAAATCAAGTTTAGTGAAAAAATGAGATTTAGAAAGCCTAGTAGTAGCTCTTCTAGTAAAGGCATAGGTTCAACGTCGAACTTCGTAACTTGATTCAATTTGCGATAGTCAACGCAAAGACGTATGTTATTGTCTTTTTTCCGAACAATAACCATCGGCGAAGAATATGCAGAAGTGGATGGTTCGATTATTTTTAAATCTATCATCTCATCCAACTCCTTCTCAACCTGTGCTTGAAAATGTATAGGAATAGGATAAGGTCTGACTCTAATAGGAGTATGGTCGGTTAGAACAATATCATGTTCAATGACATGAGTTTGTCCAGGGATGTCAGTGAGGACATCCTGAAATGTTTGTAACATAACCGAAACTTGTCGCTGTTCTCCTAGAGATAAATCAGGAGAAACAGTAACATTCTTCCATGATTCACTAGAATGAAGTGGAATCATCGGAAGTGGAAGATTAACATCCGAAAAACTTGTTTCCTCATCCTGTATTACGGACAGTGATGAGTAATGACCATGTTGGACTGGAAAATCGTCCGTTGCCTGGAAAATAGGCTGTAAATAATCAGGACGTTCATGGAATTCCATAAGCATGTTGATGTGGAAGGTTTTATGCTTGCCGTCAATATCGACAATATAGTCAACATCTGAAATTTTCGATATTATATCGTACGGACCTTTCCAAGAAATAAGAAGTCTGTTTTCT
Source organism: Oreohelix idahoensis (assembly GCA_024509875.1). Taxonomy (NCBI): domain Eukaryota; kingdom Metazoa; phylum Mollusca; class Gastropoda; order Stylommatophora; family Oreohelicidae; genus Oreohelix; species Oreohelix idahoensis. The sequence goes on along the minus strand of JAMPIV010001299.1, from coordinate 399,158 downwards.
CTACAAGGTAGCAAAACAAATGCTTTGTCACCAGGACAAAGTTGTCGTAAGGTTCTCTTCTTATTGGCAAATTGCCTTGCCTTCTGTTTAGCAAATTCAGAAGAAGAAGTTGCCTATTTGCATGCTTCGATAATCTTTTGTCTCAGCGCGATGACATATTCGTAAGAGGATTTTGTGTCATCGGTAATATTATCAGTGGTTATGAGATCATGAAGCAAAGACATAGGACCGCGCGGTCGCGCGCCAAAGACAAGTTCAAAAGCAAAAAATCCTGTATGTTCATTGGGGACCTCTCTGTAAGCGAAGAGGGCTGCAGGTAAAACCCTGTCCCAATCTTGAGGATGATGCTCAGTTATTTTCCATAATAAGTTTTTGAGTGTTCTATTTAGGCGTTCGACCATCCCATTAGACATTGGATGATAGATACTACTCAAAGATCTCTCTATCTGTAGAGTAGACATCACTTGAGACATGGTATCCGATATTAGTTGGGTGCCATGATCTGACAATATTTCTCCGGGGAATCCCAGACGAGAAAATATTAGTCAAAGAGCGTCTGCAACATCGGCAGTGGAAATGCTCTTCAGAGGAATAGCCTCTGGCCAACGTGTGCACATGTTCACACACGTTAAGATAAACTGATGTCCTCTGGCAGATTTGATCTTAAACGGACCAATAATGTCTATTGCCATTTTCTGAAACGGCCGAATAGGAATGTCTGCAGCCTGTATAGGTGCAGCATGGCGTGGACCTTTGGATTTGACCTCTTGACATACTTTACAAGATCGACAATAAATCTGTATGTCCTTGTTTACAAAAGGCCAAAAGAAAGCCGCAAGAACTCTAGACTTCGTACGGGAAAAACCCATATGTCCAGCACACTGAGAGTCGTGAGCGTGCTGCAAAATTTTAACTCTCAAATTCTTGGGTACAAGAATCTAAGAATGACTTGACTTAATGGAGTCTTGAACCATACGTACAAGTACGCCATTCTTCATTGTAATCCAAGATTTACGATTTGTATCTTTATTCGGATCACCTTTTGTTGCAAGAGTGAGGAATTTCTTTAGAGTCGGATCATCTTCTTGCTGTTTCATAAACGAGTCACGAGAAATTACCAAGGGATCATCTTGGTTATGCACTTCATTATCTTCAGTAGATGAAGTTTCAGGCATATTAAGAGCTTGAGCTCTAGTGACTACATCATTAGCAATTTGCATATTTTGCTTTTCCCAAACGGAAATTTTTTGCGGAGTGCATTCTTTGACTCCGTGAATACGACCGATGATAAGATCAGCGATCGGATTCGGCAGAAGACATGCGTGTATATCTCCTGTAAAGAAAGGAGTAGCAATCCTAATGATAGCAGTAGAATATTTCTCTAAGGTGCCGCCAAATGTTACACATTTGACTACTTTTCCTGTAGCACGAGAAGGATCTACGAGTGACTGCCTAACACCAACTGTGGTGCACCCAGAATCAAAAAGAACTGAGACTGGATTGTCATTTACTAAACCTTTGTTTAGGACAAGAGAACCTCTTCCATCATGCGCTACTGACGCAGGAAGAGCGGGAAGAGGATGGCCACAACTTAAAGTAGACACCGTAGTTAGTTCAAATAATGTTTTGCATTGGGGGCACTCAGATGCTCTCCCAAAATCAAAAGCGGAACATGCCATATTATTAGCGTCATTATTATCTTTAATATGTTTATAGGCTTCATGTGACTCTTGCTGTGCAGAGTTTGCCTGATAATGTGATTTATGTTTTTTGTATTGTGATCTAACTCGATTATTATTGCCTCTATAATCATTATTGTTTCCTCTATTGTAACCCCTATTTGGGTTTGAGTCATAGTTCTCATGGTTACCATTATCATATTCATTATAATGAGTATCTCTATACTTATGGTCTTGTTGTCTCCATGACGGATAACTTGGATAGTTTCTATAATGACTTCTTCTGCGGAAATTCTTATAATTGTGACCACCCCTGAATCGAGGATTGTCGGCTCGTCTCCAGTTCTTCGCAGAAGACCCCTGAAATGATTGGTTACCTTGGTTTTGATAACTATTATGGTTACCCTTTTCATCAAACCTGTTTTGTGGTCATTGAAATTTGTGTGAGTAATTAGGGTTGTATGGTGTTGCTGAAGCAACTGGCATACCTTCCTTAACTTTAGCATTGCTAAAAGCTACGTCCGGATGTGCAGTGACGTATTGGGTACAATATTCTTTTATTTCTTTTAGTGTCTTTGTTTACGCTCATGTAGGAATTCAAGGAATGGTTTATTTACACTTGACATAATCTTGTCTCTGAGCAACAAGTCCATAAGAGCTTCATATGTCTTTTCTGTTTTGGACAATTCAATCCAACGATTAAATGTAAGACGTGTCCTTGCAATGAATTCTGAGAATTCTACCCCTGATTCAGGTACCATTTTCTTAAACAAAAGACGGTAACCTTCCTTTGTTAATTGATATTTTTTTAACAAGGCTGCTCTGATAACATCATAATTATTCTGATCAGCCTCTTCTACCAAGATTAAACTAGTCAGAGTGTCACCTTTCAGTATCTCAGATAACTGATTAGCATATTGTGATCTATCCACATTATGATTTCGACAAGAACGTTCAAATCTATCTAGCCAAACTGTTATATCGTCACTGGATGGATTAAATGCTGGTAGTTTGATCTTGTAAATAAAAGGTTTAGCATTACCACCAGATGACTGATTAACATTACTCATGTTTGTCAATTTCAACTTTTCTAACTCCAATGCTAAAAGTATTTCCTGATGTTCATGTTCCATCTTTGTTTTTCTCTCGTCAGCTTCTCTATCTAATCTCTTTTGTTCAGCTTCCCTGTCTAATCTCTTTTGCTCAGCTTCAGCTTCTCTTTCTAATCTTTTTTGTTCAGCTTCAGCTTCTCTTTTTTGTTTTTCCATTTCCATTTGGAATCTCTTTTCGTCCACTTGCATCTGCAATTTCTTTTGTTCAAATTCCAATTCCAATCTTCTATCATCAGCTTTTTGTTTTTTCTCTTCAGCCTTCAGTTTATCAATTTCCAACTTTTGAGCTTGTTGATATTGAGCAGTCGCATATTCCTCCAATTTATCACCTGTCTTTCCAAGGGATTTACCCTGCTCAATAAAATAACCAAGTGTAGACATATTGTCTAATATTATGAGTCACAAAACCTTAAATAATTAAATATCTTATTTCAATCTTAATAGTAACAAGTCTTAAATTAAGCACTTGAATAATCACACCACATTATATTATCCCAATCTCTGTGGGAAACAAGTCTATATCCAAGAACTTGTATATGAACCTTTATAGAAATATCATCAATCAATTCTTTATCATAAGTGCACTTCCCATTCAATAGTGCATGACACTATTCATCATTTATTTATCATCAGTGTATAAATAATAGTGCATCAGTATAATCCATTAATTAATTACCATAAGTGTAACTACTAACAAATGTAAACAAAATCACAGTGTAAACAAAATTACAATGTAAACAATAACAATGTAAACAATAACACTGTAAACAATAACAAAGATCAGAAACAGTACGAAAACATTCGCAGGAATCAACTAAAGATACAGCGAAAAATAAAGAAAATATCACCAAAAAATGTGATGATATCTGCGAGAAAAGGTAAACAAACAAATGACGTCACAGTGTATAAACAAAATGGTGTATAAAACTCAACTATAGAAAAGAGGAGACCTACAAGTACAAACAAATCAAAACAAAACTAAAGAAAGCGAAAAATAACGAAAACAAAACTGCACATATCGTCACAACTAACAAAAAATAGCAACAGTTGTCGCTTAGCAAATTTCGCTATAGGAAATTTGCATAGATCCTACAGAACACTCTCAGCAGAAAACCTCTGTCACGTGGTATTTTCTAAAGGAGTCCGACGCCAAACCTCCCACTGACATGTAAACATATAAATAAATAAATAACATATAAACATATAACATATAACATATAACAATATGAGAAGAAACAGAAGACTCAGTAGAAATACAAGGGCACCGTTCACAAACAAAACAGGCCACTTAACTTTAGCAGATCCAATCGTCAGTACAGCAAAAAACAAATGGCAATCAGCATCCTAAGGATAGAAGATCCAACGTTGATCGCACATCTGAACTTGCATCAAAACTGCCACGACGATGGTACTTGAGCTTCTCAACAATGTAAGTAATGTAGCTACGGTACTTGGCCTTCTCAATACCAGAACTCGTAACAATACGGAACTTGGCCTTCTAGATAGCAGCAAGTTGATTCAACCGGCAACGTATGTCGCAACGCCGGGTACTGTCATTTCACTGGCATAAGTACTGCTACGCTGAAGTATCATTTCTTGAAGTTGAAGAATGATGATAGTTGTGGGTAAGGAACCCCGTATGTGCTGGCTACCAGACGAAAAACCAGCTTATGGCCACCAAATGATAAAGGGTGATTAGCCACCAAATGTTGTAAGTGATTATTATCCAAATGTTGAGGGTGGATGTAGATGTATCACCACTAGACACCAGAGATGATGAAGGCGCAGAAGTATGGTGTCTTTGGTCTGGTTTGTGTATATGTGGAGTCAAACAGGTAGCAGTAAAGTAGAGTCCACACAGGACGTAACATAAACTCACGACGTAGAAAGTCATTGAATGTTGTAACTGCTAGTGACGTTTCCATCATTTATTGGGACGCCACAATGACAAGATGTGTAGACATTAACATGTAGAACAGTCTTCATTATATCGACATAGTCAGCACAACATTCGACAGCAGACAGCTTAATAATGGTGAATCAAATCATGGGCTTCAATGCATCATAAACGACTGTAAGTGTATTCAGGTGTGGAAACCATCATCCTTTTCTATAACAGTCGATATCTTTATAAATATATAAATGTAGGAGATTAAATTCCTTCTCCTTCCCTGACCTCCATCAAGACAGGCATGACTTCTGGAGTATCAAGTAATGTCCTCTGATTCCCTGTAATAACAACGGTATCACACCAAAACTGACGTGGAACCGCCAGAACAGTAAAGTCCAACAAGCAGATAGCCTTTAGGACATGCATCAACCCGATGCATAACAACATGGTGATTCGTGAGTTGAAAACTTCTCATCACGTCGACTCTTTCCCGCCCAGGGAAAGTTGACAACTAGGCACAAAATGTCAATCATAAAAGTTAGTGACAATGATAATCAAATGTAGAGCAATTACCTTCTCTTCAAGAATGAATACACAACTCACCAGCCTCCAGGCGCTTTGAATCACAAAAGGGAAATATCATCTGAGATGAACACTATAGAGGACTTCCATTTCCCGAACAATATAATCATGACAGACGCTAATAAACGCGTCTGTCTCCCTCGACAAAATCTGTGACATTCCCGGGCGGAAGCTGGTACAAAACCACAACCAAACAACAGACATGCGCAGAACCGTTCGACTTGAATACAATTTACACAACGTCGAAGCTATGGACACATTCTAAGAACTTTACTTAAATTCGAGCCTTATAAGGATAGGAAATAACTATCGACGCAGGTTGACAAACGTTTACAAGAAAAGTGGGCCTGAGCGCTCCATAAATGGACATGACCCAACATCGGTCCACCCGCAATAATATCGGCAACCGAAGGGCATAAGAACAGGTTCCCACCTAAAGTAAAACGAAACTCCAATTCCAAGAGTTATATACCTTGCATTAGAAAAAATTGAGTACACAGATAACATGGTGAAATTCTTATGTGTAACATACTCCTTTTTTCCAGCTTCTCGGCATCAGTATATATAATAGTAGTGCGTTTTTAATGTGCTTCAGTATATATATATATATATATATATATATATATATATATATATATATATATATATATATATATATATATATATATATATATATATATATATATATATATATATATATCCCGAGGGAAAGCGATAGAGAGGCCGACCAAAAACAATTTGGCGGAGAACTGTGGAAGCCGAGATGCAAAGAATGAACCAGACTTGGGGCACTGTACCAAGGATGGCCGCCGACCGAGCAAGGTGGAATCAATTTGTTGCTGCCCTACAGGACGCCGCTAGGCGTGATGGCCGCTGACTGCTTTGACGGTTGGCGGTTATGGATCAAAGAAGAAGATATATATATATACATATATATATATACATATACATATATATATATATATATATATATATATATATATATATATATATATATATATATATGTATATGTATATTATATATATATAATATATATATATATATACTGGAGTTTAATAAGAATGTCTGCGCATGAAGCGCACATAGTGGAAATGTAGAGAAGTTTCGACTGAAAAGAAAACAAGAGTAAAAGAAAATATGTTTAAACGAGGACAAGAAAATGAGACAATACCGAGGTTGCGCGAGTAACCTTCGCCAATAGGTGGGGTGCGCGTGATGCAGTCAGGTGGAAGCACATGCCGTTGCTTCATAACCACCTGCTGGTAGTTCAACAATAGCAGGGGACAGGGGGCGGTTGTGCGTGCAGTTAAGGTGTTCGGTTAACGCGAACCAAACCTTAGAGTCTGACCCACGCCTCCAGTACTATTCCGATATGAATATGAGTGTTTTGTAATCTTTAAAGATTATGTAGGTGCTATACTATGTTTTACTTTGTACCTTATGTATCATGGTTCCACAAAGGCAATCTACTCTAGAATCGAATGTAATGTATGTTTAAACCGTGTTATAAATGATTGTATATGCTATGAGATTAGTTACTGGTGTGGATGCCTAGATAAGAATAACTATGAATGTACTATATATGGTGTTTGATAGACCAGGTGTGGACAGTCTTTGTTATTTTTCACGACTACCATTACCTGGGTTAGCCTACTTCATTCTCATATTGTGTTTTGTGGATAGGTTGAGAAGGCATGTACGCCAATGATGGTGGAGAACTATGGCATTCTCTAGGCAGATGAGGAGATGCTATGATGGCATATGTTCGTCCATGCTCCGAAGGGGGGCGGGCGAAGCTCCTCCGGTGGAAGAAAACTACGTTTTCTTTCTTTAGGGAGGGGGAAGGGTTGGATGTCAATGCGCTGTTTCGCGGTGACGAAAGATTAGAATGGCTACGTTGTTGGCTCTGAGTTTTGGCAACATTGGATTAAAAACCGGTTAAGTCAGGTGACACCGGAAGGCGCGAAAGATTCAGTAGATGCCGAGCTTTGTCCGAGAGTGACGGACATTTTGGTTTCCCTTTCGCCAGTTGGATGCTGTGCGGTTCTGAGTATGGAGTATGTCCGAGAGATTGCCATAGTGGTTTTTTCTAATGGGAATAATTATAATTCTGGAGTGGTTTAGTGTCCAGTGATATTATTGTCAGGCCATCGGGTATAATTTGTCAGTGAATTGAGTTTTCCATTGTCGTAGATTTTGGTTCGCCATAGTGAGCGATTTTCAGTACAGAGTTTGGATACTACTGTCATACTGTCATGTATGAGATTAATCTGTTATATTAATTTAGGCAAGTTTCTCAGGCATTGTCATGTGTATTTCATACTGTTGTTAGCCGTGTGTGGCTATACTGTGTGCAGTCATTTATTAAAGGGAAAGTCCTGTAGAAAAGTGTTATTTCTTCTGTGTCGACCATTGTATGTTGTGGTCGTCTCCTAGCGGAGCGAGCCAGGTATAAAGTTATTAATATTAGTAAAATCCACAGCATAAATGAGGTTTGACAGATATTGGGAATATGTTTTTAGGCCCATATTTTCTTGGCTGTCGGCACACTTGGGGTGATGTGGTCTGCAACACGCCGGCAGCCTTAACCTTCCCAGAATTTGCTCTGGTACCCAGTTGGGGCTGGGTCGACCCAGGAGCCTTTTGCGGCCTAAATAAAACCTCACCTCTTCTGGGGATCGAACCATAGACCACTGAGCTAGGAAGCCAGTGCACTAACCACTATGCTACCGCTGCTCTAAAGGTATTAAGTAGACGGATTTTGTAAATGCTAAGATAAAGATGACCACAAAGGTAGACAGTAAACACGTTTTTTATGGCAAAAGAGAGAATAACACAAAAAAGTAGGCGATAGACAGGTTTTTAATTTTTTTTTTTTTTTTTTTTTTTTTTTTTTTTTTTTTTTTAATAGCAGGAGATAGAAGAATAAGGAAAAGAATTTAAACAAAATAGGAGGTGTAACATTTATAGACATTAGATAAATAAAAACAATAGTAAAGATAGTAAAAATAAGAAATGTTTTCAGAATATTAAAAGGAAGAAGAAAGGCACAAGGTGGAAGATTGTAGACGACTAAATACAGGGTGTTTCAAAAAGAATATCAGTATTTTAAATGCATATAACTTAGGTTATTGAACACTTAAAAATATACAGTTTGCACCAAAATAAAGTAAAACTGTCAAAGTTCAATCTCTTACATTACAATTCCTCAATGTATGCCTTTCGTGTTACACGGCACACATCTAAACATCTCTCCACACTCACTCTAACTGATCCCTTGTTATTCTTTCCATTTTCATTCCTTGCGCCGTCTAGCGGCTGAAATGAAACGGGTAACTGTCCAAACTCGGACAGTTTGCCTATCGTTTGGTCCAAACCAAACATGTTTAAGTGTGCAGTTACCAAAACTATACACCTTCAAAATACCGATATTATTTTTGAAACACCCTGTATAAATGTAAAAATGTAAGAGAGAGAAGGGGTTAAAATGTCTAGAGAAAGTAGATTAACACAAAACAGAGGAGATAGAAGTGTTTTTGAAATAGCATGACAATTTTAAAATAAGAGGAATTGGCACACACACAAAATAATTAGACGATTTATAGAACGAATAAGAAGCATTTTTTAAAGAATGATAACAAACACAAGATTTGCACGGGGTGTAACTAAAAAATCAAGCACTAGCAATACAAGATGAAGTGACGGCATCTCCCTGAGAGAAACGTTTGCCAGCCAGACACGTGAGACAGCTAACAGAGTTGGTTGTCAGTTGCATAAACAAACCTGGAAAGTAAATAAAAATAAAAACATAAGCACTGTTTACTTCATTCCAGCTAATTCCAGACATCTTAGATATTGAAAGAAAGGCAGATAAGCTTTGTTTTTCTGCATCTAGTATTATAATACTCCTCCTACGTCTGTATTTACTTGTAACCGCCCTTGCTCCAAACAATCTCAGCCCAATCATAATCGTTATAAAGAAATGTTTATCATTTCTGACTCGCTCTTAAAGTTTAAAAATATTTACCTTCAGCAGAGGCGTCCCTCACCCGTGTGTTACCTGTGCCCGAAAGGGGAGCAAAGAATAGTAACACTGTTCCCTGCTAAGCATGTCGTAGAATGCTACTAAAAAGGGTTGGGCATGGGGCCGATTACCCCCATCCTGTAAAAAATTTAAACCACAAAAAACTTCTACAAACATGGACAAGTCAATAAGGAAAATACAACACAGCCATCCAAGACAGGGGAAGATCATCTCGCAGGGAGGCGTATGATGCAACACAGAGTAAGCCGAAAGGAGTCTGTGTTACTGACTAACCTTCTTTCTTCTAGGAGAACTTCCAGCATGGATAACAACAGAAACCATCAATAAGATAAAAGACAGAGAAAAAAAAAACAAGAAAGCAGATTTAAACACAAGCAAAACAAGAAGTTCCAAAGCCAAGGCTCAAGAAGTGTACACAGAAGCAAACAAAGAAGTTAAAAGAAGTATCAAAAGAGACAAAAGGAAGTATATTGAGGAGTTGGCAAGAGAGGCAGAAGACACTGCAACCAAAGGAAATATGAGAGAACTGTATAACAGCACAGAGAAGCTAACAGGGAAATACAAGCAAACAAGTTGTCTCATAAAAGACAAGAATGGAAAACTGCTCAGCAATATACAAGAGGAAATGAAGAGGTGGACAGAATATTTTGGGGACCTTCTCAATAGACCAGCTCCACAAAACCCCCCGGACATCCAGCTAGCAGAAGAAGAGCTACAAATTAATGGTGAAAACCAACGAAGGAAGAAATAAAGAAAGCCATAAGGCTTCTAAGAGATGGAAAAGCGTCTGGACCTGATAGCATTCCAGCAGAGGCCATCAAAGCAGATATCGACACGGCTACAGAGATGTTATATAAATTACTTGGTAAAGTCTGGGAAAAGGAAGAGATACCAGCAGAATGGAAGGAAGAATATATGGTTAAGTTGTCTAAGAAGGGAAATTTACAAGAATGCACAAATTATAGAGGAATAATGTTACTAACAGTGCTAGGAAAAGTATTAAATAGGATTATCTTTGAGAGATTAAAAGAGTCCATAGACAAGAAACTAAGAAATGAACAAGCAGGTTTTGGACAAAACAGATCCTGTACAGACCAGATGGCCACGTTGAGAATAATAGTTGAACAAAGTCTGGAATGGAATTCACCATTATACATCGGATTTGTGGAATACGAAAAGGCATTTGACAGTGTAGACAGAGAATCACTTTGGAAATTGATGAGGCATTATGGAGTTCCCCTGAAGATCCTTAATTAAATAAAGAAAACATATGAAGACATGACATGCAGAGTTCTTCATGAAGGACAGCTTACAGAACCATGTGGGATAAGAACAGGAGTGCGACAGGGATGCCTCTTGTCTCCATTTCTTTTCTTATTAGCAAGACTGGGTTATGAGAACATCAACAACACACAACAGAAATGGAATCCAGTGGACTCTGACTAAGCAGTTGGATGATCTGGATTTTTCTGATGACTTGGCTTTTCTGTCCCATAACCGTAATAAGATGCAGGACAAATTGAAAACACTGGATGAGAGGTCACAGCATTTGGGTCAGAAAATACACAAGGAAACGACAAAGATTATGAGAATAAATGCAAGAAACGATAACAAGGTTAAACTTGAAGAAGCACCAATACAAGATGTAGAATCATACATATATCTTGGCAGCAATATCGACAAAGTTGGAGGGGCAGACAGTGATATCAAAATAAGAATACAAAAAGCAAGAGGAGCTTTCATTGCATTGGAAAATATATGGAGATCAAGAGAAATCGGATCCAACACGAAAATGAGAATCTTCAACTCTAAAGTGAAGTCAGTCCTATTGTATGGCTCTGAGACATGGAGAACAACATATACACACACAGACACACACACACACACACACACACACACACACACACACACACACACACACAGGGTGTCTTTATTATTTGTCAGTTATCCATCTGTCTTGTTTTCATGAATCTTGATTTTTCATGCGTGTTGTGCTATCATCATTTCCTGCTGCATTGGTACTGTTCTGTTATAACTCATCGTTTGAGACAAGATTTGCAAAATTAAAGACAAAATGGAAGATCCAGCAGGACTAGCACTTGATTGGCTGGAGAGCTGTAAAGAACACTTATCGTGGATAACACTCCACTGTGTTGCACCACTGCAATGTGGATTTATAATGATACATAAAGGCTCGTGTGACCACACAACAATGGCTGACAATAAGAAAAAAACACCTTTCACAGGACCTTCCCTTTAATCATATGCACACTACAACAAGGCCTCACACGGCCAATAAACACATCAAATACAATAATGAAATACCACTATAAACTTGCCTTAGGGGCTTAAACTGTCAGCATCATACATGACAGTATGACGTATTGTCGTAGATTTTTGATAGGAGAATTAAGACTTGGGTTGGTCCCTTCTGAATAGATTAGAATAAGTGACAGTCACAGTGAGAAGTAGTAATAGCAATAGATTTCCACGAGTGAGATGGTAGAATTGTGATAGAGGCTGTCTCTGAGAGCGAGAAATCTTTTCTCTCTCTCACCTATCTTCTACGACAGATTTAGAGTAGTCAGACAGTCTAACACATATACATTAAATATATATATTTATCCACTCACGTGCACGCACATTCAAGTGACGACAGGTAGACACACAGACGTGGTAAAACTATAACAATGATTATATAGATATTTAGAACGAGCTGACCAACACGCTAATTAATATATTGTTAAGTTTATTTATCATAGTAAACTTACGTCACAACATGTAAAATTACATCAAAAAGGCATATACACAAAGTCATAAACAAATCAAGGAATGCTACAAGAACTGATAGACCCACAATTATGATCTTCCCTCGATGGTTAGCCCACAGTCCTGTTAGGAGAAAGATGATAGCACAAAGAGTCCCAGATACATATGATTGAGTCTAAGAGTTTTCCCCGTTTAAAGTATGAACAGACCTGATACTATAATCTAGTTTAAGGGAAAATATTGTTAGCAAAACAAACTTGCATGAAGAAAGTTATGACAGCAAATAGGTGCCAAAATACAACGGTAAAATAACACTCAGACCTGCGTTCACTCTATTCATTCAGCCATGGCCACGTGCGCACATTTATACTTACAGCTTTGATCGCTGCCTCTGGGAACATAATTTTTTTCTAGGACCTTCACACAGACCCGTAAATGCAGTCTTGACCAAGAAATCCCCAGTTCCAAAAAGACGTACTGAATTCTCTGTCTCAGGGAACGATTCCTTGGGTGTTCTAAATTTTCGGATGTCTGTTTAAGTCACTTAAAATGTGTCCAGGCACGAAAGTTAGCAGAGCACAGTTTCACTAGCGTAGGTTTCTAGAAATGAGGAATGTCAGGTCGGGTGCCTTATCTCAGTACATGACTATATTTGGTCACCACACTACTAGTCAAAACTCTGTCGGAATGTTACTGATATTTTGCTTGCCACAACGGGCTGAACTGTACTTAAGTGTTATTCTGGAAGAATTAAATCTGGCGCGATAAACCTTTTACTTCTTTTAACTGTTACAGTTCATGTAATGAAAGTGCTTAAGCTTTTCACGGATAATGTTCACGTACTAGAACGCTGGCAAAGATTGGGTCACCCCAGTATTCACTGAATAAGGGAAAAAACACATATAAATAATTTACATATTATGTACTCAATATAACTTACATTTAACTGCAAGCGTACAGCTTGACTTATCATTTAAACTTCCCGTGAAATAAGTTATATTAAAAAATCAATTATCATGAATTAGGAATACTTACGTATTCCGTCACCACTCATGAGGTATCTAGCATTTATAAGTTAGATTTAAAATATATTCTCTCGTCTGATTATTTAGCAGTTAAATTAAATTCATTATAGCTACATGATTTATAAGCTAGAAATTATAATTTATACTGCTTTCCACTGTAACTCATCAGCTAGAGAATATAACCGACTTATAAATATTCACTCTGCACAAAAGAAACTAGTGAAATATGAAATAAGCGATTATCACTTTATCACTTCACAAAAACTAGATATAATATATTTACCTCAACACAGAACTACTAAGAACTAAAACCACTTCGACCAACTAATTGCTTCTATCACAGAGATTCTTAGGGCTCGAACGTAGGTTGTTCTAGTCTAACTGCAAAGTTACTGAGTGCGTGAAGTCAGGTTTCCAACTCTAGTTATATCTATGAAACAAAGAAAGGATCCCACTATTTCCAAAACCTACGCAATAGCCTCCCCTTCTCTTAACACCTCCTGTTAACTTAGACGCATGACGTAACTGCCATCAGTGCCCCTTCACACTTACATCTAACTATTCTCATTACTGAGCGAGGTGTGAGTGGCAGATCACACTTTTCGCTAAGAAAGGTAACCGAGAAACTACGTGTCAGGTGGAATTTCCAGACAACTGTCTCGTACCGTGTCGTAGAGATGTCAGTTATCGCGCCTTACCTAAGCGCTCAGCCGATGCAACTCGTTGTGGCAGGTGAAAAATGCAGACGATATCTCGCCTATAAGTCTGGCGAAAGCGAATATTTACAGTTCACGTCTACAACGCAATAACCTCCCGAGCCTGGCATCTACGTAATAACATGCATTTCTAAATGAGAAACTAAACCCGGCGAAAGTTAGAATGGGAAAATAGTAATGTATATAGTCGCAAACGTACGAATGCGAAAAACACCCAAAAAGGATAAAGAGTGATAATAAAATAGAGGACACGGGTGAAAGAAAAAGAAGAGGATATAGGCAATTTATAGATCATAAATGTCTACGTGACAGAACGTCCCCCCTTTAAGATATGGAAGCACTCCATGTCTACGTTATGGAAATAAATTTCCTATATCCGTAGCTTCAGGTGTCTGTCTTCTTCACTCTCATCTCCCCCTCCATCTCTCTCCAATTCCTACTCAAGCCTACTCCCAAAGTTTCCTTCCTCTGGAATGTCTCCCATGCGCGCTTGAAAGAGCGTCGCCGCTTCTGACATTTTTGAAAGATTTCGTGTGTGTGCAGTGGAATTTCCCTGCCACTATCGTCATCTTCGTCAGTTTTGGCGATCGTCAGGAGATGGTCGGAGGTCGGCGCCGGTCTTTCCAAGAATCTCTTTAATAGATTTAAATGGAAAACTTTCTCCTTTCCTTCGATAGAGATCTGGTAGTTAGCCTCCGAAATCTTTTTCAGGGCGGTAAACGGCCCTTGCCATCCGATCTTCAGTTGGTTGTTTCCAATAGGGAGTAACACCAAAACTTTCTCTCCTGCTTCCAGTTCTCTCTCTCTTTCGCGACTTTCCTGTATCGGTTAGCGTGCTTCGTGCGTGCTCGCTTAAAGTTAGTCGTTGCTAGGTCCCATCCTAGTTTCAACCTATCCTTTAAATCCGACACATATTTACTGGCTGAGACGACTGTCTCATCCGCCTTCTGGTCTGTCAGCGACCAAAGTAAAGCTTCAAGCGGGCCCTTAATGGGTCTGCCGAATAAAAGCGTAGCTGGCGGAAATCCTGTGGAAGTATGAGGAGATTCTCTGTAGCCAAATAAAGCTGCAGGAATACAAAGATCCCAATCTTCAGGTTTCACTTGTGCCAGTTTACTTAGCATCATGTTGAGGTTTCCATTGACACGTTCCACAAGCACATTTCCGGCCGGAGCATAAGGCTTTGTGTAGATATGTTTGGTCCTCAAGATCTTCACGATCTCATCCATCAACAGGTTTTGGTATGGGGATCCGTTATCCGTCAACACTTACTGAGGAAATCCCAACCGAGTGAAAATCTGCACGAGGGCTTCTGCGACATGCTTGGCATCTGCGCATGTTAACGGTATAGCTTCTGCCCACATAGTGCATGTATCGACTAAGGTCAGGATAAACCTGTTCCTTCTTTTAGTCCTTTCGAAAGGCCCTAAAATGTCGATCACAACCCGTTCGAATGGTGTTCCCACTATTGGCATTTCACCTAACGAGAGTGGGGGTGTCCGTTGCTTGGGTGATACACGTTAGCACTGGGCACAGGATTTGACATATCTGATAATATCAGTATTTACTCCTGGCCACCAATAATGAGTGGTTATCCGTTGGTTTGTGGCGTTCTGTCCCATATGTCCGCTGAAGGGAAGAGAGTGCCCCATTTCTAGGATTTGGCTTCTGTACTGTTTCGGTACTAGGAGCTGGTTGTAACCTTGGTCAGGCTTGCCCGTTCTGCGATAAAGTACGCCATCCTTAGAAAAATGTCTTCGTGCTGTCTGGGTTCCTTAGCCATGGGCAGTTTCCTAAAGCAGGGTGCCAAAGTAGGGTCCTTTTGTTGCGCTTCTTTAAGTTCCATAGGTAACAAATTAGGCGCAGGCTCCCGTTCCTTCATGGTTTGCCCTCTTGTAGTTACTGCTGCCACAATCGGCTCTTCCGGTTTCCCAATGAACACGTATCTCCCTCCAAGTATGACTGGGTAGATGGGATCATCCATAACAGCTGCTTTGATCACGCCTCTGACAAACTCAGAGTGTATCTCCACCAATGCGATGGGAAGCGCTGTAGGTGCATTACTCTTAGAAACTCCACAAAATTGGACGGTCTCTGCTGTCTCTTGACCGGGTTTAACCAGGTGTCTGGCAACAATGCAATCATAAGAAAGCCCCGTGTCAAAAAAACAAGAAGTTTGAGAACCGTTCAAAGTAACAGTACCTCGCGTTGAGGGTCTATCCCCAACAAGTTGGGAATCACTGTCAATAATTCCACCTTGCGAGACTGTTAATAAGCATCCGATGCGTTTAGGCTCGGTGTGCTCGGTCTGATCATATGTCCCGTGCTCAGGGGTTCTCCCTTTGCCACCTTGTCCTTTCTGGCTGCGCTGCCATGTAGGGCGGTCGGGTTGATCAGACTGTTTACTGTGGTTGGGGTACTTGTTTTTGTAGAACTTGAATTTTTCAGGAGGGGGGTTTTGAGGTCCAGTTTCTCTGTGTTTATTCTGATTAGAAGCATGAGAAGCATGAGAAGATTGGTCTAGATTATTTTTCCGAAAATGCTATTTTGTCGGTTTACGTTTTGTGGCCGGTAGTTCAGCCAGCGCATTTTGATAACTTATTTACTTAGTCGTTCCCCTTCTACCGTGAGGTGTAGAGGTTTGGAAGAGAGAGCGCCAGACTATTCTATCGGCTGTCTTCCTCCTGGCCTGGTTCCATTCTAGTCCTCGGTCCTTCAAAGATTGTCTAATGTTGTCCTCCCAGCGGACTCTGGGTCGTCCTCGGGGTCTGGATCCTTGGCTCTTTGTTTCCCATGCTTGTCGTGGTAGCCGATCTTCTCCCATTCTGCAGACATGGCCAAACCATCTTAGTTGGGACTGTTCTACTTGGGTCTGTAGGGGGTGGCATTTTAGGCCTTGACGTATCGTCTGGTTGCGTACCATGTCTCTTCTTGTTACTTCAACCATCTTCCTCAGATACCTCATTTCTGAGGTTTGGATCTGGCTTTTATGGGTTGTAGTCATTGCCCATGACTCGCATCCATATGTCAAGACTGGGACATAGGTGGAGCGGTATACAGCCATCTTCGTTTTCTTACCAACCTCTCTCTTGCTGAGGAATCCTCGATTTATGGCCTGAAAAAGTCTCCTAGCTGCTGCTTTTCGAGTGGCCAACTCTTCTTTGATGCCTCCCTTTCGGTCTATAATAGCTCCGAGATATTTAAAGTGGTCGACCTGCTCCAGGACCTGTTCTCCCAACTTAATCTGATGCCCTCTTTCTTTTCGTGATATCACCATGGATTTTGTTTTAGAGCTGCTTATGACCATCCCTCTCTTCTCCAGCTCTTCCTTCCAGACTTGCAGGTTGGATTGGAGATGTGCCTCTGATTTAGCAATCAGGGCAACATCACCAGCAAATGCTAGCTCTGAAATATAGACCTGTCTCATCTTCCAGTACCCCACTGAATACTTTCTTGTTCTCTCCTTACATGCCTTGATGACATCATCCATAAGGAGTATGAAGAGGTAAGGGGATAGGATATCACCTTGTCTTACACCAGTGGTGGTCCTGAACTCTTCTGACTTATGGTTTGCTGTCCTCACATAATTTCTGCAAGACTTGTAGAAGCTCTGTATAGCATGAATCAGAGGTGCTGGAATATTCTTCCTTGCCAAACAGTCCCAAAGTTAGCTCCAAGGGACCCTGTCAAACGTCTTTTCCAGATCTATGAAACAAAGATGGATCTCACTCTTATACTCAAGGGCCTTTTCACTCAGCTGTCTGAGTGTGAAGATTAGGTCTTGAGTACTTCGGTTTGCTCGGAATCCGCACTGGACCTCATCCAATTGTGGCTCAGCTAGGCGTCGGAGTCTCTGCTCTAGGATTCTAGAGTAGATTTTTCCAGGGACACTGAGAAGGGATATGCCTCTATGGTTTCCACACTGTCGATTGTCACCCTTTTTGAAAATTGGTGTTATGATGGCGATCTCCCAATCCTTTGGTATGGTCTTGTTGCACCATGCTGCCTGTAGGACCCTTAAGAGTAACAGGTCGCCTGATGCTCCCATGTACTTAACCATTTCTGGTGTTATACCATCATGCCCTGTTGCTTTGCCCATCTTGATTTTCTCCAGTGCTGCCTTCAGTTCTTCCATCTTTATGTCATCTTCATCACCATTGGTTTCCTCTTCTGTGCTAGTGGTTATCATTTCTGATGTTTGACCTTGCTCACCATCAAGGAGTTCTGAGAAATATTCTTTCCATCTTTCCATTACTTCCTTCGGGGCAGTAAGCAATTTGCCTTGCTTGTCCTTTATAAATTTGAGAGGGCATTGTTTTTCCTTCCTCATGTTCTTTAGGGTCTTATAGAACAATTTCTGGTTTTCTTGTGCATCTTTTTCTAGCTTTTCTCCAAATTCTTCCCAGGACTTCTGCTTTGCTGCTAGCACTTTGTTCTTTACTTCTGTTCTGAGTGTCACATATTCTCTATATTTTTCCATTTGTCCTGTTGTGTTTTTAGCTCCTAAGTATTGTTTCCATGCCATTTTCTTCTCTCTTATTTTCTCTTTGACTTCCTCTGTCCACCAAGGTGTCCTCTTTCTCTGGTTCCCAAGTCGGACTTCACCACATGCTTCTGCAGCAGCTGTCTTTATGATATCCTTGAATTTAATCCAGAGGGTTTCCAAGTCATCAGGTTGTTCTTCTGTGTTGCTCACCGCTGCAGCAATAAGCCCCTGATATCTGGTCTTAACTTCTGGCTCTCTCAGCTTGCAGGTCCTAATGCTCATTTCTCCTGCTCGTTTACTTGGTTTCTTGCGTGATGTTGAGCAGTTCCTAGGCTGAGCAACTCTTTCAGTTGTTCGTTTGATTGTTAGCAGGTAGTGATCACTTCCAATCTCTGGCCCCCTCCAGTCTCTTGCATCTCGGACATATTTGAATGAGCTTCTCCGAACAATGGCATAGTCGATCACTGACTTCTCATTCTTTGTTGGTTCACATCTAGTGTATGCATGTATGCGCTTATGGGGGAACTTTGTGTTTGTAATAATCAGATTCTGCTCACTGCAGAATCTAAGGAGTCGCTTTCCATTGTCATTGAGAGTATCTTCTCCATATCTTCCGATAACTCCATCCCATCTAGCATGGTCATTTCCAACTCTGGCATTAAAATCTCCGAGCATGATAACTTCATCTAGGCAGTCATCCACTGTCCGTTGAAGCAGCTCGTAGAATTCCTCCTTGACCTCTGCTCTCTCATCCTCATTTGGCCCATACACTATGACCAGGTTGAGTATGGTTTCTTCTTCTTTTAGTTTCACAACCATAATGCGCTCTGAGACAAAGTTCCACCCCTTGATACTATCTTTTTGATTTTGGGCCACAATGCAACCCACACCCCCTTTAGCTCTTTCGGATATGGGTACACCACTGTAGAGCAGCGTGTTGCCATTGAGATCCATGACTCCTTGTCCTTTTTTCTTTGTTTCCGTTATAGCCAGGATTTCTAGTTTTGCTTTCCTCATCTCTTCCACCAGCTCCTCTTCCTTCCCATTTATACTTCTTGTGTTCCATGTTCCATAAGTCGTAGTCCGTAGTCCGTTCCAGTTCGTCGCCTTTAGAATCAGTCCGGTTTTCTCTCTTGTGTTACTCGTAATCATGGTTTAAAGCAAACAGGTGATTGACCTGTTGTGCCTTTGCATGGTGGAGGGGCTGCCTCCTTACGGCCTCCATGCAGACCGCCCTCCTCCTTTTTCATCCGGGCTTGGGACCGGCATAGGCGGAGTTGCATTTTGATAACGCTCAGACTTTTCCAAGATGTCTTCAAGCTTTTCTGCCCCCTGCTCAGCTAGAAATCTCCGGGTGTCAGCAGACAAAGTGTTCTTTATTTGTTCGGTTAGAACAAATTCCTCAAGACCTTCATAGGTAGAGGGGAGCTGTGAAAGCTCAAGGCACTTTGTCAAGTATCCATTTAGACAGGAAGAGAACTGCTGGAAAGTTTCCGAGCTCTCTTTCCTGCTGTTGCGGAAGAGTTGCAAAAATTTGCGAGCATTCATTTCGAAACGCTCCAGTAACGCTTTCTTCAACACATCATAGTTGTCTTGTTGGCTGCTTTCCAGTTTGGCGTAAACATCATACGCAGAACTTTTTAAAGCATGGGAAAGCTTCATATTCCAACGCGACCTCTCTAAACCGTACAGAGTTGCAATTTTCTCAAATTTTTCTAGCCATGTGTCAATCTTCTCATTAGGACAAGGGAAAGATTCTAGAGCAAAGGACATAGCGTTTAGTTGAAGAGATTGAGGGTTAGTTTGATAAGTTAAGGAAGAATGAGGAGAAGACTCTCCATTGCTGGAGGTAGAGGCAGCCCCAGGACTTTGGAATTCTAGAGTTTTAAGAGCCAACTCATGCTGTCTCTGTTTCTCTTTTTTCTCAAGCTGTCTCTCCTTCTCTCTTTCCTCATGTTGTCTCTCCTTCTCTCTTTCCTCATGCTGTCTCTACTTCTCTCTTTCCTCATGCTGTCTCTCCTTCTCTCTTTCCTCATGCTGCATCCTGCGAATTTCCATTTCCTCGTCCATCTTCTTCTGTTGTAAAGCTTCGGCTGCTTTCCTCTCAGCGTCATATCTTTCCAGTTCGTCCCTGACAAACGCTTTCGCTTCCTCTCCTTCCAGTCCCTCCTCTCTCGCTTCGTCTCTGAGGAGTTGTCTAAGCTTTGCCCTTTCTGCCATAATAAGTCAGTGGCTGAGACTTAGTCCAGAAAGAAATAGGGAAAAGAATGCACTGGTTCCTACCACTTACGAGAAAATACCAAAAGAAAAGATGATATACTTTAACCTGGGATACCTCCTCCGAAAATATAAAGTATCTAACTATCGCTGCTATTAATCGGCAATAAAGCACCTAATGCCGACGACTACGCCAAATAAATGGTAGTTACGATTACTCCCTGAAAAATAAGTTGCTACAGTGGAAACAAAGTAATTATTGCAAAACTTAAGGAGGAAAAAAAATCCCTTAATTTTTTAATCCACTATAAGTTCACCCCTGAAGACAGTTAGGGTAAGGGAGGCAATTACAAGACGTATAGTCTGATCGTGCTCCTTAGCTTAGCTCAAACACCTACTTCTTCAGAACCCTGTGAATGTTATACACTCACAAACTTTACCAGCGTTTAGTATTACAAAATCAGTAATTAACATATATACCGACAAAATCAACCTGTAAATCAAATGTATATTACTTAAAATGCTGTGGAAAAATACTTATCAGTTTGTGTGGTCAGCACGCCCGTAAACAGATCGATTCGTCTAGGGGATAAATTATTTTTTAAAAGATACAACTCTCACAAGACATCACACTCTTACTCTATATCAGAATAAAGAATCTTACAAACGAGCCCACATTTGTCGTACTCGTCTTCCTATTCTAAGTTCAAAAATGCTTCGGACGAGACTACATTTGTCGTAGATTTTTTATAGGAGAATTAAGACTTGGGTTGGTCCCTTCTGAATAGATTAGAATAAGTGACAGTCACAGTGAGAAGTAGTAATAGCAATAGATTTCCAAGAGTGAGATGGTAGAATTGTGATAGAGGCTGTCTCTGAGAGCGAGAAATCTTTTATCTCTCTCTCACCTATCTTCTACGACAGATTTGGAGTAGTCAGACAGTCTAACACATATACATTAAATATATATATTTATCCACTCACGTGCACGCACATTCAAGTGACGACAGGTAGACACACAGACGTGGGAAAACTATAACAATGATTATATAGATATTTAGAACGAGCTGACCAACACGCTGATTAATTTATTGTTAAGTTTATTTATCATAGTAAACTTACGTCACAACATGAAAAATTACATCAAAAAGGCATATACACAAAGTCATAAACAAATCAAGGAATGCTACAAGAACTGATAGACCCACAGTTATGATCTTCCCTCGATGGTTAGCCCACAGTCCCGTTAGGAGAAAGATGATAGCACAAAGAGTCCCAGATACATATGATTGAGTCTAAGAGTTTTCCCCGTTTAAGGTATGAACAGACCTGATACTATCAGGGGCGGAACTACATTTTGGGGGCCCTGAAGCTTGAACCCCAGGAGGGGCCCCTTTTATTAAAAAATAAACAAAAAAAATGTGTGAAGATGGGAAAGAAATGTATTATAGAGGTAAATGGACTTGGAGGACCTGAAGTTCTAGCTTTATATTAGATCCACAACAACACACATATAAAAACTGAAGACAAATAAATGAATTTTTAAAAAAAAGAAACAACTCCTCTAGGAGTTGAATGCAGAACATTTGTTTGGAAGGTACATGTTCTGATCACTAAACCACTATCCACCTTGGTATATGTGATTTTTTAAATCTTAACTATTTTAATGATTGCCTCCATCATTCAGAATTAGTTCGTTGAAGACATACCAAGAAAATTATAAGATAAGAAAATTAGCAATGAGGAAAATATATAATATTTTAATACATTTGTTAAAAAACAAGGCTGACAAGGTGTATCCATAAGAGATTTGTCTCAGAAGGAAAAGTTAAACTTACCAGAACATACTACATGAAGCACAGTTTACAAAATACTCTTATTTCTGTTTTTTCTAGCAACATTTTCACGTACAGTTTTGTCATATGAGAGCTTCCTTGCAATGTCATTTTCTAGAGACAATATGCATAAAGAATTTAAGCACTCTTCAGTCATGGTAGACCGAAATTTTCTTTTTTATGAAGGATAGCTTTGAAAAAGTTCTTTCTGCTTCACAGCTTGTGATGGGCATTGTCAAGTACAGCTTAAGCGCAGTAGTAATATTGGGGAACACTTCAATTAGGTGTTGCTCACAAATAAGCTAAAGAACTTCTGCGCATTGCATTTTAGATGGCGTGTTTTCTTCTGTGTTCTGGGATTTCCTAAGGTGCAAATAATCTTTGAACTTATTACACTCGTTTACAAATTTGTGGTCAATACCATCTTTGTAATACGATATTATAAGTTTAATACTGTCCTCATCAATTTCAGAATTGTTCACCAATTCTGAGAGGAGCATGAACCTTTTCGCAATCTGCTCATATGGGTCAATCCTTTTGCGTAACTGGATTATCAAGCAGTCATAGAGTTGATATAAATTTTCTATCCTAAATTTGTCAGCTTCTCTCAAAGAAGCAATACCCCTTGTTGCACCTGAAAATTTCCTTGTAACAATGCGTTTGGAAGCATCAGAATAACTTGAAGTGATATCTTCACACAAACCTTTTGCTTCTGATTCATAGTGTGCAATCCTGTCGGCTGAATTTTCTCTGAGTTCTTTAACAAACGAAAGTAAAGATGAAAGCAGAAGATAACCTTCAGATACGTCAAAACCAGGGGTTTGGAGCTTCTTACTTGTTTTGTCGAGACGCTCCAGTACTTCTTCCCAAACGACTGTTAAAATAGCATATTCCAGCTGTACCAACTTGTTGTATAAATTCTTAGCATTTCGTTTACATTCAGGCTTCTCTTCTGAGTTTTCAAAAAAATGTTTGAGAGTTTGTAAAATACCCATATATCCATTTTTAATTGCCCGGACTGCTTCATAGTGTGCAGACCATCTAGTTACGCTTAAGCTCTTAAGAGAAAAATGTAGATTGCCCTGTGTGTTTAACCCCCCCTCCCCCCCTCCCCCCCTCCCCCCCTCCATCTTCGTGGAGATCCAGAAAATATAACATACAGCTCCTGCAAATTGCCAAAATGGTCAACAACTTCAGGTACAATAAACACTGCATTTTCTCCAACAAGGCTAAGTGAATGGGCTGCATATGGTACATAGTCTGCGTACCTGTTAATGTTTTTAAAGAGTGCTTGCAGCCCTTTCTCCGAGCCCTTCATGTTAGATGCATTATCGTAGGACTGAGCACGAATATTTTCAAGTGAAAGCTTATGATCACCCAGGACTTGCTGTATTTTGTTGAACAAGGTCGTAGATGAATGGTTTTCTATCGGTAAAAATGTTAAAAATCTCTCACAGGGTTTTCCATTATAGCAGTATCGAACCACAATTACCAGCTGGTCAACATGTGTCAAGTCAGGCTTAGAGTCAGCAATAATAGAGTAGTATTTGGTATCTAGGTTGTTGATTTGATTCACAATTTCATCTTGCACATGTTTTCCCATAATTTCTATCAATTCTTCATACACGGTTTTGGATAGGTAAGTAGAATTTACTTTTTCATTTTTACATTTCTCGAGATGTTCATGTAAAAATGTGTCGAATTCTGCAATAAGTTCAATGGCCCCCATAAAGTTTCCATTATTTGGTGAACCCCACTTTTCCTCATGACCTCTAAATGCCAAAACTCTTTCACTTAAAAACTTTATAACAGCTACAACTCTTTTCAGTACTTCAAAATAGTACTGTATGGGTTTTGTCATCTGTTCTTCAAGTTGCTGATCCACAGTATTTTTATTTGACTTTCTTTCTATCCAACACAAAATCGCCCTCTTATGTTCCATGCTGTCTTCATGATTCTCCAGAGTTTTGAGTACATTCATCCAGTCAGAAAACCCACCTGTTGTAAGTGATGGTTGGCATTTAGAAAAGAGTTTGCAAACAAAACAGTATATACAGCCTTTGCTCTTTGAGTAAGCTAACCAGGATCTCATCACAGTCTGGCCATTTTTCAATCTTTTTTCAAAATATTTGTTTGAGAAACCTTCGTTTTGCTCCTTGTAAACCGTGCTTGATTCAGTATATACATCATCTCGTTTTTTATTTTGAAAAAAAATATGTCTTGCATTAAACAATTCTGTATGAAATCATTATCAACTGTTATGGGCCAGTTTTCGAAGTCACTGTATACTTTGAAATCACTGAATTCGCTTCCTGTTTCATGTTTCTGCTCAGTCTCTGTTTGTTCCGCGGTACTTTCATGTTGACCACTGTGATCGTCATCTGTATCAAAAGCGTCAACAGTGGGTTGACGATTGCTAGAAAGAGCTCCCACAGTTTGTGCACTATTACTGGCTTCAATGGTGTTTGCTTGGCTTGTTTCAGCTGTAGGTGTTGACAAACTTGACATTGCCAAATAGTTTGTTAGTTTTTGACATTTAGAGATTTCGTCAGATCGCTTTTCCTTGAGTTTGCGTTTTTTGGTATCCACTTAAGTACTTTCGTGAACTCATTGTTATTCCTCTAGGGTCTTGACCTCTGTTAAAAAGGGAACAAAATTACATTAGCCACAGTAGAACAGCGAACTTACCACGACACTCCACCTTTACAGCCTCTATGCTACTGACTCTCAAACTTTGGGATTGTTGAAATATTTATTTTTAAAAATTAATCAATTTGAGTCGTGCGACTATTGTCGCATGCTTTGAAAGGAAAAAATTGTAGGTCTACTTTCTGAGAAAGCGTTTTTTTTTTTTTTTCGTTTACGGCCAGCCTACGTGATACTTTAATAACCTTTTAATTTGTATTTCAACTATTATTTTGTATTGAATTACACTATATTATTAATATTATTTTTTTTTAAACCCTTTTCATACAGTAGACACAACATTTTTAATCAATGTGGACTAAAGTCGCTTTTGGGGACCCTCCGGGTTAGGGGCCCTGAAGCTTAAGCTTCATTAGTTTCATAGTAGATCCGCCACTGGATACTATAATCTAGTTTAAGGGAAAATATTGTTAGCAAAACAAACTTGCATGAAGAAAGTTATGACAGCAAATAGGTGCCAAAATACAACGGTAAAATAACACTCAGACCTGCGTTCACTCTAATCATTCAGCCGTGGCCACGTGCGCACATTTATACTTACAGCTTTGATCGCTGCCTCTGGGAACATAATTTTTTCTAGGACCTTCACACAGACCCGTAAATGCAGTCTTGACCAAGAAATCCCCAGTTCCAAAAAGACGTAATGAATTCTCTGTCTCAGGGAACGATTCCTTGGGTGTTCTAAATTTTCGGATGTCTGTTTAAGTCACATAAAATTTGTCCAGGCACGAAAGTTAGCAGAGCAGAGTGTCACTAGCGTAGGTTTCTAGAAGTGAGGAATGTCAGGTCGGGTGCCTTATCTCAGTACATGACTATATTTGGTCACCACACTACTAGTCAAAACTCTGTCGGAATGTTACTGATATTTTGCTTGCCACAACGGGCTGAACTGTACTTAAGTGTTATTCTGGAAGAATTAAATCTGGCGCGATAAACCTTTTACTTCATTTAACTGTTACAGTTCATGTAATGAAAGTGCTTAAGCTCTTCACGGATAATGTTCACGTACTAGAACGCTGGCAAAGATTGGGTCACCCCAGTATTCACTGAATAAGGGAAAAAACACATATAAATAATTTACATATTATGTACTCAATATAACTTACATTTAACTGCAAGCGTACTGTTACGCACAAGTAATTACTTTTTTCAAAGCCTTCGTATGATCATTTTTCGTATGTATGATCATTTTTTGACTGAAGTGTGTATTATGTTTTTTACAGTCAAAGGGACATAATCCGAGTTATCGAGACTACAATTTTTTTAGGAGTTTGCCTTCTCTTGTATAGAGACACGTTCGGTCTATAATTTCTTGAACGAAGCGTGACCATATCTCCTTATTTGGTAGTATCAGTCAACTGTTGTAGATGCCTGAAACCTTTCTTAACGCTTCTGTTCATGACCATAAAAGGCGCGACTGTGTAAGACTTTTATCTCGAATGTTCTTAGAATCGTCTTATTGTGAACGGCGACTCAGAGATTGTCGCTCTGCGCATGTCTCGACTTGGTTTTCGTTTGTTGTTCCGCCCAGCTCGGGCAGTTTAGAAATGGTCTAAGTAGCGAGCAGACGCGACCTGCGTCTTGTGATTTTCTGAGGGAAATACATTGTCTTTGTGAGTTAGTTAGCTAACTAGACTATTTCCCAGTATTATTCAAGCCTGCCTGGAGGCATATGTTCATGGTTGATTTTCCGAAATAAGGTAATTCCTCTTGTATCGAACTTTATGCTATCATCTAGAGGTTCGTCATTTTGTCGCCTTTTTGCTCGCCTGTGTGATTCAAAATGGAGAGGTACTTTGACTAGGATTAAGTCACCGGTATCTTTATACCTGAACTAGTTATATATATATGGGTCGCTCTAGACCAACAAGACTATTGTCTGTGTTCCAGGATTCGTTATATCAGAGATCACGTCCAAGTCAGATGGTTAGACTTAGGAAGGTTATAAAGGTCGAGCTGACCTGTAATCCATGTATGCTATTCACGTGCAGACAGTAAACGGACTTATTGTATACATCTGATCTGCTAGCATCAGGAAGGGAATAATTATTATTGTCTATGAACGTTGAAGATCAACAGCTGACACTGTTGCAGAAGTTATATATATTATTTATAAAGCTTCACGAACCAGAACTTTATGATATCTGTTTACCATACAACTATGGAGTATTGAATCCTACATGACTATCAGTTAATATGATTTGAATGCTGCATTCGTTATACTGTGCTGATGATGACATAAATATCATGACTGTTTTGTGGCGTGCAATAAATGGTATAAAACTAAAGCGAAGTTACCATTTCTATGACTCTACACGTCATGTTGCCTGTGGTGTACCCTGTGAACTGTTCTACTGCAACACACACAGCAACATTCTAAATCAGAGAAGACACCTACATCTTGCACTTTAATACCAGGTGTCGATAGGGGTGGCAAGTTATCATTTCAGCTCATATCCACCCTTATCATTTTTGGTGGCCATATGTTGGTTTACTCTGATTTCAGCTATCAAGGGGGTCAACAAACCCAGACATCATCAGCAGACTACAAGACAACGTTGCAGTTTCTATTCATCACCTTTGATGAAATTTTTTTGAAAGACGCGGCATTACTGACAGTTGTTGATATTTTGAAACTACCCGGCGCTGCTCGGCAGTATTGAAGTTTGTCTACAACTAGAAGGACAAGTACCGAGCGAATGGATTTCCTGATCTGTTAAGAAGAAGGACAAGTGCCGTAACAACTGTTCCGGTCTCAGACGTACTGTTGCGGGTTCAGAAGGTCAAGTGCTCAAGTCAATTTGTAGAATTCAGAAGGTCAAGTTCAGAAGCTGTTTCCTGTTAGAAGCTCATTTCCTTCGTCATGGCAGTTTACGAGAGCAGATATGGATCAACGTTGGATCATTGTCCTAAGAATGCTGATCACATCCTGTTCTGAACTGTGCTGACGTTGTGGATACATAGAAGTTAAGTGGCCTGTTTTGTTTGTGAACTGTGCCCTTATGTTCTAGCTGAGCCTTCTAAATTCTTTCACACTTTTTGCTGTTTGTTACATGTTATATGTTATTTGTATTTGTATATTTATATGTTTATATTCAGCGGGTTTTCTCGGTTGGGCGGTGTCTTTCAGTAGAAGATACCACGTCATAGAGGTTCTACTGTTAGCGTTTTCGTTAGGGACTGTGCGAATTTCCTACTGTGAAATTTGCTAGCGACAATCGTTGCTATATCTGTTTAGTTGTAACGAGTTGTGCTTTATTTTTGTTTCTTGTATATTTTTTTTCTTTTTCTTTTCTCTCTTTCTTTCTGTTTTTAGTTTCGATTTCGATTGTTTGTATTTGTAGGTCTCCCCTATCTATTATTCAGTTCTTTACGTATATTTTTGTGTATACACTGTAGCGTCATTTGTTTGTCATATCTTCGCATTTTGTCATCACATTTCTTTTTAGTTTCGCTGTTTATTTATTTGACTTATGCGAATGTTTTCATATTGTTTTATCTTTGTTGTTGTTTACATTGACTTTGATCTTTGTTATTGTTTACATTGACTCTGATCTTTGTTTTTGTTTACATTGACTTTGATCTTTGTTGTTGTTTACATTTGACTTTGATCTTTGTTATTGTTTACATTGTTGGTGACCTTTGTTATTGTTTACATTGTCTTGTTATTGTTTGCATAGTTCTTGCATAGTTAGCTTTCACTATTGTTACATATATGCTCATGCACTATTGGTCTATAGTGCACTTATCATAACTAACTGGTGGGTTTTTTGCTTATGCACTATTGTAGTGCAGTTATGATAAATAACTGATGGTTATGCACTGATTTGGGTAGTGCACTGATAATTAAGAGGTGACTTGTGATATTATTATACATTTGATAATACAAGTTGGTGTCAAGTCTTGTTTCCCACAGAGATTGGGGTAAACATAGTGATTACACAAGCACTTTATTAAGTCTTGTTGCTATTAAGATTGAAATAAGATAATTAATTATTTCAGGTTCTGTACTCACATTTTAGACATCATGTCTACATTTGAGTACTTTATTGAGCAGGGTAAAGCCCTTGGGAAGACAGGTGATAAATTAGAAGAATTTGCGACTGTTCAATATGCCAAGGCATTGAAGTCGGAAGAAAAGAAAATGAAAGAACAAACTGAACAAAAGAGAATAGATGCTGAAAATTTAAAACTGCAGATGCAGGTAGATGAGAAAAGATTACAAATGGAAATGGAAAATAAGAGACTTGAAAAAGAAGCTGAAAATAAGAGACTTGAAAAAGAAGCTGAAAATAAGAGACTTGAAATAGAGGCTGAAAATAAAAGATTAGAAAAACAGGCTGAGGCTGAAGAAAGAAAGTTACAGGCTGAGGCTGAAGAAAGAAGGTTACAAAGAGAAGCTGATGAGAGAAAAGCAAAAATGGAGCATGAAGAAAAACTCTTAGCTTTGGAGTTAGAAAAGTTGAAGTTATCTAGTAATGCTAATGATGCTAATAAGGTATCATCTGCTAATAAGTCTAATGCTGTTGATTTCAAGCTTAATTTACCAGCATTCAATGCTTCAATTGATGATATAACATTTTATCTAGATAGATTTGAAAGTGCATGTAAGGTGCATAATATAGATAAAACATTATATGTTTATCATCTGTCCAAGATACTTAGAGGTGATGCTTTGACTTTGTTGGGTATGGTAGATGTGCCTGACAAGAACAACTATGAGGTTGTCAGGGCGGCATTGTTAAAGAAGTACCAACTTAACGAGGACGGATATCGTCTTAAATTTAAAAACATGTTACCAGAAACTGGAGTTGAATTCTCTGAATTCATCTCAGGCATCCGTCTTACTTTTTTACGATGGGTTGAGTTGTCTAAGACAGAGAGTACATTTGAAGCTCTTATGGACTTACTACTTAGAGACAAGGTTATGTCTTCTGTTAATGAAGCTTTTCTTTCTTTTCTTCATGAGCGTAAGCCTAAAAACATAAAAGAAATGGAAGAATACTGTAGCCAGTATGTTACTGCGCATCCTCACATAACCATTAGCAACTCTAAAGTAAAAGAAGGTCTGCCAGTTGCTTCGGCAGCACCTTATGGCCCAAATTTTATGCGTAAATTTCAGGGTAGCCAGCAAAATTTCAATAAAAAGAGTAACCGTAATTATGCCCAGAATCATAGTAATCAATTCCAGGGTGATTCTTCTTCCCAGAACTGGAGACATCCTAATACTACACGTTATTCTACTCCGGTTAACTTTAGAAATTTTCACAAAGGTAATCGGTATAGAGGAAAATATTTTTCTCAGAGACCTCAATACCAGGATAATAGAGGTTCTCAACAGTATAGAGATGGTAATGACAGTTATGGAAACTGGAACTCAAACCAGGATAAAAATTACAGTAGGGACTTTAATGATAATTGCAGAGGCAATAATGGTCGCGGTAGATCGCAACATAAGAGAAAAAAATATCAACAGACAAACTCTGTTCAACAAGAATCTCAGGGAGCAGATAAACAGGTTAATGATAATAAAGACCATAATGCTATCGGATGCTCATCTTTTGATTTTGGTAGAGCAAATAAATGTATCCAATGCAGTACTTTATTTATCCCAGAGACCGTTAGTACTTTAAGCTGTGGTCATCCTTTGCCCGCTCTTCCTGCTAATGTTGCTCATGATGGGAGAGGTTCTCTTATATTACATAAGGGGCTTGTAAATAGTAATCCAGTCTCAGTGTTGTTTGATTCTGGATGTACTACTGTCGGGTTAGGCAATCTCTTGTAGATCCATCCTGTGCTACAGGAAAGGTCATCAAATGTGTCACATTTGGTGGCACGTTGGAAAAGTATCCTACTGCTATAATACACATTGCTACTCCTTTCTTCACGGGAGAGGTCCACGCGTGTCTACTTCCAAACCCTATTGCGGACCTTATTATTGGTCGTATTCACGGAGTTAGGGAATGTACCCCACAGCAGATTGCTGTTTGGGAAGAGCAAAACATTGAAGCTACCAATGCGGTGGTCACAAGAGCACATGCTCTGGATCCACCTCAAACTTCATTAACTAATAATGATGAAGTAAATGACCAAGATAGTCACTTGACTATTACACGTGACTCATTTATCAAATTGCAAGAAGAAGATCCTTCTTTACAAAAATTCTTCATTCTAGCAAAAAAAGGTGATCCTAATCAAAATACTAATAGAAAATCTTGGATTTCTATGAAGAACGGCGTACTTGTACGTATGGTACAAGACTCGACTACGTCCACTCATTCACAAATTCTTGTGCCTAAGAGCATGAGATTGCAAATATTGCAACATGCTCATGACTCGCAATGTGCTGGACATATGGGTTTTTCCCGTACAAAGTCGAGAGTTCTTGCGGCTTTCTTTTGGCCATTTGTGAGCAAGGACATACGAATGTACTGTCGCTCTTGCAAAGTATGTCAGGAGGTCAAATCTAAAGGACCACGACATGCTGCGCCTATCCAGGCTGCTGACATTCCTATTCGCCCTTTTCAAAAAATGGCAATAGATATTATCGGTCCTTTTAGAATTAAGTCGGCTAGAGGACATCAATTTATCCTTACATGTGTCGATATGTGCACACGTTGGCCAGAGGCAATACCTCTCAAGAGCATCTCAACTGCTGATATCGCAGACGCTCTTTGGCTGATATTTTCTCGCTTGGGTTTTCCCGGAGAAATATTGTCAGACCATGGCACTCAACTTATATCAGACACTATGTCACAGGTAATGTCTATGCTACACATTAAAAGGTCTCTCAGCAGTATCTATCACCCAATGTCTAATGGGTTGGTCGAACGTTTAAATAGGACTCTGAAAACTTTACTTGGTAAAATAACTGAGGATCATCCTCAGGATTGGGACAGGGTCTTACCCGCGGCTCTCTTTGCGTATAGAGAGGTCCCCAATGAACATACGGGGTTTTCCCCTTTTGAACTTGTCTTTGGCGCGCAACCGCGCGGCCCTATGTCTTTACTTCACGATCTAATCACTGCCGATAATATTAGCGATGAGACTCAATCTTCTTATGAGTACGTCATTGCTCTTAGGCAAAAGATCATCGAGGCATGCAAACTAGCAACTTCGTCTTCCGAATTTGCTAAAGAAAAGGCAAGGCAGTTTGCAAATAAGAATAGATGTCTACGACAACTTTGTCCAGGTGACAAAGCTCTCGTTCTACTTCCTTCAAGGGAGAACAGACTTCTAATTGCATGGAAAGGTCCATATGCAATAGTCTCCAAAATTTCTGATGTCGACTATGTTGTCGATATTGATGGAAAGCATAAAACTTTCCACATAAATATGCTCACGGAATTTTATGAAAGACCTGACTATTTGCAGCCTATTTTCCAGGCAACGGACAATTCTCAAGTACCTCATGGTCAGTACTCATCTCTGTCAGTTATACAGGATGAGGAAACTACTTTTTCTGATGTCAATCTTCCTCTTTCTATGGTCCCACTTTATTCTACGGAATCTTGGAAAAACGTGACCGTTTCTCCAAATCTTTCCGCTGAGGAACATCGACAAGTTTCTTCGATGTTGCAAACATTTCAGGATGTTCTTACAGACATCCCGGGACACACACATGTCATTGAACATGACATTGTGCTAACTGATCATAATCCTATCAGAGTCAGACCCTATCCAATACCTATCCATTTCCAGTCTCAAGTCGAAAAAGAATTGGATGAAATGATACGTTTGGAAATCATTGAACCATCCACTTCAGCATACTCTTCGTCTATGGTTATTGTTCGAAAGAAGGATAATAACATTCGCATTTGCGTAGATTATCGCAAATTGAACCAAGTTACGAAGTTCGATGCTGAACCTATGCCTTCATTAGAAGAGCTACTCAATAAACTTTCTAATTCTAGATTCTTTACCAAACTAGATTTGTCTAAAGGTTATTGGCAAGTCCCGCTAACTGAACGTGCCAAACCTTTTACAGCTTTTTCTACACCTAGGGGTTTATTCCAATGGAATTTCATGCCTTTTGGTCTTATGAACGCCCCTGCTACATTCGTACGCATGATGCGGCGAATTCTCGCATATCGTACAGATGTCATAGCATACCTAGATGATATCTGTCTATTCAGTGATTCCTGGGAAGATCACTATTTGGGTTTATACGAATTACTGTCTACTCTTCGCGAGTATAACTTGACTGCAAAACCCTCTAAAGCCTTTATAGGATTTAGTGAGATTTCTTTCCTAGGTCATCGTGTTGGTCATGGTCTTTTAAAGACAGAGGACCACAATGTTTCAAAAATACTTAACATTTCGGTCCCTAAGACGAAGAAACAAGTAAGGAGTCTATTAGGTTTGATCCAATTCTACGGACGATTCATTCCGAATCTGTCCTCCATTATGGCACCGCTTTCTACTTTATTGAAGAAAGGGTCGCCTAATCTGATCCGCTGGTCTAAAGAATGTCAATCCTCATTGGACCAGGTTAAAGCCCTATTTTCATCTCCACCTATTCTTAGGTTACCTACTATTGAGAAGACTTTTGTTCTTCGAAGTGACGCCTCGTCAACTGGGATTGGGGCAGCACTAATGCAGGAGTATTCTGATACTCTGCATCCGGTGATGTATATCTCTAGGAAATTAAATGCTGCAGAAAAGAATTACTCGGTTTTAGACCGTGAGTTATTGGCTATGGTATGGTCTATTCTGAAGTTACAAAGATTTCTTCTAGGCGCACATTTCATTGTGGAAACCGACCAGAAAGCGCTTACTGCTATTCAGAGCAAAAACTTGAAGAGCTCGAGGTCCACTCGTTATGCCATAGCTCTTCAACCATTTCATTTCTCGGTTCGAGCTATCCGTGGTTCGGATAATGTAATGGCAGACATTCTGTCCAGATGCCCACACGATTCCACATGATTCTTCTGTCATATATATATATTTCCTGATATACAGTCCAATGTTATAATGACATGTTAGTAGATTTTTTTTTCTCACTTTTTTGAGGGGAATTTATAACATTGTACCATGTAATTATCTAAGAAGGCTTAGTTAGTGATATACGGGCCAAAAGATCACTCGGCCACATTTAAATAATATATTTGCGTAATTGTATTAAGAGATTTACCAGTTGTCTTTAAGATTTGTGTTATTGATATTTTCGCAGCACATCATTGAAGACTGCGAGTTTATGTCCATTGTGGAACTTTGAGGATATCAAGTCCTGTCCTAGATTGGGAGCGGATGATGTCCACATCTTCTTCTATTGAATGTTTTATGTCAACGAAGATCAACACATGTATTACTTATTAATTACTGTTGCTTTATATAATGTAATAAAATAGTGCGGTATATTAATATATTACACCGCTGTTTGCACAACACATTGTATGATATCATAATAATATATTTAATTTCATATATTGGTATGAGAATAATTTGATTTTCATTATGATGTTGCCATCATTGTGGCGTGTGTTGGTGGCACCTTCCTGGAATATATAAGCGTATACTTAGATAAATTTTTTCTCTAAGGATCTGAGATATGATCTCAGTGTCGCTCCATGCGTTGAGCTAATTTGTTAGGTATATATCCGCGCATCATACGTGCGTTAGGAGCCTAGATTTTTCCGGCTCCAGGATTTAAAAAAAAAATGTTTCATTTTTTTTTTCCCGGGAGGGTGCGGTAATGTTACGCACAAATAATTACTTTTTTCAAAGCCTTTGTATGATCATTTTTCGTATGTATGATCATTTTTTGACTGAAGTGTGTATTATGTTTTTTACAGTCAAAGGGACATAATCCGAGTTATCGAGACTACAATTTTTTAGGAGTTTGCCTTCTCTTGTATAGAGACACGTTCGGTCTATAATTTCTTGAACGAAGCGTGACCATATCTCCTTATTTGGTAGTATCAGTCAACTGTTGTAGATGCCTGAAACCTTTCTTAACGCTTCTGTTCATGACCATAAAAGGCGCGACTGTGTAAGACTTTTATCTCGAATGTTCTTAGAATCGTCTTATTGTGAACGGCGACTCAGAGATTGTCGCTCTGCGCATGTCTCGACTTGGTTTTCGTTTGTTGTTCCGCCCAGCTCGGGCAGTTTAGAAATGGTCTAAGTAGCGAGCAGACGCGACCTGCGTCTTGTGATTTTCTGAGGGAAATACATTGTCTTTGTGAGTTAGTTAGCTAACTAGACTATTTCCCAGTATTATTCAAGCCTGCCTGGAGGCATATGTTCATGGTTGATTTTCCGAAATAAGGTAATTCCTCTTGTATCGAACTTTATGCTATCATCTAGAGGTTCGTCATTTTGTCGCCTTTTTGCTCGCCTGTGTGATTCAAAATGGAGAGGTACTTTGACTAGGATTAAGTCACCGGTATCTTTATACCTGAACTAGTTATATATATATGGGTCGCTCTAGACCAACAAGACTATTGTCTGTGTTCCAGGATTCGTTATATCAGAGATCACGTCCAAGTCAGATGGTTAGACTTAGGAAGGTTATAAAGGTCGAGCTGACCTGTAATCCATGTATGCTATTCACGTGCAGACAGTAAACGGACTTATTGTATACATCTGATCTGCTAGCATCAGGAAGGGAATAATTATTATTGTCTATGAACGTTGAAGATCAACAGCTGACACTGTTGCAGAAGTTATATATATTATTTATAAAGCTTCACGAACCAGAACTTTATGATATCTGTTTACCATACAACTATGGAGTATTGAATCCTACATGACTATCAGTTAATATGATTTGAATGCTGCATTCGTTATACTGTGCTGATGATGACATAAATATCATGACTGTTTTGTGGCGTGCAATAAATGGTATAAAACTAAAGCGAAGTTACCATTTCTATGACTCTACACGTCATGTTGCCTGTGGTGTACCCTGTGAACTGTTCTACTGCAACACACACAGCAACATTCTAAATCAGAGAAGACACCTACATCTTGCACTTTAATACCAGGTGTCGATAGGGGTGGCAAGTTATCATTTCAGCTCAAATCCACCCTTATCACGTACAGCTTGACTTATCATTTAAACTTCCCGTGAAATAAGTTATATTAAAAAATCAATTATCATGAATTAGGAATACTTACGTATTCCGTCACCACTCATGAGGTATCTAGCATTTATAAGTTAGTTTTAAAATATATTCTCTCGTCTGATTATTTAGCAGTTAAATTAAATTAATTATAGCTACATGATTTATAAGCTAGAAATTATAATTTATTCTGCTTTCCACTGTAACTCATCAGCTAGAGAATATAACCGACTTATAAATATTCACTCTGCACAAAAGAAACTAGTGAAATATGAAATAAGCGATTATCACTTTATCACTTCACAAAAACTAGATATAATATATTTACCTCAACACAGAACTACTAAGAACTAAAACCACTTCGACCAACTAATTGCTTCTATCACAGAGATTCTTAGGGCTCGAACGTAGGTTG
This sequence comes from Oreohelix idahoensis, assembly GCA_024509875.1. Classification (NCBI taxonomy): domain Eukaryota; kingdom Metazoa; phylum Mollusca; class Gastropoda; order Stylommatophora; family Oreohelicidae; genus Oreohelix; species Oreohelix idahoensis. The sequence continues at coordinate 362,613 of JAMPIV010001299.1, read as the reverse complement.
TTCTAGTCTAACTGCAAAGTTACAGAGTGCGTGAAGTCAGGTTTCCAACTCTAGTTATATCTATGAAACAAAGAAAGGATCCCACTATTTCCAAAACCTACGCAATAGCCTCCCCTTCTCTTAACACCTCCTGTTAACTTAGACGCATGACGTAACTGCCATCAGTGCCCCTTCACACTTACATCTAACTATTCTCATTACTGAGCGAGGTGTGAGTGGCAGATCACACTTTTCGCTAAGAAAGGTAACTGAGAAACTACGTGTCAGGTGGAATTTCCAGACAACTGTCTCGTACCGTGTCGTAGAGATGTCAGTTATCGCGCCTTAACTAAGCGCTTAGCCGATGCAACTCGTTGTGGCAGGGAGAAAATGCAGACGATATCTCGCCTATAAGTCTGGCGAAAGCGAATATTCACAGTTTACGTCTACAACTCAATAACCTCCCGAGCCTGGCATCTACGTAATAACATGCGTTTCTAAATGAGAAATTAAACCCGGCGAAAGTTAGAATGGGAAAATAGTAATGTATATAGTCGCAAAAGTACGAATGCAAAAAACACCCAAAAAGGATAAAGAGTGATAATAAAATAGAGGATACGGGTGAAAGAAAAAGAAGAGGATATAGGCAATTTATAGATCATAAATGCCTACGTGACACGGATACTGAAACACTGCAATGAATATCGCTCACCTTTAGCGGTAAACTGTGACAATGATATACTCAAATCATTGACTACTTATAATCTACGGCCTGAAGATAATATCCACTAGACACTACACTGCTCTAGAATTACCACATAATTATCAACCAGGACCGAAATATGGCAAGCTCTCACTAACAGTCCACACTATGAACCACACAGCAAACTTGCTGGCAAAGGGAAAAATATCCGTCCTCTCTCGACCGAGGCTAGAATCTCACTAACTAAAATTGCGCCTTCCCCCCCCCTCCCCCCACTTCCGGTGGTAACATGACACACCAGTTCGGCTAGACCCGGCGTTGCCCGGCTGACTTTCCACCGCGCACAATACATACGATGCACTGCGGAATAGCGCTGTGACAGAGAGTGAATATTTTTCTTTGTTACACGTAGTGCACCAACTTTGATTTGGCTTGTTGTTGTTGTTGTTGTTGTTAATCCCTGGGCGCGAGTAATGAACTCTTTTGCCCTTTAGGGAACGAGTTATTCACTCATACCCTTGAGCCAATTACGGGAGGTGTTTGTAAGCTTTGTTTCAACCCGAATGGAGCACCCTAGATTCAGCGGCATGCAGCAACAGGCCCACTTTGGCGTGTGTGCGTTACCAAGAGGTTTGATAGCTCCCTACCCAATGCAAGGGGTTATATCTCCGAGACAAGACTGACACGAGCAATCAGTCACCGGTCATGGCACGAGCAGCCAGACAGTAAAGTGGCGCGGTGACGAAGCCACCGCCTCCACATTGCTGCCAAAACTGTTTGCTTTACTGGGTAGTAGTTAGTAGGAACTTTGTTTTTCCTTACTGTCTATTCTGTAACATAGTGCTAACCTTTGACCTTCGGGGTTATTAACTTGTTGGGTTCTTGACTCAATAAGGGGAGGGTAAATTTATTCTGTTATTTCCTATGTATGTAATTCTGATGTTAATTGGTCTTTCTTTAGATATTCGATGTTGTCAAGTTTAATGATAATAAACAACAAAAGAAACTTATCTTTGTATGTTGGTCAGACCCATACCCTATTAACCATAGTTTTTCACGTTTGTGTGTCTTGTTATAGTCACATAGTTGTGTATGTGTGTGTGTGCGTGCGTGCGTGCATGCGTGTGTGTGTGTGTGTGTGTGTGTGTGTGTGTGTGTGTGTGATTAAATTCGTATAGGGAGTGCAGGATTGTCTTGTACTAAATTACAGTCATGTAGATAGGCTGGACTAGAGAAACTACTCATTCCAGTGATATATCTTCTCCTTAAACTATTCACTCGTGAAATCTATTTCTCACACCTTTACTTCTCACGTACTATCACTATCAACTCCACTCAGACGGGACCATAAATAACTTTCAAACCTATCTAATTTACGACAGATGTGCAGCCATCTCTTGCTTGAATCATAGTGATCGGTGTTACTGATATAGGAGAAAGGAGAGTTGTGTCAGACAATAGCAACCTTATCATGTAAAACACTTTAATACAGGAACTACAGCTGCAAGAATAGTCATAGAACATTAAAAAGTTAAAGGTAGTCTCATAGCAGATCTAGACGTAGGGGTGTGAAGTGTTCGAGTTTTCACTATATTAGGTCCAGCATCGTGAGGTAGGGGGACCAGTTCTCTTCCTAGCTGCCATTTCCTTCCTTAACTCACGAGCATAGTCAGATACCAGTTTTCAGCTGTGTAGGCTAGACCGTGAGATAGCGTGTTTCGAAGCCGGTACCTTTGCCGCGAGAGAGCAGCGCTCTAATCACTGTGCCAGTCATACGCTCAAAGAACATTAGTGAATGAAATATGCTGTCTGGACATGGTTTTTATCGAAATAATGACTCAAATTATCAAATATACGGAGTGAATCATGGACAATTAGTAAACAAACAGGAAAAGACCTAGAGGCCTCAGAGATGTGGATTAGCCGAAGGATGGTTGGTATACCACGAACAGGTAAAAAGATTCGTGCGACTGTCCTGGAAGAAGCCGGTGCGCATACAAAAATGTAAATGTATTCCAATATCAGATGCCGCCGTAAGGGAAAGAAATGTTACAGACTTCACTATACTTCGAGAGGTGGGTGATCAGTTCCTTTCTCTGTTGCCTTCTCATTCCCTAACTCATGAGCAGATTCAGGTACCTAGTTACAACTAGGTAGACTGGCCGAGGTGTCACCGTGTTTTCAATCCCAACCTTTGCAGTGAGAGGCCAGTGCTGTACCAACAATGTCAATCGAAAGCTCGTAGTGTAACAAGGAAGCTTTAACACTGACATTACAAGGAAAAATCCACTTTTTTTGGCATATGACGAGAAGAAGTAAGCTTAAATGTATTGTGACAACACGAAAGATTGAAGGAAAAAAGGGTCAAGGACGACACAGAGAGAAACATGCCGGACAGTTTGACATTGTGGCATGGACAGAAGTCAGCAACGCACTGATAATCACTACTGGAGACAAGAAGTTGTGGAGAGACATGATCACCTCGGCCACCAGGCATGCTGATTCAAGAAGAATAAGAACCCAAATCGGACTTATCGAGCATTTAAGTAGCAGGTATGTATCCGTTTTCTGAAATCCTCTGTTTCGGAAACTGATTTTTTTTTTCAGCTTTACATATGGAGCCCAAATCACCCAAAATAGTTAGAAATCGCCGACATTCTGATCTCAAAGTAACTCCGAAAAACATTTCGATTTTCAGAATATTTCGGTTTTCGGATGACCGGATAAAAGGATATAGACCTGTAAATAAATTAATACATTCTATAACAGTTAACTTCAGACCTAAGGGTCTTTTATGTTTGGACATGCGCCCTAATATAACCGACTAGGTTGAACAGGACGCGCCTCGCCAAAACGAAGCAAAAGTTTTACATTTAAAAATAAATAATAATAATAAATTAATACTCAAGCCAGTCTTTGGCACAGGTTTCACGTGAAGCAACAAATTGATAGTTTGGTTGAATGACGAAGAACGATTTTGCTCATTCGGTTTGTTTTTTTAATATTTGGACATTTGTCTTAATATAACCGACAGAACTACTGTCTAGGTTGAACGGGGCGCCCATACCACGGCAAAATTTTGCATTTTTTTAAAAATGTAGTTTTGCTAGGCTCTCTCCTTACCGCTGCCCTACAAGACGCCACTAGGCGTGATAGCCACTGACTGCTTTGACGGTTGGCGGCTAAGGATCAAAGAAGAAGAAGAAGTCACCTGACCGTGCTTAAACTATTAACAAACAAACTTTTAAAGGTAGTCCATTAGCAGATACTGCTACAGGGGAGTTAAGTGTTAGGGGCTTCAATATAACAGATCCTGCACGGTAAAGTGGGGTGACAAGTTCCCTTTCTCGCTGCCTTTTCTGTCCCTAACTCAAGAGTAAAGTCACGTTCCCATTTACCGTTGGGTAGACTTGAGTGTGTTGATACCTTGAATCGAACATGGCACCTTTGGTACGAGAGACCAGCGCTCTAACCACTCTTTCAGTCGGACTATATTTCGTTTTTATATGAATATAGTCTCATGGTGCCATCAATTAAATAACCAACTAAATAAAAAGATAACAGTATCACAAAACGTTTTGTGCATGTACTTTTCCGCCCTTCTCTCTCCCTCATTTATCGTCCTATTATTTGGCATATTTTATGCTCGTACATTTTTTGCTCTTAGCCGCTCCCAGACTTGTTTACGTTTCACCATGTGAATCATAGCACGACAAAGCTAATTAGACAGGCCAGCGGATAGTACGTTTATCACTTTAGACGTCTAGCCACCTTTGATAGAGACAACTTGTGTTGACGCAAGATGGTCGCGCACGATCGATGCAAAGAAAGCCAGATTGGCTGCCTGTGAAATTCGTCTGAGGGATTTACGCAAACACGGGTGATGATACGTAATCGCTTCCGTTGGGACATCTCTGTGTAATTATTACAGATAATCTGTCTGGGAAGACAAAATTGTGGGAAAGCATCTAGACAGGAAATAAGTTCACAGACTTGTTTGTGAGTCTACATAAAGATGCAATCGGAAGGATTACTGCCTTATTAAAAACGGGTCACGCGTTGGAATTTTAAAATTTGATATTTTATAACATGCGGGGGATATTATGATTTAACACCCGACCACTATAGTTCTAAAGAGCTTACCATTTGCTTGATTTTAGAGCCGGAATAGACTTTAACTTTCATTGGCAAGTTCGTCTAAAAGACCAATCTGAGACTTGGCCTAAAAAAGAAAATATAATCTAGGGGACTCGGAGACACAGATCAGACTGCATCACAACGTCAAATTAGCAAATCCCAGGAGCCAGAGAGACATCGGACTAAGGATTCCAAAATTATAAGTGATTGATCGAAGTATTTGGGCAACTTTGAAACGTAAAAGTTAGCCCGCAATCTTAAATACAAGACTGGAAACTTTAAGGACCAGGACAGAGTATTTGGCAACTTTGAAACTTAAAAAGTGAACCCGCATTTTTAAATACAAAGACTGGAGACCTAAGGAATCAGATCACGAGTCATAAGAGGAATACTAAAATTTCCCATACCATGTGATTCGAAAGCATCTAACCTACGTTACTGTGTCCATTCAAACTATGCCAGGAGATTGTAGATCCCATTTGGGGTAAGTTGTGAACATATATTTTAAAATGTGAAATGTAACATGTCTGTACTTGCTAAGTGGTTATACCAGTCATAGGAGGGTGGCAACCTCAACATATGAAAATAGTAAATTCATAAACCACTACAGCAAGCACTTGTGATTGCTTCTTGCTGGTCGTACAGAAAACCGACAACAAAGGTGACCCTGGACTCCGACTGGAGCAATGATGAGTAATGATTACACCTCATGTGCCTAAAGTGTATAATATCGTTTTGTGAGATGTACTTTGTTAATTGTAATTCAGGCAAATCATTGCATTCGTGCTGTCCAAGCTCATATTTTCCCAATTTAATACCCAGAAGAATATTGGTGATTTCTAATCATCTTCGCTGAGTTAAATTGTGTATACTCAAGAATTTAATTTTTCATAGAGGCTAACATCGGTGGGTGGACAGCGAGACAATGCGCCTGTTAATCTTCCAACCCAGTGTACTTAGTGTTGCAAGTGGAACTTATGAAAGGGGAAGTAATCTTTAGAATGGTTTTTTAGACAAATTAAATTTCGAGTTGCAACGCTTGATTAAGCGGATACTTGTTTGACTTTAGGATAGAATTATCTTTTAATATTTTCGGGTGACAGAGTACAGATAAGCGTGTGAACGCTGTTTAATGTATTTATTCTGTACTGTTTCGAGTCATGTGAATAGCTCGCTAGTCTGCATGTGTTATCGAGAACGGTGTTCAAGACAACCGAATCTCGTGACGGGTTTTTTGGCGGGACTAGTGTGTGATTGAGGGAGTTGTGTTTTGGGCGTGGACCGTGTAGGTCGAGTCCCAGTGTTTTTGGATAATGTATGCCTACGTAGGATTTGAGAAAATGTCGACTTATATATTTCGCTGTGTGTACAGCCTATGTGATACACTGCAGTGAAGATTTGTTTAGGCCATATGAACCTTATTATAGCTGCCGTGTGATGCAGGCTTTGCTATGTATTGAAGTACTTTTGTAGGCCATATTTTGAAGATTATTATAGCTGCCGTGTGATGCAGGCTTTGCTATGTATTGAAGTACTTTTGTAGGCCATATTTTGAAGATTAATGAAGCTGCCGGGTGATGCAGGCTTCGCTGTGTATTAAGGTACTTTTGTAGGCCATATTATGTTTAGCTGCAGTATGAAGATTTGTGAAGCTGTTAAGCTATTATCAGTCCAGGATTAGGACAGGCCATATTATATATTAACTGCAGTGTGGAGATGTATGAAGCTATTAAGCTATTATCAGTCCAGGATTAGGACAGGCCATATTATATATTAACTGCAGTGTGGAGATGTATGAAGCTATTAAGCTATTATCAGTCCAGGATTAGGACAGGCCATATTATATATTAACTGCAGTGTGGAGATGTATGAAGCTATTAAGCTATTATAAGTCCAGGATTAGGACAGGCCGTATTAGGTATTATATATATTTAATGCAATGTGGAAATTATGTTATAATGATGTCGTGGGATAACATTTCAGACAACAGGATCTGACATCTACGACTATTCGCGTCGATAGCCTAAGTGGCGTAGTTTTCGTATCATTGGATATCATTTAAGATGTGCCTGAGTGGCGTATACGATTAAGAAATTGTTAATTAAGAAATTGTTACCTCTACAGTGATATGTACTTGAAGCAAGAGGATAAAGTGAATCAAATTTTGTCCACCAGACCATAACATATCTAGAGGATCAGTCACTACAAGTTGGAAATAATACATATGACTTTCACGTGACAAGAGTGTAGAACACTTGACTTTGTTATACTTAGCCTTATGTAGGCGTGGCTTGAATCTCCTGTACTTCAGAACTGTGACCTAGTTATTATCTGCGTGGGTGGCGCATTTGAGAAACAACACACGCTTTATTTGGTAGAAGGCAACTTTACACCAGTAGCAATTGACGTCCTATTTCGTGCCTATAGACTACAACAGCGTCTGCAGTGGTCAAGAGCGTTCAATTAGACTTGGACAGTATTTGTACCAGCATTTGTACGGGTTGTGACGGATTCCTGCAATATTCGGGTTACCTGTGCCAGTTGTCACCATCACAAGTTCAAGACGTTATGATACACGGAGTTGCCGTGTACATTTCAGACTACAGAAGAGTCAAGAGTTGCAGTGTGTGCTGTATTATGGTTCCTGTCAACTTGTGCATTGTTAAGCACATATCATATTGACGAAACTACCTGAAGAGAAACGAACCAAGTTGCAGTGTTTTCCCGCAGTGGAGGTTTTAGCAGTCTATGTGATATCCAGTGTCGTGGCGGAAAAGAAGCGGGATCATTGACAGATAAGTGATTGTGTCTTGTGTAAATTGTGTCACTTCATATATGTCGCTAGGCCTCCCTAATTGCTCATTTTGTTATTATTGTTGTTTATGTCTAATTTGACATATGAAAGATTTGATGCATAGGTGTTAATGGCTGTTGACATAAGTCGATTTTCCTGATAATGATGTGACTTGATAAAGGTGCTATAAAAAGGAATTGGTGATACAGAATTGAGGATTAAGCTCATTTCTTGACAAATAGTTAACTTTGTGAGCTGGAGGGGTAATTGTCAAACCTTTTGCGACAGTAATTTGTCATAACTATAAGTTATTACTATATATAGTTGATTAAGTAAGTGAATCACCATGGATCGTGATATGTGCCCTACAGATATAAGGCCTATGTTGGAGTCTGCATTGGTGGTAGGTAGAGATGGTAAGGGATTGAGAGGTGCACGACTTGGAGTATGGATCATGGACGATTTTTTGGTTAATGTATCGGCATCTCTAGAGTTATTTGCTGAACATAACTTTAAGCTTCTGTGTAATTCAATAATGGCTAAGGATTTGGTGAATTTGCTACGGCACCTTCGTGTGTTTGTGCAACAGTATATTGAACTTGAACACGGACATATAATGCAAAGCATGTTCAAAATAATCCACAACCATACATCTGATGAGCAGGAATGGGAATTGAGAATTGAGAAACAAGCAAAAGTAAACAAACAGAGTGCTCTACAGCGAAGGGAGAATTTCCTAGAAGGTGTTGCTAAAGAGAGCGAACTACAGGCAACTGTGTATAAGCTTAAAAGTGAGATACTTGAATCAAACTCAGAACTTTCTAGTGCACAAGCTACATTAAACTCAGCTTTAAGCAAAGTCCAAGACTTGGAAGCTCAGATAGGTAATCTCACGCGGGAACTTCAAGAACAGAAAGAGATGTATGAGAAATTGAAGGTTGAGAGAAATGTCTGTGAGAAGACTTATAAAGATATGCTTCAGGATGTGTTGGATGACAATGATAGTCTCAGTCGCCAACTGAAAGAAAAGAGTAATGTATCCTCGGAGAATATGAATGAGTTAAAGGCACAAGCTGCTCAAATCCAAGGACTTCAGGCTCAAGTGGCTCGACTTCAGCCACAGATAGAAGAGGTTCAAAAGATGAGATTGAGGAAACTAGCGCGACAGAGGAAAGCAAGCAAAGAAAAGGATGAAAAGGTGAAATTAGAAGAGTTAACTATGGAGAAAGAGAAGGTCGCTAAAATTGAAAATTTACTAGCAGAAGAAAGCGACAAAGTTTTGGCTGTTAAGGAGTTAAATAAAAGGTTAAGTGAAATCGTTTCACTTAAAGATAATGAAATTGCGGAAGCAAGGGAAAGAATATTTGGCTTACTAGATATGGTTTTGAAAAACAATATGAAGTCTTCTGTCAATGTTGACAATGATAGACAGAAAGTAGCTCAGAGAGAGGTCATACATAGTAAATATAGATCTTATCGTGGGAAATACAACTTTCCTAGTTCTAATATTACTGATAGTTCCAGTAACAATTCTTGGCGTCAGACCAACAAAGATTCTAGTGTAACAGGCAGTTCTGTTGGTCAGGAAAAGAAAGGTGATATATTTCAGGTCAAGACTCATAAGAGCAAATATTTGTCTACTACTGGAAATACTCAGAAATTAATAGCGGGTGTTGAGACTATTACTACTTGTTCCAAAGATGAAACCCATATGCGGAACAATAGAGATACTATTGTTTCTGGCAGTTGTCAAACTCAGCACAGTCAGTTTGAAACTATTGGTAAATATATTCCCATAAGGGAAAAGAAAAACAGTTCTAGAAAGAGAGATAACCCCAAGAGTAAACAGTACCAAGGGAGATCAGAAAATAATAATTTTCCCTCTCGTAGATACTGTAGACAATTTAACAAATCTCAAAGTTTTGATTGTAAGAATGTTGGAAAGTATGATAGAGATAATAGCTTTTCAAATGTTGCTTTACATCACCAGAGTAATGTTCCTAAACAAAAGACTAAAGCCATTTTTTGTAAACAAGACAACGGTAATAATAAGTATTGTGATCATAGAACAAATAATAAGCGCAATTGTGCTAATTTTGTTCAACATGAGCCCAGAGTCATTTATAATCAAGGTAAACAGAGTAAAAATAACAGTGGATGCTTGAATACTATTGCCTGCTCTGGTTGTTGTTGTGAATATAACACTTTGTTTCAGCGTAAGGCAGCGGCGACATTCAAGGTCGGTCATGTTGTCCCCAAGAATTCTATGATATCTACATGTGATAGAGAGAGCTAGTGACATCGTGAAGAGACCGGGTTTTACACAAGCCGGTGTTGGGTAATTGTAAACGTGATTTCTACGTTTTTCTCATTAAATTTCACTATTGAGTAAAATGGAAATTTTATTTGTATTTGTTGACAGAAGCTACGTTGCGATAAGAGTCAAGGCTTCTGCGACATATTGACGGTCAGAAATGTGAGTCAACTTTCCGCTCGAGTAGTCAACCGAAACCTGTCAGCGTCAAACTAAATCTGAGGTGTTGCTTACTGAAGGTCAAGCATGTTTACAAGAGAGTGGGAAATTTTACGGCGTATTTTTTTTTCCTTAGATAGTAAATATTTTTGTATTCTATATTAGTACATGACATGTTGTTGTTTTGAAATAACATATAATTTTGTTGTCATGATTATTTCTATGCATCATTTGATTGCCATAATTTTTTATTGTTATTTATATGTCTGTATTTTGATGGTGTATTAATACATTTTTATGCTATTTATATATTATTGTGATTGATAATGTGTAGTATGTAATTATTATCCTTTATACTACTCTGTTCAACTTAGAATTTTTGCAACTGTGTTGTTTAGGATAGTTTTGTACATGATGAGATTGCACAAACTCATTTATTGTGTTGATGTAGTGGTTACTTTTAGATAGTCCTGAGTGTTCGTTATTCACTTAATTTATATTTTTCTCATGTTTTGATGTCATGATTAATTAATATATAGAACATACAGAGAAGATGTGTATTATCTGGTATGTTGTGAAATATAATTTTGAAAATAGCTTGCATGTATCATACATGATCTTGTATTTGGATTTGTTAACTTTTTGTGAAACTTCGATTTTTCCAGAACTTGATTTTCTTGCCAGTCAGATATGCAGATTATTTTCCTAGCAGATTATTTAAAAAAAAAAAAACTTATTTTTTTTTGTAGATATTTTTATAGAACCTTTTTTATATTTCATATTAGCAACAAAGTGTAGATTTATTTATAATGTATATCTTATCGATTTGAGTAAGAGATAGAGTTATAGCTAAATAGCATTTTACTGAGCTGAACGTAATTGTCAGCAGAAAGAACTTAAAGGATAAATTAAATTTACATGTGTTGATTTAAAGGTTTATTCGAGATAGGATTTTTGTTCTATATTTCACTCATTTTGTTAAAATATTGATTTCATTATTAGGCTTTACTTAAAGTATAACTGAATTACTTAAAAATTAAATACTGTTTTTATGTAACTTATCGAAAAAAAATATGTTTGTACGGTACTGTTGGAAAAAATGATTTTTTTTTTTTTTTGGCATTGTAATTTTTTGTTGTGTGTGCCCAGCATTTGACTTCGTGATATCATTGATATGTAGTTTGATTAGTTCTTGTAAAAAGTTGTTTTTTATTATGATGTATTTTTTATTTTTAGCGCTTGATTGTGCGTTGGTCGTATTAGTTATAGTAATGCTATTACTTGTTTGTTCGATGCCTATAATTTATTTATGTTAGTTTTGTATAACTCTTATAACTTAGTTAAATTACTTATTAGCTTTTGTTTAGTTATAAATTATTTTTTGATGGTATTAGTATAGATATACTTTGATATTTTGTGTTGTGCCTTTCGATCATGTTTATATATTTTTTTTTGAATAGGTTATCTGATCAAAACAGTTATTAGTATGTATCGTTATTGACTTTCTCTGCGTTCGTGCCTTTGCTTTCTATCTGTCTTTGGTAACTATTCTTCATTTCATTCCTTCTTTTCTGTTGTCTTTTCGGTATGGATTTCATATCTTGTTTATACTTTCGTACCTCATCTTCGTTTTACTTGATTCTATTTGTATACTTTGTCTTCTTTCAACACTTATACCTCTATTCTTTGTATTGTTGGAGTGGTTATATGACTTGATATAACATATCTCCTTATGATAGTTGTGTTTATTTTACATGTAATTGTCCAACTTAATTATGAGTATATGGTATTGTTGAGTTCTTACTTTCCTTTTTTACAGATCATTCTTCTTTTGATTGATCTTGTGTTTTCTCTTTTGATCGGTTGTTGTTAGTTTGGTTTGTACTAAATATACGTAACTTAATTTTGGAACTGATCATATTTGTATATTTAACTAATTACTTTTTATACTTAGCTGATTATACTGTATGCTTTAATTGCTACTTTACACTTTAATGCTGATATTTGTTGTAGATATAATTTTGATTTAAAATAAGATATTTTTGTAGGCATACGTTACAGCTTAATTGTCTTCTAAATTTTTCGTTTTTGGGAGTTGATTTTTTCAAAAAAAATGATAGAATCATTTTTTTTTCCCGGAGCGGGTGGTAACTGTTGCAAGTGGAACTTATGAAAGGGGAAGTAATCTTTAGAATGGTTTTTTAGACAAATTAAATTTCGAGTTGCAACGCTTGATTAAGCGGATACTTGTTTGACTTTAGGATAGAATTATCTTTTCCTATTTTCGGGTGACAGAGTACAGATAAGCGTGTGAACGCTGTTTAATGTATTTATTCTGTACTGTTTCGAGTCATGTGAATAGCTCGCTAGTCTGCATGTGTTATCGAGAACGGTGTTCAAGACAACCGAATCTCGTGACGGTTTTTTGGCGGGACTAGTGTGTGATTGAGGGAGTTGTGTTTTGGGCGTGGACCGTGTAGGTCGAGTCCCAGTGTTTTTGGATAATGTATGCCTACGTAGGATTTGAGAAAATGTCGACTTATATATTTCGCTGTGTGTACAGCCTATGTGATACACTGCAGTGAAGATTTGTTTAGGCCATATGAACCTTATTATAGCTGCCGTGTGATGCAGGCTTTGCTATGTATTGAAGTACTTTTGTAGGCCATATTTTGAAGATTATTATAGCTGCCGTGTGATGCAGGCTTTGCTATGTATTGAAGTACTTTTGTAGGCCATATTTTGAAGATTAATGAAGCTGCCGGGTGATGCAGGCTTCGCTGTGTATTAAGGTACTTTTGTAGGCCATATTATGTTTAGCTGCAGTATGAAGATTTGTGAAGCTGTTAAGCTATTATCAGTCCAGGATTAGGACAGGCCATATTATATATTAACTGCAGTGTGGAGATGTATGAAGCTATTAAGCAATTATCAGTCCAGGATTAGGACAGGCCATATTATATATTAACTGCAGTGTGGAGATGTATGAAGCTATTAAGCTATTATCAGTCCAGGATTAGGACAGGCCATATTATATATTAACTGCAGTGTGGAGATGTGTGAAGCTATTAAGCTATTATAAGTCCAGGATTAGGACAGGCCGTATTAGGTATTGATGCAGTGTGGAGATTATATACTATGATTCGTGTTTTGCTGTCGAATGTGTGTCATTTATGTCATCGTATCTGTGTTGTAACGGAATAAACAGTATCGAACTGTTCCAGTCGTTTGCAACCCTTCTTGACTCCTGCATGTACCCTTATGTACGTACTGTGGTGTGCGAACATATCAACACACACCCAGGTCAACATTCCAGACACAGTGACAGGTCAGCAGCACACATATATTGAATTAGCCTGTGTGGCGATGATATAGACCAAACCACTACACTCGCAACAGTGGGTGTAAACAGACTATATAACATTAACGTTTAATTACATTCAGTGAGAAATCAGCAAACCTAGTCGGTATCACTTAGCAGAGGCATTTGTTCATTTTATTTAGTCTAAAGTTCGTGGAACGAAGCTATCAGACCGTTTGTGGTACGAAGCTGCAAGACGAAAGTTTCTACGCCACTAGTTAAAAGCAGGTGATCAAAACTAACCGCCTACATTGGACGAGTTGTGTGGAGAAGTGCCCTCATCACAGAAGAAGTGACGAAACCACGGCTGTAGGACTCACTTATACCAGCTAAGTTCTTGTAAAAGGAACCAGCAAAAGGACAAATGTTTTTATCAATCCTCAGACCAAGTCTCAGTGAAAACAATTTTATTTACATCTAAGATTCACTATCATCGCTATTTTAACCTGTTAAGACTAATTGATTATTAAATTTGTTACATGTTATTTTAAAACTAAACAATCATAGTTGATTCAGTTCTTGTAGGTATGAAAGCAAACGTATGAGCAAGACTCTTTAATATATATACATCAAGACATATATTTACATCTATAGTGCAAATACTTATAAAAGAATTTTGCAGGATTTACACCAGCTGTGGGCTTGAACGGGCTAAAATCATTGCTTATTTCTTCACAAAAGGCGACGGATCAGATATAAGTTAATAGTTCTCTGCCCTATGCAGCATTGTTCTTAACTTTTGTAAACATCTTGTGAACACTACCTTGAGATAAAAGCGTCATTATCCTTCGAGCTACAACTCTGCTAAGAGTAATCTTGTGCGAAGGTAGACACCTTTGAAGACCCATATTAGATACTCTTGAGTGTTGGCCACTGGTGGACCACTACTGCAGAGCTAATAGTAGGCAATCCGTGACAAACAGTAATAGTAAGTTACTATGAGAACACAGAAAATAAGAAGGAAAAACACAAGAACGAATAATTATCAATTTGTGGATGAATATAAACCCCGACGATATTCTAAACATCATTTAAAAAAGAGAAGAAAGAAAGAGATGGATGCGGAGAGAGAAAAAGAGAGAAAGAGAAAAAAGAGAGAGAGGAAGAGAGAGTGAAAGAGAGACAGAAATGTAGAGAGAAAAGGAAAAAAAAGAAAGATATGCTCAAAGATGGAGAGAAAGAAAAGAGAGAAACGCAGAGAGAAAGAAGTAGAACGATAAAGAATTAAATAGAGAAGGAACGAGAAAAGAAAGAGAATAAAGAGAAAGAAAGACAGGGAGAAAAATAAATATAGGGAGAGAGTGAAAGAGACACACAGCGAGAAAAAATAAGAGAGAGAGAGAGAGAGGAAAGAGATAGAGAAATAGATAGAGAAAGAGAGAGTTAAAGAAAGAAAGAAGTATAGTGACAGAGAAAGAGAGAAAAGATAGAGAGAAACAGAGAGAGAAAGGGAGAGAGTGGGAATAAAGAGCTCCTTCTCACTGTAGCCCCAATTATTTTGACATCTGAGCAGCAGCACGCCCCATTTCCAAAGAAAATAAATTAAGCCTGAAACTACAACTAAACCGGAAAACGGACGCAAACAAAACCTGAGACTAATTAATGCCCGTCACGTGATCGAAAAGGGGCGCACAAGAGTTCACAGAACAGACATATTGTATTTTTTTTTTTTTTTTTTTTTGCGTTTTCACTTTGTAGTGATTTTCTTTCATTGCCTTTTCCGAAATCTACACAGAAGCATTTCAAAGCAGATGCTAAAATTCATCCTCATCATCAGTATGATCTTTCAGCTTCCTAATGAGCACAGGTATTCAATAAGTCTTCCTACCCCTTGTCATCAGCTCAACGTCCTTCTGTGTCGTCTTCATCCACGGCCCCCATTCACTAGCAAGCTTTCCTCACCATGTATTCTTTGTTTTCTCCTTACCTCTCTTAACCTGGGGATTTCAGAAGAATGGCTGCCTTGTAATGCTATCAGCAGATGTCCTGTCCATCGCCAGCTTCTCCTTCTCACCTTATTTTATGTTGATATGTTAACAATGCTTAAATTAAGTTAAATAAAGCGAGTAAGTCACCCGCCAAAACAAGGCGGGGAAATAACTGTGTTGAGCGTTTTCTGCTGCATACTATGATGACGGCTCTAACTCTCCTGTGGTCGTTTATCTGGATGCATTTGTTATGAAGCTATGCAGCACCGCGACAAAAAATGGCGAGGGAAATAGTTAAACTTCATTTAATTAATTAACACCTACTTTATCACAATTTGTTTCGTGAATGTACGGATTTTATATTTTAATTTTGCGTTGGTACGGTATGTTTAAAAAAAAATTATTCCAATATCACAATTCCCGCCATAAGGCACTTCGGTTAGTCGGTCGGTCAGTCACATTTTGCACACCGTCATTTGCGCACGTTTTCTATTTTGGAGAGAGTGCATTAACTTTCAACCACAGCTAATGGGGTGCAACTGTGGTTGAAAGTTAGACAATAATTGTATTGTTTTCCGTTATATGTACTCTCGCGAAAATAGAAAAGTGTGACGGTGTGCATTAAATCAACAGACAATCAAGATACTCTTCTGTCCAGTTTCATGCGGGAAATGGATTTAACTCATCATTTTTCTTAACAATAACCTTAAAATGTAAGTTTTATGATTGTTTCTTCAAGACAAAATTGTAATTTAAAGTATTTCCGATTTATTTTTATGGATCAAAATGATAAGATGGCTAAAAATGAAGAGACGATCGCGTCATTCACCGTGAGAGAGCAGTTTGATTATGAAAAGAAGCCAACAACTTGAACTGGAAACAGGAAGGTGCGGAGATACAGATTAAATCAACAGAAATCAAGATACTTTTCTGCCCAGTTTCATTCGGGAAACGGATTTAAGGTAGAAGTATACCCAGAAAAGCTTAAAAAAATTAAAATCCAACAATTTTCATTTTCATGCTTTAAATCATCGTCAACATGTTCTTGAACTAAAAATAATTCATAGAAGCTTAGAGATACTCTGGTTTGATAGGAATCAGTGTTTTTCTACACACGCCCCCTTGAGTGATTTGCATAGCAACCAATGTTTATAGTTGGTTACCATGTGAATAATGACCCAACAAGAAGGTGTGTAATTGTAAAACTGCGAAATTATAATTATATATAGGCAACAGGAAAAAAATATTTATAACTTTTCCACGGGGAATCACTCAATGATTTTTTGTGAATTTTTCAAAAGTGTGTGTCTAGAAAGCTTTGATCGTAAATTTCAACATTTGTTACATGCATAGTGCATTTTCACCAACATCAACTCTGTTTATTGCTAGTTTTATACTGATTCTGTATAATAGTAGTTAGCAGAGCTTCTTTTGTTCACAATGAGAAATAAGACAAAGACTGGGAGGCGTGTACACCAACAAACCGTTGCCTGAAAATGAGACACCTATTGTCGATAGTGACGCTATAAAGCCTCTGTGCTCCTCAGCAAAGAAAATAAAGGTCATAAAGGTCCAAGAAAGTGAAGGACAAGCTAAAAATGACAACAAAGGAAATGGGTTTATCCTTATGGATGTAAAACTACTGTTTGGGTTTTTATGCGCTAACTTTAGATGTGACAAATGTTATCAGTACTCACTGGCCTGTGAGATCGTCGAAGAGACTCGGAATGGCTTTTGTCATGAAATCAGTATCAAGCGCACAAACAGTGGCGAATGGACTGCCAATTTCAATACATCTGATGTTTCATCTTCAGCTACTCACAAACAAAGAAGTAAATGTGCGAATGGTGGCATTTGTGCGTTCTACTGGGAAAGGCCACAGTGCATTGCAGAATTTTTCGATATACATGAACACAAGTCAACGCATGGCAAAGAAAGCATACAGGAGAACGCTGCACAGGATCTATTCAGCAAGTAAGGACATTGCAATGGAAAGACCCTGAGAGCACTGAAAATGGGATTCATTGACACTGCAGCTGCAGTAGAAGGAGACCTTTATTCAACAGGAGCTCATTAAACTTCATTTTGTGAGTTCTTTTTCTGTTTTTCTTTGTTTTCTCGGAATTGTCTTTTTAGCATAATTGGTGATCTTTGAAACAAGATATCTCTGGATCTGTACATTCAATTGACATGAAAATTAACACAGTTGGTTATCATATAATCTTACAGATTATGACCTAAAATGGATACAATTGAATTCAAAATTTTAGTTTTATGACCATCATGCATATATAATGAGGCACAAATATCAAACATTCAAGAAATATAAATTTTGAAAATTCATTACAAATCAACCTTTCGGTCAATATCTGTTATCTTAGGTCAAAACCTCAAGCTATATATACTAATTCAATTTGCCAAGTTTCAGTCAGATCCTTGTAAAAATAACATAGTTATGATGTTTTAAAAAAGGTGTATAATTTATTCACTACGGCGGCCATATTGGATAGCTAATTTGCATAATTAATGAGGTCATTATGTGGACAAAAATGTTAAGTCCATACTAACACTATACCCATGGTTGTTTGATTCTGAAAGGAAAATTTGAGTTTTTTACCCTACAAGGTAGTCTACTACCTTAACTCATCATTTTTCTTAAAAATGTAAGTTTTTGGGTTGTTTCTTCAAGACAAAATTTTAATTTAAAGTATTGCAGACGTATTATTATGGATCAAAATGATAAGATGGCTAAAAGGAAGAGACGATCGCGTCATTCGCAGCTAGCAAGCGAGACTATAGAAGAAGCAGCAATGTCATACGTGTAACATAAAAAACACACTATAATTAAAAACGTGCCAATTTTGGTGGGTTGTTGCTAGTACATAAATAACTTTCTATTAATCCGTCGAATCATAATTAGTTTAGGGAATGACAAAACCGGTTGAGTTACTACAAATGTAACGAGCTCCATTCTTTACTCACAGTCGCCCGAATTACAAATGGAGAAGTTTACGTCCGGAATAAAAAAATTATTTTTGAACAATCTGTGCTTTGTTCACCGTTCCCGCATTTCAGTTCTCATCCCAAAAATGCGCCACGAAAAAGATTGCTACTTTGGTGGAACAAAGTTTAACGAAAGTGATGGAGGGATAAGAGAATTATTATGGTTAATAGTAATAGGACTTAGGTGCTGTTCCGTTGCTGTTTGCTTTCCCCTTTGGGTATGTGACGGTATTGGCTCCCATGCTTTGCAGTAGTGGTCCAACAATGGCCTAAACTCAAGAGTATCTAATATGGGCTTCAAAGGTGTCTACCTTTGCACAAGATAACTCTTAGTAGATTTGGAGATAGAAGGGTAATGGTGCTTCTATCTCTATGTAGTTTTCACAAGATATTCAGATAAGCGAAAGCAATGCTGCATTGGCTGAGCACGTTAATTCTACAATCTGCTGACAAATCAGTAAGTCCTGATAAATACAATAAAAAGGTCCGGTCTGATAAAATAGAATTCTTAATTCCAGACTTCACTCTGGCAAGTGTGATTGTGTCGTCTTGACAAGCGATCTTCACAGTAAATTTGACTGACTGAAGCGTCAGGTTATATTCACAGTCCTCCCCCGCTCTTTTTGGTATGGACTAAGTAAAAGCTCCAATCATTTCAAACATGTGTGTTGGGGGGAAGGGGGGGGGATATTTCAAAATATTCCTGATATGGAAAACTTTTGAACATAATGTAGATATCAAGACTTCCGTATAGGGTATGAAAACATCCGATCCCTGGCAGGCAAACTCCCCAGCACATCTGTAACATCATACGACCATGTGCTTCAGATGTAACAAATTATTACTTTATCGAAAGTAATCTCATCATTCCTGTTTGTCCAAACTGCGTCATACCGTATCACTAGCTTTGCTACGAGCGCAGTCTCGCCTTATCAGCAGTTAAACAAATACGCTGAGCTATTTCCGTGTTACCTGTCACGGCCAAGGTGTGGTATGCGAGAATATCCAACATGCCTGTCGTTAATATTATCTCTGCTACTCCTTTCAAAGCTTTAGGGAAGTGACGGGTAACAAGCAGACGTGATAACTTATCTCTGAGAGGAGTGTAAGAATGTAAATACAAACTATCTGCTCCAGTTGACAGAGACAAAAAATGGGTGCTACTCGGAAAAAATCGCGATAAAATCGGTACAAACATGTAACTGATTACTGCCGTAGTGAAAGAGAGATCGGCAAGAGGTCGCCCCAAAAACCATCTTGTGACAGGGTGCATGGGAATTAGTGTCAAACCCAAACTGCGGACAGAACATTTAGCACCAAGCAATTATAAGAAAACAAGAAATTTTTGAAAGAAACCAAGTATCAGGTTGGGATGTTCGAACGTCTGGACTATGTTGACTTGACTATCTGAAAACCTGCTAGATATAGACGATGCCAGGACGATGGTCGCATTCCTAAAGATATTTTTTACGGGCAACTGGCAGATGGCCAAAAAAACAGCCGGGCGATCGCAGCTGAGGTTCGAAGAGAAACATGAAAGCACTGGGCATAAATCCAGCAACCTGCGAGGATGAAGCTGCCGATCACGTCCAGTACCGAAGCTCCCTATGCGCTACTTCTGATTGAGCGTAAAGAAGCTCTCACTCGAAGAAAAAAGAGCACGCCGAAAGGCACACCTGACAAAAAAACAGCTGAGGGCTATCACCTCAGGGGCGCATTCTCATAGTCAGTTATGACGGAAGTGGGCTACTACTACTTCTACAACTGCTACTGGAATAAGAATAAGATTGGCATCAAGAAAAATCCTGAAGAAGATAAAATGGTGGAGGGAAGCATAAGTCGACTGATGCTTACATCAGGAGGCAGGAAACGTAAGGAAGATTCTAATTTCTGTTTCTCTCAGGTTTTGGTATCAATTAACGGAAGTTAACGTTGGACACTATCCATAACAGACGGGTCTAAATGACAATCGAAATGGCAATATTTCTGGGCAGTTACTCCTTCCTATCAGCGAATGTGATCCCGAAAGACAGTCGACTCTTTAAGAAATGGAACAGCAAAACTTCACGGGGAATCAGCAATGACTGAACCATAATTCAACTATCCGCACATCGTCAATTAAATACCTATACCGACTCAAGCTTATGGACACTAATTTTATAAATTCACCATTCCTTAATAACTTCCTATGCAGATACATTAACCGTGTTTTTTTTTTTTTTGTGTTTTTTGTTTTTTTTTGTTAGCAAAATTAATCGTATTCATTTTAACTCTCTTGACCAAATAATTCATCATTAAATATCGTGTTTTATACGTAAATATAAATCATTCTCACCGAAGTGGGTGGAGAATACAAAGTTTATAACAACTTAGATGACCAAGTTGTTGTACTTGCCATTCTGCAAATCACTGTGAGACTACCTGAAATAGAATTATCATTCTTCTACTTTTGTTTCTGCCAAGAGCAATCTTGAGTGAAGGTTGATACAGTTGAAAACCCTCATCCTTTTGCTCGAAGTTTGACTATTAGTGGACTACTACTGCAAAGCAGAGGAGACAACTCGCGACAATGTTGATAATGAAACATTTTTGGCATCGATTTACTATATATTGATTATAGTTATTGAACCCATTATATAAATTTAATTTGCGTCCGGAGACCCCTTACCTTGTACCGACGTCGCTAATCATAACAACTCTGGTGTCCAGAACACCTATGTTAATACAGTATTTGTTGGGATTGAATTCCTGAGTTCCTCGTGTGTTTTCTGACTGACTGCAATATCTGCCTGTGACTGTAATCATAAACCTAGACAGCTACTTGAGTCTACACACACTGATTTGTTTCACACACACTCACTAATACGACACATCAACCACCCCCCCCCTCCCCCACCCCCACACCCCCACCTCACCACCACCACCTATGTCAACCAAGATAATGCACATCGGTCAAAATCATTTGAATAATGTCAAGGAAAAGAAGACAATAAGAAAACATATATCAAAATAGGAAATGCAACACGGAAAAACAGTTAAAACAACAAATACCGAATGCTCTCGATATACTGGCAATATGACCTGGAATAAGAACTGCTGAAGGCGCTGTCGTAGTTTAGAAGCTCGTATATGTCACAGGTGAATACGTGTCCATGTGTCTGTCAATAATAACAGACGACTTCAATATCAAAATGGTAACTTTAAGCCAACTGCAGCACCTGTGTATAACATTTCACAAAAGTTGTATTTTGCTATATAATTATATTTACCACTTACTTACTCGTTCCTCTTCTACCGTGAAGTGTAGAGGTTTGGAAGAGAGAGCGTCATACTATCCTATCGGCTATCTTCCTCCTGGCCTCGTTACATTATAGTCATCGGTCCTTCAGAGATTGTCTAAAGTTATCCTCTCAGCGGACTCTGAGTCGTCCTGAAGGTCTGGATCCCTGGCTCTTAGCCTCCAATACCTGCCGTGGCAGCCGATCTTCCCAACATAATTATAATCAGCACAATGCTTTGATAAATCGATTTCTGCTATAACGTATTCTCAATCATCAAGCATTTCATGGACAAGTCTTGGCGCTACATGTTGAACGAGATCTGAGTTTCAGATATGCGTCAGGAACTTGAGGATGCATTAGCTCAAAAAATCTGAGCCTATATTTGTGTACAACTTCAGATGTATACGATAACTACAACGTCGATCCCTGTGGACTGTTCCACATTATATGTCCATCTCCATATTCACATCCAGTTCGTAGACACACGCGTCTTCACTGTTCCATCATTACACGAGTGGAAACCGCCTCTGCCTCTCTGACGTAATCACTAAACATCTCGTAACAAGTAACGTGCTTACCACTTTAAGTTCGATGCATTTTGGTGCACAAAACAAACAATTCTGCACCACATCACGTTTTGTGCACCAGAATGCAAACTCTACAAGAATAATAACAGAGTCCATTAAAACAATGGAATGAAAGTAACAAATTGAGAGAGAAGATCACCACAGCTATAAGGTAACGTCTTTTATAATGAAGATGGAGAAGACAACTTTAAGGTAGTCGTACACTTCTGATTGTGATTGAAAATGATATTACGTACTTATCAATTTTATTCTTCTATGATCCACTAGGCACCAGCGTTGCGGCCTTCAACTTATGAGTTATTCGGTCTCTGCTTGTCTATAGGAATGTTGTAGGTGTAATAGTCTTATTATAAATGTGTAGATAAGGATCCCGTCACACGCCCATTGAGGCATATTGGGAATATGATTTTAGGCCCATATATTCTTGACCATCGGCACACTAAGGGTGATGTGGTCAGCATCACGCCGGCCGCCTTAACCTTCCCAGAACCTTACCGCGGCTCCCCAATATTCAGGGCCAGTATTCTATGGTAGCGAGTTGTGTCGTGAAAGTATATTTACCCAGTGATGTACTTTTTTTTCTAGTGCTTAGCGGATGGTGTATCGTATCACGGTCACTTTAACAGCGAGGTGATGATGTCGCTCGGATAAACCTGGACAGAATCTTCGTTGGGCATCATACTTTTTCATGTTTCTGCTGTTTAGTGTTATTTTTGTTTCTTCATTTCTTCATGACTAACGCCTATCCTTCATCCATTTTCAAAATGTGTTTTTGTTTTAAGATTTCCTGTGTTTTCTTCATCATCATCATCTTCTTCTTCTTCTGCTGCTGCTGCGTTCAGTTTGTAGTCTTATTACATCTACAGGTCTGTCGCCAGGACGACATCTACAGGTCTGTCGCCAGGACGACATCTACAGGTCTGTCACCAGGACATCTACAGGTCTGTCGCCAGGATGACATCTACAGGTCTGTCACCAGGACGACATATAAAGGTCTGTCGCCAGGAAGACATCTACAGGTCTGTCACCAGGACGACATCTACAGGTCTGTCGCCAGGACGACATCTACAGGTCTGTCACCAGGAAGACATCTACAGGTCTGTCACCAGGACGACATCTACAGGTCTGGCACCAGGACGACATCTACAGGTCTGTCGCCAGGACGACATCTACAGGTCTGTCGCCAGGACGACATCTACAGGTCTGTCGCTAGGACGAAGTCCACGGTCTTTTCCAGGTCCATCTGGCAGCACAGTAGTTTCTGTCAGAGCACAGTACCCTCTGGCCAGGTCTAGCGTCGCTGGTCATAAGATTTAATTGTTGTTGTTGTTATTGTTACTGATCCAGCGGCGTTTGGGCTCTCACCCTTCGACCCAATGCCATGGAGTGGTATTTGCTTGTGTTCTCATTAGCGCAAGTTGTTTTTTTTTCCCTTCATATAAGGTGTTCCATTTATCTGTCCTCGGAAGAAGGAGCAGTTGTTTAACATCATCGAGTGCTGGGCTCTCACAGAGGTAGTGGTCAACAGTTTCATAGGGACAGGTTCAAAGATGGCACTCTGGTGTGTTTTGCAGTTGGACTCTGCTCAAGTTATTGCTGAGTGGTTGTAGCGTTATGGTTTGCTTTGTTGATTATGATAATTGGCAATTTGGAGAACTGACGAGAATAAGTACATATGAACGATCGTACTAATCAGCGAATGGTTTGGGTGATTACAAAGTGATGATAATTCACAAGCTCCAACGCCTGGGTTTTGGGTCCACTCGTATTTATTTCTCCAGATAGTTCCTCACTTCAATTACATGGCATATTATTCATACATATACATCAATGCGTCTCCTAATGTCCTTTTGTCATATCATCACATACTCTGGCCTATGTACTGAAGTTGACGGCATCCGTCGCATCAAAGTAACGATGACCAGAATACTGACATAAAATTATGGTTGATAGCTCCTGAAAACCAGATACTTCGCTTATAAATTATTCTTGAACTATTATACTTGTGGTCGACATCAATAACATACTTGTGGCCTCCATTATACAACCATGTCATGTAGGAGAAATATCATAAACGGTAACTCGTATAGGAGCGAAGTAGATCACGTCTTGCTTCGACGGATTCAAAATACAAAAGGCAAAGATCAACCGTTTTAATCAATTAGCGCAGCACCTCATTACGTCATCATATCCTAGTGACGTCTACACATAATCGCATTCAATTATAATAAAATATGGTGCAACTAAATCATGTTGACTTCAGATAAAAAATGTTACCTCGTAAATTTAAACTGCTAACAAATTTAAGTGAGAGCCAACATGTAATATACATATAAAATCTTTAACAATTTCCCTCCCTGACGGTGAGAAAAAATCAATTATATTGATTTTTTTTTCCAACAATATCAGAAAATTTTTTATCGCAATTTACTTTAAGGAAAAATCGCGGAAAATATATGTATGACATACGGCCAGAGATGTTTACAATAAAACAGTGTCTAAGGTCGTTGTTCTAAAGTATGTCAATAAATGAAAATCATATCTACTAAATATTATTGAACCTAACGAAATTAATGGTCGACAGTCACTAAATATACAATAGTTTACGAAGTTTAACTAAGAATTAAGTATTAATGTTTAAACTAAATAATATTTAAATAAATTAAGGTGTAGTACATAACTCATTAATTGTGTAGATGTTTTTTTAAAAATAAGTAATGTCATCTAATATGATGTTTAATGTAAATAAACAGTAGTGTGAGTACAACTAGGAAAGACAAGTAAGAAAACAGGTTAGAAAGAGTACATATAGAAAAAAGAAAGGAAGGAAGTATGTGTACAATGTAAAAAGGAAAATTAGACATGACAAATTCCAATTAACTTATAAACAAATCTTACTAATGTCTATTTGTAACAAAATAAAATCCTAATAATATAAAATTAATGGTAACATCTAAATATACTAATAAGATTAAATAAAATAAATAAGTTAAAATTCTAAACTTAACCAATTCATGCAATATTATAGTTACATACAATAAATTAATGTGTAATAATATACAATTGCAAGAAAAATCCTCCGCAAAGTGACGAACATCACAACGTTCGATGAAGAATTATCTAATGTCATATTTGTAGAATGTTCAAATAGTCAATGTAGTTGAAATTGTTCCAAGTGTTTATTCGGCTCTGTTGAGTCTTCATATGTAAATAGAATCCATGAAAAGTATATTTGTAAGGTAGTGCAATTAATGTTCAATCATCAAGTTTGGGTAGATTGCAATAAATCAGATGGTAGATCTCAATGGAACATATTCAATGTTTATCGGGGTTCAATCAAGTAACGAAGTAGGTTGCCAACGTGAGGTGACACGACTTAGTTTAGATCCATATAATTTCCCGTACGTTGACAGAAATGATTGAAACGACAGTTCGCAACGTATCATCAATTTGCAGGAACATAGTGTATAGTCCAACCATGTAGAAGTAGTCATCGTATCATAAATCGTTCAATGTTTATATGCAGCATAGTAAATTGCTGACAAGCAATTTGAATAAAGAATGTGTATGTTCTTGTAACTAATGCCTTGACGGCGGTATCTTGTACATGTGCAGATTTTTTTCAGTAGTACACCCGAATTGTCTTTTCAGAAAAGTCATAATGACGTTGGTCATGAAGTTGATTCATTATCAATATAATAATACATCTTTGTGATGCAAGGTTCAGACAGGTTTTGTTTGGCGAAAAATAGATCATCTTTATGCAGGGATATTCTTTCAAACGTTCCACAAGATATCCATATCAAATATTGCTGGAAGTCACGAAAGTATGCAATGTGCATTGTTTTTGGTTTTTGAAGAAAGTGGCCTGCATACTCCATATGAAAGTACGTTTGACGACCAATGTCATGAATTAATCACCATTTAGGCAGCCAAGCTAGCGTAGTGGTTACCACATTGCTCTGGCGACCGGGTGATCCAGGATCAAACCCGGGCGACGGCATTTGAGGATTTTTCGTCGACCGGGATTTGGACTGGATTAACTCGAGACCTGGCGAGCACATTTGAAGGAGTGTCGTCGGCCAGGAATTGGCGGCTCATGAGCCTACCCAGCTCTAATGGGTACATCCGAAATCGGCGAGTATCTGCCTGAATGGCGAGGGACACCTGTCTCTGTACAAGAAAAAAGGGATACTCACGTAAAATCAATGTCAGGTTAGACATTAATAATAACCTGAGATTTCGCCTCGAGTATTAGCGGGCGTACGAAAAAAATCACCATTTGATTAAGCAATATTTAGTTTTCGATTGTAGTTGATGGGTGTCGTGACAATGAATCCGCAACCACATTGTCAGATCCTAGAATAGTTTGAATTTGAAAGTCAAATGGCTGTAACAATTTTGCAAAACGTGCCAATTTAGCGTTCTTATGATCAGCCTTTCTGAGAGAAGCGACCGCCTTTTGATTGGTCTGAATGATGAAAGGTGAACCAAGTAAGTATCTCTGGAGTTTCTGCATCGACCACACAACAGCTAACAGCTCCTTGTCAATTACAGAGTATTTGCGTTCCGTTTCGGACAGCTTCCTGGAGATATATAGCGTGGGGTGTAACATTCCCTCATGTTCCTGAAGCAAACTGGCTCCGAGCCCGAAATTATTACTCGCATCTGTTCGGGGAATATATATTTTGGCAATATCGGGTAGCCTCAGAATGGGAGGTTTAAAAAATGCATGCATAATTTTATTAAATGCTACTTGACAGTTTTTTGTTCAGTTTACCTTCATAGGCAATCCCTTACCCAATAGGGACGATAATACAGATAACACATGCTGCATTGGCTGAACATGAGGGGAAACATCAACTTAGTTACTGTTTATCATAGGAATGGCAAAATAACATAGAGACAACAAGACATATTGTCAAAACGGAGATGACAGAAAAAGTGTTTTCTACAAAAAAAAAGCCTAAAATACCCAAGTTTTGTAGGAGGAAATGAATAGGGAAAAAGAACTGATGACTGAACCTGCTGAATCCTCAAAGGATGTGACAAGAAACTGCAAATATAACAGTGTTAATATCTGCTTGAATTGGAATCAGGTACCAATTGTAACCTGAGCGAATGGTGGGGAAAATATGCACCATTGTCACGCTCAATGACCATACGAGCGTCTCTATTGTTACAAAAGGTAAACAAAGCCTCACCATTATGAATATTGGAATATGGCAAAAGACGTACAAACTTGACGTCTGCAGTACAGTGAAAAAAATTACCTAGTGCCTGCCATGTGGTCCCCTTTGGCAGATTCCGCACTAGAACGGTGCGAGAATACGCACCTTTACCAATTAACGCTCTAATAGGATCTTTCTGACAGCATCAAAGTCACTTTTAAGTGAATCATCCATATTAGTTACAACAGACATGGGATCTCCAGCCAAAAATTGTATAAGCTTGCCAGCCCATAATGATTTGTCTAGCCTATTAGCTATACATACACTTTCGTATCTTGCAAGGTATGATGACATGTCATCAATATTTTGGTTAAATGTAGGTAATTTAAATCGATCATTACCTTTATTGTGTAGTGTAGAAAAAGCAGTAGAGGAATCACCATTATTGCCCTTATTAGCAGTTTGATTTCTTAATTTTGCTTCTTCTATACGAAGAAGTAACAACCTTTCTTCTGTAGCAAGTCTTTTCTCTTCCTCGATACGTTTTATCTCATCTTTAGCTTCTTATTCTGCTTTCTTCTTCTCTTCCTTAGCTTCTTGTTTAGCTTTCTCACGTTTCATTTCAGCTTTCTTTAATTCTTCTTTAGCTTCTGCTTTAGCTAACTCAGCCATAGCAAATTCTCGCAAAGCGTCAGTTTTGTAACCAAATTCTTTTTCAGTCTTCATGAAAGATTCTACTGTGGCCATGTTTACCACTAATTGTGACTCAATAAGTCAATTAATTACCTATCAATATACTTTACAGATTAATTTTAAGTAGAACATTTTTTTTTGTTAATATTATATTATGATATGCCTTCCTCATGCGAATAAACAGTAGCTAATAAACTAATAGTGCACTGCAATCAAAGTATTGCAGTCATATAATATATGCATAAAAATGACTATGCACACCATGTTAGTATCATATTGTGAATTAACATTACATAAACCAAGGAAAACAGTTATTTTACAAAACAATATCCCACCACAATTTATAACGCCACACCAAGAAAATGTATTTAAAACTGAATAAAATCTTTTACAAGCGAATTACGACGACAACGGAAATGAGGTCAAATCACAGCAGAAATCTAAAATTAGACGCGACAGGACCCTTCGACAAAAAACAGCTGACATGTAGAACTGAATGATAGCAAGGTTAGATCTACGGATATATTGACAAACGAATCACTGAACTAAGCAAAATAAACTGAGAACAATTAAAATACAAGATAGATGAACAATACGTAACAGCTAAACATATACTATTGACCAGAACCAGTAGCAGACAGAATCAAGACGAGTAATCTCAAGTCTACTTCTGCTCAAAAATTGAAATGGATCAAAATCTCCCTAAAGAAC
This sequence comes from Oreohelix idahoensis, assembly GCA_024509875.1. Classification (NCBI taxonomy): domain Eukaryota; kingdom Metazoa; phylum Mollusca; class Gastropoda; order Stylommatophora; family Oreohelicidae; genus Oreohelix; species Oreohelix idahoensis. The sequence goes on along the minus strand of JAMPIV010001299.1, from coordinate 333,792 downwards.
GGCTTTAGACTTGCGGTCATTCGAAAAGACATGACAAGCCTAGAGCTCCCAGCCAACCACCCGCGAATTAACATATTAATATACAGAAAACATATAAAAACATATAGATATTGATCAAGGGATTGCGTATAATAAATAACCTGAACATTTTTGTTAGACCAAAAACTGGTACTTATCTTTAGGCCTGAACAAAATTCTCCGACACCGCAGGTATGCACCATAAATCTACTTCAGGAGACCGACTGGTGATCTGCAACAGGTTATAAGCGTCGTACAAGTGGTTCCCTTGATGAAATTAAAGCCATAGCATGTTGAAAATCTTGAGATTTGATAGAAGTCTTCTCAGCAGACTTGAAACCGGCATCTTGATAGGCATTTTCTTCTGGGCGTCGTCATAGTTCCCAATACGCATGCGCCGTAAGTTGTCATATATGCAAATCTTGTTTTCAACGGCAAAATAGTTCATGAAAATCTTCAAAATTGATATGTTCATTGGTTCTTCTTGTATACTGTTAATCGCTACAACACGGTCACGATGACACATTCGAGATACAGTTTACATTGAATCAAAATAGCATCCATACACATCTCAAAGGACTGCGTCCACAGCAGTCATAATAATATCACTGTAACCCTGGCCGTTACAATATCCATTATTCTCAAAAGGGACTGCGTCCACTGCAGTCTTAAATATCACTGTTAATACTGGCCTGTACAATATCCATTATACTCAAAAGGGACTGCGTCCACCGCAGTCATAAATATCACTGTTAATACTGGTCTGTACAATATCCATTATACTCAAAAGGGACTGCGTCCACTGCAGTCATAATAATAATACTGTTAATACTGGCCTGTACAATATCCATTATACTCAAATGGGACTGCGTCCACCGCAGTCATAAATAATAATAATATGCCCAGAACATGTCTTAGCGTTATTCCTTCACCATAGTAAATTCTTCAGGGGAAGCGAATATGACTCAATAACCGGCCTGTACACTCCAAGGCCTTCAGAACACATCTTTAAATCAAGTGCATTCTATCTGCCGATAAGCATACATAAATCTGACAGATAATCACACATAAATCCAATTAAGCATCAATGCCTGTACCACAAATATCCCTGGTACACATCGAAAAACATGGCTGAGAACAATCCTCCCCGTTCACTCGCTGGGGACTCACTCTCTCGATCAAACTCTCAGCACACCCCGCCAATCACACATCCGCGGGTTATTCGCGAGAGCAAGCGAATATCGCTCAGCTCAAAACAGCACAAAAATAGCTTAGACAACTCATTACTCACGGGAACTTGCCGCTGTGAGCAGAGTTCTAAATACCGAACATTCGAGTCTAATAACATCATATATATTTTTTAATAAACAGCTAAACAAAACGCTGTTTCAATGGGATAACCACCCTAATCTCTTATACCTCCCAGACTTTAACAATTAATTCCCTTTTCTAGTTTTGGGCTTAACAGTTTACACCACACCGCGGGAAAAAAAATGATCACATCATTTTTTTGAAAAATATACATCATCCAAAAAATAAGTGGGTGATAAAACTCTAATATCTGCATATAAGAATCAATCTGTTAAGTCCTAACAATATATAGTCCAAAAAATATATATATCTCAAGTGTAAAGTAACAACAGAGGTGTACGAAATAATCGGCTAAGTATACAAATATGATCAATTATTAGCCAAAGTTAAGTATATTCATTATATATATCGAGCAGAAAATAATGAACAGAAAGTAAACAAAGAAAATTCGTATCATAAAGTAAACGCACAATAAGCGCATACTAATTTAACAAAATTCGACACTGAAAAAAAGACCAATGGGACAAAGAACCACGTTACCCACATAACAATTTCGTAAATGCTTAAAACAATATTATATATCTCGACTAAGTGCTTTAACCAACCTTAGGATTCTTCAACTGAACAACTGTATCAGCTATCGCTGTTAATTGTACATATTAAGTTTAATTTAACTTTTAAGTTGCTTCAGGTTATCAATCACGTTTGGCTCAGATAATACTTCCCTCAATCTGATATGCAATATAATATAAAGAAATCCACAATCTATTGCTACTATGAGATATAAAAATCCTATAAATTTATCTGCAATAGTATATTTATCCAAATAATATACTGGGAAAATGTTAGATGCCTAAATGGCAGGAAAATCAAATTATATAATTTCTCAGTATATGGGTTATCTCCCCTGGATATTATAATATTCTTTGAAAAATTCGTTATCCCCTTCACTGGGCCAGCATTTCCACTGTAGCGTTATGGTTTGCTTTCTTGATTATGATAATTGGCAATTTGGAGAATTGACGATAACAAGTACATATGAGCGATCGTACTAATCAGCGAATGGTTTGGGTGATTACAAAGTGATGATAATTCACTAGCTCCAACGCCTGCGTTTTGAGTCCACAATTATTAAACATATTTATTTCTCCAGACAGTTCCTCACTTCAATTACATGGCATATTATTCATACATATACGTCAATGCGTCTCCTAACGTCCTTTTGTCATATCATCACATACTCTGGCCTATATACTGAAGATGACGGCATCCGTAGCATCAAAGTAACGATGACCAGAATACTGACATAAAATTATGGTTGATAGCTCCTGAAAACCGATACTCCTCTTATAAATTATTCTTAAACTATTATACTTGCGTTCGACATCATTAACTTACTTGTGGCCTCCATTATACAACCATGTCATGTAGGAGAAATATCATAAACGGTAACTCGCATAGGAGCGAAGTAGATCACGTCTTGCTTCGACGGATTCAAAATACAAAAGGCAAAGATCAACCGTTTTAATCAATTAGCGCAGTACCTCATTACGTCATCATATCCTAGTGACGTCAACACGTAATCGCATTTAATTATAATAAAATATGGTGCAACTAAATCATGTTGACTTCAGATAAAAAATGCTACCTCGTAAATTTAAACTGCTAACAAATTTAAGTGAGAGACAACATGTAATATACATATAAAATCTTCTTTAACAGTGGTATATTAAGATTTCCTCAACAGATGTAAAACCAAATCGCTATGTGAGCAAATGTGACTTTCCCCATTAAACGTCACGCAGTACTCACTCTCGTCCTGGCCCTATAAATGAGACTGCATCCAGCTGCTCATTTCATGCCTGGCGTAAACCATGGGTTGACAACATGAGCACTGTTCGATAGTTTCGAGTGCGACCTTCAAGGTCGATTTATCTTACTGCTTTCGGACACACGTGCAGTCGTGCGGATTAAATGGAAAAGCGCAGTTAACAGAAAACGAAACGGATAACAGGATAGTCACGCTGTGAGACACGGCCTATGAAATATTAGTACAAAGAGTGTATCCTTAAAATAAAATTATCTTCATTATTTTTTTAACATTACGGCGCCACCTTAGATTGGGCGAAGAGAGGAGGGGAGAAAACGTCGAAAGGAGCACCAGGAAAATAAGTAGCTGAGGGCTGCCACCTCAGGGGCGCATTCCCATAGTCAGTTATTACTGAAGGGGCTATTATTATTATCATCTGTTCCAATGGCCTGTGTCTGGCTTCTTCAATCCTATCCACATATGTCATCTTGCTATGCCAATTTAAGCCTTGGATGGGTGTGACAAAAATCGAAACAGGTGATTTGTCTTACGAGGACAAAAGACAAAGAACTCCACGTCTTAGCCCAGGTCCCCTCATCATTCTCGACAGTGTAAGCCTTCTATTCTGTAACCTGTACATTTTTTATCAGTTGGAGCACTGGTCTCTCGCGGCAAAGGTTCCGCGTTCGATTCACGGTATCACCACGCTCCAGTCTACCCAGCTGTAAATGGGTACCTGACTTACCTCTTTAATTAGTGTAGGAAAAGGCAGCGAGGAAGGGAACTAGTCACTCCACCTCTCGATGCTCGACCTAGTACAGAAAAGTTTCTAACACTTTACTCCACTACGGCAGTATCTGCTACGGGACTAAATTCATTTTTAATAATAATAATTAGAAAATTTACCGCAGATAGTGAAAAGTGAAATTGGATAGAGCAAACCCTCAAGACTCCTGAAATTATAGCCAGGCTTGCATGAAAGAGATATGCACAAGTAAATAAGACAATAGGGCACAGACTGAATGAGATGAAGAGAAATAATTAATGAGGAAGACGACTATATTGAGACACGTGATAAATATAACGGCATAAAGAGACTACAGGTGAAGTATTTGCAGCGGCTGAGCGTGACAGAATGGGGTGACCCTTCTCGGTCTCTGTTTCACTACGGCAGTATCAGTTACATTTTTGTACTGATTTTTATTTCTTGCTTTCAATTGTCGCACTTTCTGTCCTTCTTTCTCTGCTATTTATAGCAGATATTTGATATTTTCCTTTTTACACCCCTCTCTGGGATACGTCGGCATGTCTGTTTGTTATCCATTTAACTCGCGGGTGCAGTCAACATCAGAATACAGATTAGCCATTCAAATCGGCAGCGTATTTTCTAATCGTTGATAAAGGCCTGGCTGCGTAACAGACAAGAGATTCCTAGTCTGGGTGACACGTTTTGGACAGAAACGAATGACCTAGTCGCTTCCTGTCCGACTTGTTATAACAAGATTGCTTTAGGTCGTAATACGTTGTTACATCATACATACATTGCTGGGAGAGTTTAAAGAGTGTCTGTGAGTTCGTACACAAGAATCGGATATTTTCATTCCATATATGGGAGAGGTGACCTCTGCCTTATGTTCAAATTTTTTCCATGTCAGGAATATTTTGAAATTCCCTTCCTTTCCCCCCCCCCCCCCCCCCCCCCCCCCCCCCCCCAATACCACCAACACGCCTGTTTGAAAATGATTGGAGCTTTTGAGTAGCCGCATAACAAACAGATGCGGGGGTGGGACAGGAATATAACCGGATATGCTTCAGTGTTAAGACACTGTGAGATTCACGCTTGCCAAGACACAACCAGACTGCCAGAAGTTAGAATTCAGAATCTCGATTTATCAGGCCGGACTTTGTGGAACAGTCTTGAAGGATTTACATAGCCGAGGAAACCCATTTTAATAAGGAAGGCTGAGGAAACTGACACACATGGAGTCATAGAGGTTAATTTTCTTATAAAAGTAACGACCCCGGTACACGTGTAATAGGCCTAATCAAGTGCCTTAATTTCGTTCATCTGAGCAAAAAGTCTGTGAGCCAGGATTGGCGTAAGTCATTTTACATTCTATATTTTTCATTCCTAATATGTGAGCTAATATGTATATATTACCATGGGAATATTAATATGTGAAAATCGTAAGTGGATGTCAGAGTAATTTGAGGCTGGCAACCGCAGCGTATAGAAAGATGATTTCATGAACCACCACGGCAAGATCTGGTGACTGCTTTATTGCTAGTTTCTTACAGAGAACTAAAAGCATAAAGTAATCCCAAGTTAGATATGGAGCAGGGAGAGAAAGATGAAAGAAATGATGTATATTTTAATTATTATACTTACAATTTCAAACCAGTGTAAATGTATATGTAAACATATTCACTTTAAAATTAATGAACGTTTTAAACTTTTCGGTCAGTGTAAAGGTAAATGAAAACATATTCAATTTATATTGTGAACACTTTTCAAACAGTGGAAATGTAAATGTAAGCATATTCTATCTGTACTTTTTCATTCAAATGTCAAATATTTATAAAGCTATTCAATTTAGATGTAAAGAAAGTTTTCTCTCGAGGGATTAAGTTTAATTCTCATAAAGTGTAAATTCTGAGATAGATAGGATGGTAGAATATGAGAAAGGGGACACATAAGTATGTATCGGGAAACGTAATACTCAGGATAGCGTTTCGTCTCTATTCTTTTACAATAGATGTTGATGGTACCAGGAGGGTACTAATGTCTTTAACAAAATGAGGGCAGAAGTGGACTAACGTAGAAACGTGGGACCAGCTTGGCAGTTACTTCTTGATTGTACTTCAAACGTGTTGCACCTTTAATCTTGACCGGAGCCGCAGTGAAAACTCCAGTGACGTATCTGCCCAGAACCCAAAAACCCAGCGGGAGCAGAAACTACTATTGTCAGCTAATTAACATCTATCAGCTGCCAAAGTGAACTTTTTTCAAAAAACCTATTATCTTTCAATGACGAACATTTTCTTTTAAACTATTCAATTATTTTAACCCTCGTTAAAACTAAATGATTATTAAGTCTGTTATTTGTTAATATACAAATGTAACTTCGATTGAATCATTTTACATGTACTGCATGTTTGTCTCAGTCGATTTGCTAATCACACTCTAAACAGGGCTATACCAGAATAATAATAATTCCAATGTGTAAATCAGAGTGGGGGGTGGGGGGAGGGGGGAAGAGGGGGGCTTAACGAGCTGGAACTAATGATTGCTTAAACCTTCACAAACGTTGTCGGCAGATCCTAGAATTAACGTGCTCAGCTTTTCTGAATATCTTTTTTTTTCTACCTACATCTCTGCCAAGAGTAATCTTGTGCGAAGGTAGACACATTTGACGACCCACTTTAGGTACTTGAGTTTTAGCCACTGTTGGGCCATTACTGCAAAGCAGGGCAGGCAATACCGTCACAATTTCTCGACGCTCCGGGATCGATTGTCGGACCTGTCTAGTAATTCCTAGACTTGACTGGCATAAATTTCAGATTTACTGAAAGAATATTATCAGACTGTTTATAGTAAGACTGGGCATACATTGCATGTATAAATAACAGTAAAAGTAACTGTATTATGAATAATTGAATAATCAGAAAGAATTACAAAATCTGTTGTAACAAAAGTTAAAGTTAAAGAAATAAGAAGTTCACTTGGTGTGGCTAATTAAGTGTTGTAAACCTGTAATTTTTTAGTTAAGTAGCTGTTGTACATTTGTGTAGCTTTGTAAACGGACCTTTTGCTCAGAAAGGCAGAGTCCCAAAACCCCCATGCCGTTTGCCTTAATCTAGGCCGTGAACTGGGTTTTTCAGCGAAAGAACTTTCTGACTTTGTTCTTACTTCGGTGCGGGAACAGGAAAAAAGAGAGAAAGAAGACAAAAAACGGATAGAAGAAGAGAAAGCGGCTGACAGGGAAGAGAGAAGGATTGCCAGAGAGTACGAAAAAGCCCAAGCTGAGGAGAAGGAAAAGCAAAGGGCTCACGAAGCCGCAGAAAGAGAAAAGGATTGGGCATTCCAAGAAAAGAAGGAACAGGCCGAGAGGACATTCCAAGAAAAGAATGAACAGGCCGACAGAGCGGAAAAGGAAAGGAAAGGGCACTCGCTAAGGAAAAAGAACGGGCCAAGTGGGTATTCGCCAGGGAACAGGCTGAAAGAGCCAAAAAGGACGCCGACAGAGCCCACGCCATTAGACTGAAGGAATTGGAAATCGAAGGAAGAAGACTTGATTCAAGTTATAACAGTAGCGGGTCTGGCAGTTCTCAAGGTAGCGATGGGAAAAACAGTTCTCATGCAGCAGCACATAGTGCGGTATCCTTCCAATTAGATGTCTACTCTGAGGCTTCATATGAAATAGACATCTCTCTCTCTCTCTCTCTCTCTCTCTATAGGTTTGATTCCTTAGCAGCTACATATGGCTTGGAGAGGGAGAGATACAACATTAAATTATCCCAGAGTCTGATGGGATCTACGTATGATGTATTTCTCAAGATGCTCGTGGAAGAACACAACTACTACGACATGTTGAAGAAGGCTCTGCTTCAGCGTTTTATGCTTAACGCAAACACTTTTCTTTGTAAACTGCGTTAAGCTAAGAGCCAGAAAGATGAATCGTTTAAATAATTTACTCCACCACTAGAAACGTGCTTGAAGAAGTAGGGATCTCTCTGCACCTTCGATGAATCTTATGAAGGGCTCAGTTAGATGATTCTCGTGGAGCAGTTCAAGGACTCGATCGCCCCTGACATGAGATGGTTCCTGCGCAGCACGGGACCGAAACTGATGAGAAGGGGGTACTATTTGCTGATAGGTATCAGAGCGCCCAGTCGAAATCGATTCCGTCTAAAAGGCGCCACCACGATACTCACGCCAGACAAAAGGATCATCCAGATGATAACTCCAAAAGTACGGGCAACACAGCACACAAAACAGCCCAAAAACAGCAACAACAACAACAAAATTGTCAGAGGCAGAAACAGAGCAATTCAGTCCATGGCGCTGGAAGGCGATGGTGTAAGGTGAGCAAAAATGACACATTTTTCAACGGATTGTAAGAGGCAGAAAACAGGCCCTTACAACGTTGCATGTTTGATCACTAGGTCGATAATGAATCATGACTTACTGTGACAGTGCGAAAACGGTGTGTGAAGAATTAGAATTCATGTGCAATGTTGTCGTCACTCTTTCTGGCCTACTTTCACACACGTTCCGCAGTCACAGAAAAACTCTCTTGATGACAGGGGTCCCACTTTTATTAATGAAACCCTATCAGGTAGCGTATGAATTCATACAGAAAACTATGTTTTCCACAAGTTTACTTTAAAGGCAATTCTTAAGCAACACCATGTAACCAAGCTATTTAGGTATTCTCTACGTAACATCATATAATAACCAAGCACAGACTGCTGGACTCTCTCGATGTCGTTAGTTCTCTTAGCACAGACGCAACATATATGCGTATCAAATCCTCTACCTCACTGGTGTATCGTATCGAGGATGCATACCGCACATGAAGACGATCTGGCTATTTCTCAGCTCTGCTCCAAGCCTCTCACTGTTTCAGTTTAAATCTTTATCTCCACCCCTGTACCAAATGATAACCACGTCAAAATGTCAGGGAAAACTCCACCCATCCCTCTAGGGAGAAAATCAGGAGTCCTATGCTCAGTATGGATGACAAGAGATCACATCTTAGTCAAGAGTATCTTCCTAATCGACACAACCCAAAATCCGCTCCCAAATAGGCTGTTACATCCCACGATTTCCGTTGCCCTACTCACACTTCTTACGGTTTCGTGCTCAAAAAGGTGTTTTCTTCTGGTGTCAGACAGCGCCAGGATGTCTAACAACCGAGGGCTGTCTCACACGTCCGTCTTCTTCATGGATGGCAAAGGTGTGTTTCGTTTAAAATGCCCATCACCCAACAGGAGCACAAATTCACACCGTAGACCAAATCGACAACTAATTACTCAGTCTAAAATTACACCTTTCTGGCCACACCGTCACATGTTCCGCCTCTAAATTTATTTGTGGTCCCCACAAACGTACTCTGCTCCATTGTCAGTTCCATGTTTATGTCTGATTACTTGTCGTGGTCTGGGAGAATTGTCCGCTCGTACAGCGTCGCTACTCGGTTGAAAGTTCAGCAAGTTAGTGCCTGCAGTTGTCGGCATTGGCGGTGGATTGCTTCCTACTCGTTTTACACTTGTCTTCCGTCGATGTTGGCGTGCATTCCCCCCAAACTGATTTAGATCGGTGTCCTCTCCGGAGCGTCGGCGTGTATTCCCTCCTATCTGTTTAAGATGAGTTTCCTCTTCTGAACGTTGACCGCTTTTCTTGGCGCCCTTAGGGTAACAGTTGTCACGGCCATCTCTTGGCCTGCACCCTGAAGGCAACCTAGATGTGTCGGTACGTTTAGTGAGGGTGCTCTTTGAGGGACAAACCGATATCAAATGCTCTGGGGACTTACACTGAAAACATATCTTCGGAAGCGGGCTCTCAAGGCACTTGGCTGCCATGTGATCTGAAAAGTCTCCACAATTGTAGCATCTTATTTTTCTAGGCTTCCTCTGTGCCATGGGTCGCCTCCTTACAACCCTTATATTCCTGGCCGCCAATGCCGCATACAAAGACCGGTTCAATGCCCTGAAGAGATGGTTTGCTGTCAAATTCTACTCGCTCATTTCTCGCCAGACTAAGGAATCCCTTTCTGAAAAATCTTAGTCTGATGTACAAATACATCAACACCTCCATCATCCGGTGTTATAAATCCCCATCCTTTATCGACATTATACCACTTACAAAATCCTTGCCGCCTTGTTGGTGCATCTGTGTTTTTACTTACCTCTAAATCACTGCGTTCACTATCAACTGCCTGACTCTCACCTACAGGAAGGTCTCGTTTTGGTTCCAGTTGATCCAAACCTTGGTTATGCTCTAGGTTTTCACACGGTTGGCACTGTTTCCTTCTTCTTCGCGTCTCCTTTTGTGCTGGCAAACTGGTCTATGATAGCTGTGCTAGCTGGGACTTTAGACTAGCTACTTCTGCTTTGAGTGCATCCTCTTCATTGTGAGCTTCTGTACTGGCTATCTGCACTAGCATTTCAGGCTTTTTGCCTTCCCAGAGAACAGCATATTCCCTAGGCCCCCCTGACTCACGGCCTGGAAATCCGTAGTCATCTCATGGACTAGTTGTCGCTCACTGTAAGCTTCTTCCACTATTTCGAGTAACTTCTCAGGGCTGGATTTGCTCCTCCACGTATCCGTAATTCCCTAGAGACCATGGGTGTAACATTATTCCAGATAACGTCTACCTTATCTTCTGCAGAAAAGGACGCTACCTTCAACACGGCCTCTACGTCCTTCACAAACTTTTGCCAAGTGGGACTTACTGTCATAGATGGAAACAGTGCAGCAGTAATCATCCACTTTTGCCCCTCCCCATCTAGTTTATAATTTTTTGCTACATGAACGAAGGATTCACCAGTGCAATTAACACGTGAGCCATCTGGCAATTAAGCCCTATGTGAGACAGAGAGCGAAGCGCGGAGAACGGCGTAATAGATTCTTTGATCAGGAACACACGATGTTAAGTCTGAGACGGACCTTGGATTGTAAAACTTTCAGAGGAATTAATTGCGTTGCTGATATTCGGCAAGGCAGAGATGATGAAAGTCAAGCCAGAGAGGTTTTCGGCGGCAGAGGTGGTAAAATTACTTTTGATTCAAGAATTGAATGGCAAATTGGCTCGGGGCTGGCAATAGGTGTGAATTTCGCATTAAAGAACGATAGAACAGAATTTATCAATATATACCATGTCTCTCCGATAGCCATGATCAGTTGCCCAGAAATCTATCTGCATTCACTTGCTCGTTATCTTAAGATTTCTCGTACAGAGTGAAAATTATTAGATATTCGTGGAGTGTTACATTTTTCTGATTGCGGTAATTTATATACTAGCTTTTAAGTGATTTAGTGTGCTTAAAGTTCATTATATTTCACTGAGATTTTCTGTGCTAATTAAATAACTTATAGCTAAATTTTCCAGCCGTAAAATAAATTTAATTACTCGCTATTTCCCAGTCAAGAGATGTTTTAAATTGACTAGTACATACATTAAATAACTGTCTACTGACGGTATATATTATTTACTTCTATCCATTTTATGTAATGTGTTTAAATGACTAGTGTTCATATCACGCGTTTAAAGAACAATAGGATAAGCTAGACACGTGTGTTTTAAATCGTATTTATAACAATGGTGTAGAGGTCGTATTTTATCACGCGTTAGATATGATATTGATAATTTGGTTAAATGTTTATATGTTCTTTTCTAAAATATAGGCTGACCAAACCTGAGTACTAGCGTTTTTTATGGCCATATGAACTTATGATCATACGAACGTATAATATTATAAGCATCCAAGAATATTTATTATTAATGAGCTTCTTGCTGTGACCTGTACGGTCCAATTTTCCTCATTTTAATGAGAGAAACCAGAATAGAAACATTAAATTATAATATTAACTGGACCAGAACTATTACCAGATTTTCTTATATCAATCTCATCAGCCAGCTGTGGCAAAATATGTTGTCAGCAACATTTGTGTAACTTAACCTAGCGTCTCAGTCACCTGATGCTAAACAACCTAGGAATTGTATATGTTCTATTTATCCTACATCGACGATCAACACGCATGAACCCTACTCCAACCAACTGAAGGCATAGATAACCTATTGTATCCAGGACAAAATAAAACACCGACTCTAGCGACTCCTGTGAAATTTGCAGTCAGCAACTACGGAGAGTCTGGGGCTGGATTTGGCAAACTTATATTTGACACTAAATAGTTTTATTACTTATTAGTGTATTTCCTTGGAATGCGTGCGAAAACTACTTGGGTATGTGAGTCTGAAAGTGGCCACTGCGTGAATGTAAATTAAATGAACAGAGAAAGAAACTTATGTCTTTGTTAACATCATATACTTATATGGTTTCTTCTTTTCTTTTTTTAATCTCAGTAATCTGATTAGTCACGGGATAGATTACATTAGGAACCTATTCTTTTCCCATACTGACTACTTCATAACTTATTGTTACCTTTTGATCTTTTGGGTTAATTAACCTCTGTTGGGATTGTCCTTTCTTTTCCTTTACCTGAAGGGAGAACCTATTTGATTAATTTTCATTTTTGTCTGTAAACCATGATCTCTTGATACATATGATTTATGTTGTGATTTTCTATTGATAATAAACTTTATTAAACCTTTAGTTATCGTGTCGGTCAACCACTAACCATTATATGTTATCCATAGTTTGTTTTCACGTTCGTGCATATTTGTCACAAAATTGTGTGCATGTGAGTGCAGTGTAACTTGTATTTTTGTACAAGGAGAGAAAGTGCGTCGGATTTAAATATCGTCGTCCAGATAGGCTGGATTAGATAAATTATTTTATCCAGAGACTGTCCTTTCTCTTACACGATCACCCTCGTGATAAAAACTATATCTTACCCCTTACTTTCACATTGTCTTCACTAGCACCTCTGCTCAGACAGGGCTATAAACATCTATTACCTATCTGATAATTCATCCACGACATTAATGTGGGCACGTCCGTAGGATTTGAATCTAGTTCAGGAGACTCTACGACCTAATCGTCGCTCATCGTGGGACTAAACTCTAGTCTGAGTCTAGATAAATGTCTTAATCTTTTATGTAATCTGAATTTTCATCTAGATAGAGCGTGTTGTGAGTTTGTCTTGTGAGTTAAGGTATAAAAATAATTATCCCCTAGACAACGATCTTAGTATCTGGGTGTTTGTCCACACACATATAGGACTGGTTTTCTTTCCACAGCATCATAGAGTTACGTGCAAATTGTTCTGAGTATAATCTTTGTCAGATGTATGAGATATATGGTAATTTTGTTCAAGGCCGCTAGTACATGTGATTGTTTAACAATCACTAGGTTTTTTTTCAAAGAAGCAGCAGAATTTGAGCTAAGCAAGGACCGATTTCTGACTTTACGTCTAGTTAATAACGTCCCTTACTCTTAACTGACTTCTAGAGTGGGTGAGTTTTGGTGGATTTATAAAATAAGGGAAAAAAAAATTTTCTCCTTCATTTTATAATAACATTTTTGTTATCCACCGATAGTAAAAGTTGTTTTTCCACTGTTAGACTGATCTACCATTTATTTAGCTTTGTCGTCTGTATTAGGAGCATAGGCCAGATAATAACTGCGATAGATTAGATAACGGATAACAGGACAGGGGGTATCTCAGTGAAATAATATTAATTATATTTTTGGTTTGTTTTTCTCGTAAGTTGGTTAAGGATAGAGTTTTTTTCCTTCTTTTCTTCTTTCTCTCTCGGGTTAACGGCAGTTAAGTCCTTTTTTCGCATAAGAGTTAATGGAGCGAGACTTAACAGTTCTAAATGCCAAAGTCTATCTTGGTTATATGCACTATTTGTACGCATCTGTGTAAGTAATATAAGTTTCATTAATTACGTACCAATTTTTGCACTAAAAAGCACAACTTGGTGCGAGCTGTTTTTTGGTTTTGTTGCCAAACAGCGTTGACGCAGAGAGATGTAAAAAGCTGGTTGAAAAAGACAGATGTCTTCCAACAGAATTCGTTGAACGTCTTTGCCCAATGTCGTGGGAAGACTTTATAATTTTTATTAGAGATCCTACCCTCTAGTGAGGAGGATTAGCTCTGGCTCGTTTCGTTGTTTTTCCAGTATATTGATATGATACCAGTATAAATCCTCAGTACGATCCTGTCAGGACTTCGGCACGTCCCTGCATGACCTTCCGCTAGTGGGTAACAGATCCTCTATGGGATAGTTTTTTAATCACTACACTGTGAAATCTCCAGGGCAGATATCCGGCATTACTAATTACGTGTGGAATAAAATATGAGATGTACAAGAAAAATAAGTAATACTGCCGCCGTCCATCGGACTTCGGCAGTTATTGAGGTCAATCAAGTTGACCAGTTATGATTATAAATGATGCACGTTTTTTTCAACATGATTAAGATGATCGTATGTCATTCGTCAGAAAATAAAAGTACCATCCTTTATGTCAGCCATGATTTCTGATTACATTATGTTCCAGTTGGTCAAAGTTCTGACTACATCATTAGTACGATGTTCGTTGTTTCACATTTGGTCTATTTTCACGATCCACAAGTTGTCGGCCACCTGTAAGCCCGACCAAAGCTGACCATATATAAATCAGCAATCGTATTGACATTGTCTAACCGTGCTACCCCTACTCACGCACAAATAAGACACTAACAGCGTGTTGCTGAGTTATTTGCCGGTTGAAGATCATGCACTGAGTATGGTTACTTTAGTGATCTTTTGTTAATCGTGCTTTGTTTATTATTACGCGAATTAGGGTGAAGGTGTTCATACAACTCAGTAGCATGGTATGAAGAAGTAGTTCATGTAACTTGAACTCAGCAACATTAATGAAGTAATTAATGCCTTCAGATTGAGTCCGTAATATTTAATCACATGTACACACAGGATGATCATTTCAAATAGGAACAGAACATGAGTCCGTATAAGTCATGCATAAATTAATCAATAACGTAGACTGCTGGTTTACGTGTCAATGTCCGTTTAAGGATACAATGCAGTATTGTCGTCAGAACATCACAGCTATATGCACGCGCAGCTAGACATGGCTACCTGCCGACAGTGAGACTGCGAGTCTGAATATTTCATACGAATTTGACGATTATTCTCCTCCTTCTGAGGATTTAGTTAAATACTAACCTCCATAAATTTTCCTCTCATATAGAGTTCTAGGACTGACCCTGGTCCATCAAAAATGCACATATAAATGGCTATATCATGCCATTGAATTGGAAGGTTAGAAAAAACGCAGCTATTCAGCTTGGCGGTCAAGTAACAAAGGGTAGCGTCTCCTAGTTACCGAC
Source organism: Oreohelix idahoensis (assembly GCA_024509875.1). Classification (NCBI taxonomy): domain Eukaryota; kingdom Metazoa; phylum Mollusca; class Gastropoda; order Stylommatophora; family Oreohelicidae; genus Oreohelix; species Oreohelix idahoensis. The sequence goes on along the minus strand of JAMPIV010001299.1, from coordinate 318,628 downwards.
TGTGTCCTAAACAACGCTAGACACGTCATAATCGATCGTGTATGGAGCGTTCAATAATTGAAACATCTATCGCAATATATTAAATGTCTTAACCTTTACGATTGCACGTCTGATAACCTTTAGCAGACGGCGTTAATAGCGTATACCGTAACACAGCGGCATTTAGTTATTAGCCATGGCTGAGCGAGCTAAACTTAGTGCCATGCTGAGAGAAGAAGCAAAAGAAACAGGATTGCAAGGAGAAGTGACCGCGTTCGTCAAAGTAGAACTTGACCGATATGACGCGGAGAAGAAAGTAGCAGAAGCTAGAGAGAAGGAAGCACGAGATAGAGCGGAGAGGAAAGAAGCGGAAGATCGTCAATTGGAACAGAGAAAAATTGAGCCGGAGATGGAAGCTCGCAGGGCAAAACACGAGGAAAGAGAGAAGGAGAGACAGCATGAGGACTAGAGAAAAGGAGAGACAGCATGAACTGGCGCTTAAGGCCCTAGAGGTCCAAAGTCGTGGTGCTATGTCTTCCTCCAGCAATGGAGGGTCTATACCTCAGTCACAGGTAACTGATCAATCCAGTACCCAATCTCCTCAACTCGTAGCAATGTCTTTCGCCCTAGAATCCTTCCCTAGCCCTAATGAGAAAATTGACTCGTTTCTAGAGAAATTTTAGAGAATGGCGACACTATATGGGTTAGAGAGTTCCCGATGGTGTCTAAAACTTTCTCAGGCTCTGAAAGGTAGTGCTTATGACGTCTACGTAAAACTGGGAAGCAGCCATCAAGACAATTAGTACATGCTAAAGAAGGCTTTACTGGAGCGGTTCGAGATGAACGCTCGCAAATTTTTGCACCTGTTCGGAAACAGCAGAAAAGAAGGCACGGAGACATTTCATCAATTCTCTTCACTCCTGACGGGATATTTGACAAAGAGCATGGAACCTTCCGAGCTCCTTCTCACTTTTGAAGGACTACAGGAATTTGTTCTTAAGGAACAAATAAAATCCACGTTGTCAAACGAAACCCGTAGATTTCTGGCCGAACAGGGCGCAGTAAAGTTGGAGGACATTCTTAGTAAGTCTGAACGTTACGTGAATGCCTTGGCCGAGCTTCCAAGCACTAAACGCAAGCCGACAGATGAGCATTTTCTGAAAAATAATCCAGAGCCGTTTTCCCATTCTTCCCATCACCATAATCAACGAGAAACTTTACCTCAGAACCCTCCCCGGGAAAAATCGAAATTCTTTAAAAACAAGTACCCCACGATACATTCTGATCAACCCAACCGGCCTACATGGCACAGTCGCCAGAAAGGTCAAGACAAGGGAAAGACCCCTGCACAAGGGACATCGGATCAGAGCAAGCACACCGGGACGAATAGAATCGGTTGCTTGTTAACAGACTCGCAATAGAGAATGAGTGTCAGTGATTCTCAACCTGAGGGTGAGAGGCCCTCGACGCGAGGAACTGTTATTTTGAACGGGACTTCAACATCTTGTCTTTTTGACACAGGATTATCTTTTGATTGTATTGTCGCAAGACATTTGGTCAAATCTGATCAAGAGACAGAAGACACCGTCAAATTATGTGGAGTTTTCAAGAGTGATGCACCCATGACGCTTCTCATCGCATTGGTGGAGATACACTCTGATTTTGTCAGAGGTGTTATAAAAGCGGCTAATATGGACGATCCTATCTACCCAGTAATACTTGGATGTAGATATGTGTTTGTTGGGAGACCGAAAGAGCCGATTGTGGCAGCATTAACCACGAGAGGGCAAACCCAGAAGGAACGGGAGCCTGCGCCAAATTTGTTACCTCAGGAACTAAAAGAGGCGCAACAAAAGGACCCTACATTGTAACCCTGCTTTAGGAAACTGCCCATGGCCAAGGACCCCAGACACAACGGAAACATCTTTTCTAAGGATGGCGTAGTGTGTAGTAGAACGGGCAACCCTGAACAAGGGCATAATCAGCTCCTAGTACCGACGCAGTACAGAGACCAAATCTTAGAAATGGGGCACTCTCTTCCCTTTAGCGGACATATGGGACAAAACGCCACTATTCAGCGAATATCGACTCACTATTGGTGGCCAGGAATGAACACTGATATTATCAGATACGTGAAATCCTGCGCCCAGTGCCAACGGGTAGCACCCAAGCATTGGACACCACCAGTTCCCATGGGTGAAATGCCAATAGTGGGGACACCATTTGAACGGGTTGCTTTCGACATTTTAGGACCCCTAGAGAGGACCAAAAGAAGAAACAGCTTCATCCTGACCTTAGACGATACTTGCACTATGTGGGCTGAAGCTATACCGCTAACATGCACAGATTCCAAGCATGTCGCAGAAGCCCTAGGGCAAATTTTCACGCGGTTGGGATTTCCTCAACAAGTTTTGACGGATAACGGACCCCAATTCCGTAGCCTGTTAATGGAGGAGATCTTTAACATCTTGAGTAACCAGCACATCTACACAAGCCCCTGTAATCCAGCCGGAAGTGGTATGTAGAACGTGTCAACGGAAGCCTCAGCATGATGTTGCGTAAGCTGAGACAAGAGAAACCTGAAGACTGGGACCTTTTCATTCCTGCAGCGTTATTCGCTTACAGGGAAGCCCCTCAGGCCTCTACAGGTTTACCATTAGCTACTCTTTTATTCGGCAGACCGATTAAGGAGCCGTTAGAAGCCTTACTCTGGTCACTGACAGACCAGAAGGCCGACGAGACAGTCGTCTCAGCCAGCAAGTATGTATCGGAACTTAAGGAAAGGTTACAACTAGGATGGGATCTAGCTACAACCAACCTTAAGAAAGCACGCGCAAAGCACGCTAAACGGTACAATAAAGCGGCTAAAGAGAGAGAACTACAACCAGGGGAGAAGGTTTTGTTGTTACTGCCAACCGGAAGCGACAAACTTCGCATCGGATGGCAAGGGCCGTTTACCGTCCTTAAAAAGATCTCAAGAACGAACTACAAGATCTCTATTAAAGGAAAGGAGAAGGTCTACCAGGTAAATCTGTTAAAGAAATACTTGGAAAGACCGGTGCCATCCTCCGAATATCTCCTGGCGGTAGCGATAGCAACCGAAGATGAGGAAGATAACGATAGTTGCATGGAATATCCATTGCAACAAACGGAATCTTTTCAAGATGTGAAATTCTGTGACAATCTCTCTGAAGCACAACAGACAGAAACGAGGGCGCTACTGAAACAGTACGCAGCAGTTTTGACGGATGTACCTAGTCAAACACATCTCGTAGAGTTCAATATGAAACTTACAAACGAGACACATGTGCGAACCAGAGTTTACCCCATCCCATATGCTAAAGCTGATACGCTACGCGGAGAAATAGACAAGCTACGTCAAGCAGGAATTATCAGTGAGTCTACCTCTCCTTACAGTTCCAGTGTAGTGCTGTTACAGAAGCTCAATAAGGAAGTTCGGCTGTGCATAGATTACCGATTACTTAACACTGTAACGGAATTCCAGCCGGAACCTCTCCAGAGCGCTTCTGAGCTGTTAACCAAGCTTTCTGTTCAGCCACGCGGTCATCAACAGACAGCGATTTTGATAGAATTTCGGTTCTTGCCTTAAGGGAAGTACCCAGTTTTTATTTTATTTAGTTTTTATGTGTCCTATCTAGCCTTCACTTTCTTTCCTTTCCTGACGAAGGCCTTGTGGCCGTAACGTAGACTATTTTCTTTGTCTTTTGTCCTCGTAAGACGAATCACCTTTTTTCGATTTTTTTTTCAAACCCATCCATTGTAATCAAGCTTAGCAGGGCAAATATCTGCTCCAAAATTGACCTGAGTCAAGGTTATTACCAAATACCAGTCAAGGAGGAAATTAAACCCCTGTTAGTTTTCAGCACCAGTGAATGACACTATACCTTCAACGTGATGCCGTTCGGATTGCATAAAGCACCGGAAGTCTTTACCAGAATGATGAGAAAGCTTTTAGAACCCTTGTAAAGTCCCCATATCCATAATTTCATGGATGACATATTAATTGCATCGGAAAACTACGACCAACATATTGCTACGGTGGCTATGCTCCTCAGGAGACTACAGGAAACTGGTCTCACAGCCAGACCTAGAAAATGTCTTATGGGTTTCAAAAAGCTCGACTTTCTGGGGCATACTATTTCTCAAGGCTGCATGTGGCCAGTTGCCAAGAACATTGAGGAAATAGTTGCAGCTAAAAGACCCCGAAAGAAGAAAGACACACGCTCATTTCTATCACTGTGTCGCGAGAGGGGTTGATGTTATTGAAAGATAAGATATCCTGGACAAAAAGATGTATCAGATGATACCAGGATAGTGCCAGATAAGAGACTGGTCTTACAAGATATACCCCCTTTTCTGAAAAGAATAAGGGTGTATCGACATCAAAGGTAGGATTTAGCTGTATAAACCTCCAGGTATGATGATAGTGTTTGTTCCTGAATGTCTATGGGCTCCCTCTCACGATCCTCCCCTGATATTTTTATGTTTATTATTATTAGTATTAAGTTTTTTAGCTCTGCTAGAAGATTAACTAATTAATATATATATATATATATATATATATATATATATATATATATATATATATATATATATATATATATATATATATATATATATATATATATATATATATATATATATATATATATACAGGGTGTCCATAAAGTCTCTTTACAATTTAACAAATTTATTACAAAGGCAATTGATGAGATATCTTAATCAGATTTGTTCTATGTACTCAGTGGTTATCAAATATTTTAATCACATACCATAATGTGAGAATCTGGGGATCAGAACACCCCCATGTGACTAGGGAACTTCACCGAGATAGTCCAAAGGTGAATGTGTGGTGTGGGATCATGTGCAATCGAATCAATTGTCCATTTTTCTTCAACGAGACATCAATTACTGCAAATGTTTACCTTGACCTTTTGGCTGAATATGTGGCACCACAACTAGATGACTTTCAACCAACCATCATTTTCCAGCAAGATGGAGCACCACCACATTGGGGACTTCGTGGGTTCCTAAATCAAACATTTCCAGAATGGTGGATTGGAAGAGATGGCCCAATTCCCTGGACACCTCGTTCACCAGATATCACTCACCTGGACTTTTTCTATGGGGTTATGTTAAAGATATTGTCGCAAAATTGGTTTCAAGGCATTGCAAACGTGTTCAGTTAGATTTATAAACCCGTCAACGATCGATTGACCACTTTCAAAATGGCGGCGTATCAGCGAAATGTGTATCAGACAGAGGAAATCGCCAAGGATAAATAAAAGCAGAAGGGAATCAGTATGAAAAGGATTTTACATTTCAGTACAGGGAAGGATTGTGTATAACTGCATATAAGAAGGAACGGTAGGAAGTTCTCATTTACGGAGATATATGCGTATTTCGGCTGCCCACAGTTGCGCTAACAGCTGGTAAACCCACTTCTGTTCTAAATATTTAAATCAACAAATAACAGTTTGGGAAATTACCGGGATAGGAAGATAGAAATTCATCGGCTGGATAAAACTAGATAAGATGGAACAATATGGATATTATATATGCTGAGAATGAGAAAGGCAAAATTTCAGTCGACGCGCAGATCGGCTGAAATCACTGTTCGGGAAAGATTTTTCAGGCTAGGTTTAAGCTGTGACGTCAGTACCCTCCGACACGTCCGCGCTATACGTATATAAAGCGTATCGGTAAACTGAGACACAGACAACGAAAGAGGTTTGAGACAGACTGGAGGCAGAGTTTCGCCACTACCCATGAATTGTGAGCGGATCGATAGAAACATTTTTAAGTCCAGTATCTGAAGTCTGAGGGTAAGCGAAATTATGATAACTACCGTGTATAATATTTGTTATTTCAGGTTCATATAGAATTCACAAAATACGCCTGTATAATAGTCATTGATATAATGTATTGTATTTTTAATATGATCTAAACATGTGCATTGTGGATGATTGTTGCTTGTACAAAAATTAATCACAACTAGCCCCACAGCCAAATAGAAAATATTTATTATATTAAATGCTGTATCTCGTCGATATTAAATGCTTTATCGTTTACGAAGATAAAGACAGTCCCATGACCAGAGATTGCCATAGGGAAATGAATGGTATACCGCGTTTACGAGGTTAAGGTGACTAGTCCCCTTCCTCGCTGCCTTTTCCTTCTCTAGTTCGAGCGCACAACTTTGTACCCATTTACAGCTGGTAAACTGGAGTGTTCTACAGCCAGTTTCAGTAGAAAGCAGTCTGATCACGTGGTCACTCACTTTATTTATTTATGTATTAATTTTGGGTAGATGCTAAGAATAGCATCAGTATTTGAATTTGCACTTGATATGATTTAGAAGGATCAAGTTATAGATCAGAAAAGGGATGTATAGGAGCGGAATAAACCAGATGATGTTTATTACTGATATGTTAATATTAATTCTATATCATTGAAGTGATGTTACTTGCTATGACTGTATAACTTTGACACCTGATGACTGACTTGTCTGACTTATGTGCTAGTCAGTTACACTTAATTGAAATGTTAATATTAATGCTATATCACTGAAATGATGTCCTTACTTACTGTGATTGTATAACGGTGACATCTGATGACTGACTGGTCTGACATCTGTGCTAGTCAGCTACAAGTCTAGCCAGATACTAGCCAAGGCTGATATGTTGCAGGTTCCATGAAATAACTCAAACCAGACTGTCCAGTATCAGAAGCCTGTGTCGTTCATCAGAGGCAATCCCACAAAAGTGCAGGACCCCAAAGAGTGAACTTCAACTGGTCATTGGCTACCCTACTGTTGGGCCTACCAAGTCTGATATCAGCAAAGGACAGTTCAGTGTCAGCAGTATCAAGTTGAACAGATAAGTGTCACTTAGGACACTGACTACCACAATATATGAAACACAGTAAATAGTCAACTGATGACAATTAATTGGAAAGTCAAGAGACTAAAAACAGTGATTGCAGATTGCAGTAACTTTAATATTCAAAATCTTGAAGTCTAAACAGACAATAATAGTAATTGTGTGAATACTTTTATATATATATATATATATATATATATATATATATATATATATATGTGTGTGTGTATGCTCTTTTCCAACTAGTAGAAATAGAATATTAGTGTAATTATTAAACTATTTTAACTGTACCTGAGGATTTATTCACTTCTTCCATTTTGTGGGTTCAGTGAATGTACATTTTACTTATCCCCTATAATATAAGTAATCATAAGATAGTCACAGGGAGGAGACACCTTAAATCCTGGTACTACTTCTTACCAACTGGGCCAGGGTTTTCACAGTCTGACTATTTTTATGATAACAATACACCAGTGCTTATTTCTAAGACTGGGGTATTACTTGTAAGGTCAGAACTCTTTACTGGCATACTCTTACATAAATAAATAATTTTATATTACCTCCCGCTACAGTGGGGGCTCGTCTGCGGGATATATCTTTGATATTCCTGAGCCAACTTTCTATTTCTGCTGTGTAGAAAATTTTGTTTTGCAAATTTTTTGGAAAGAGTAACATAGTAGGAAATAATTATATTTTTAGGAGTACCATTGAGTACAGATAAAGAAAGCTGTTTCATATATGGTGAAGTCAGTTTAATTAACTTTAATTTTAACTAAGTTAATTATATTGTAGTAAATTAGTTTGAGTAAGATCACTTGCCCTACTAGACTACAGATACATCATGGCTGACTTGGTCAAATTTAGGTCTGCTACACTGCAGGTGAGAAAAGAGCTTGGCATGGATGGTGACGCTCTGATCCGGTATGTCACAACGGAATGTGAAAAGTACACCGAGAGAGAAGCAAAGCAATTAGAAGCAGAGAGAGAAACAAAGAAATTAGAAGCAGAGAGAGAAGCCAAGAAATTAGAAGCAGAGAGAGAAGCCAAGAAATTAGAAGCAGAGAGAGAAGCCAAGAAATTAGAATTAGAAGCAGAGAGAGAAGCCAAGAAATTAGAAACTGAGAGAGAAGAAAGGAGGTTACAAGCAGAGAGAGACCATGAGCTGAAAATGAGACAGCTTGATCTTGAACTTCAGGCTGGGACTATCACCCATGGTAATAGCTCACCTCATTCTGCGAATAGCTCTTTTCAGAACACAGCAAATGGGGCCATAAACTTCCACCTAGATCCATTTGTTGAAAAGGAGGACGCAATTGAGTCGTACCTGGATAGGTATGAAAGGCTAGCCTCTACATATGGACTGGAAAAGGAAAAATGGAGTCTAAAGTTATCCCAGGGATTGAGAGGTATTGCATATGATGTGTTTCTGAAACTCCCTAAAGAAGATCAGGAAAATTATGAAATACTAAAGCAAGCCTTACTGATCTGGTATGAAAAAAACTCTGAGGCATATAGGAAGAAATTTAGAACTTCTAAACCTCTACCTGGAGAAAAATATAACCAGTTCTCAGCTAGGCTAGAAACGTATTTGTTGAAATGGAGTAGTTTAGGTAAGTATCAGAAAACCTACGAGGATCTGAAAGAAATGGTTATGTTAGAGCAAGTGAAAGATTCCATGTCTCAAGAAATTAGGAAATTCCTTATGGAACAAGGAGCAGAGAGGCTGGAAGACATTTTGAAATGTGCAGAGAGATACCAAGCAGCTCAAGCTGAATTGGTAGGAACAAAAAGGAAGCAGGTAGAAGGATATAAGCCACCACCGCAGAATACCCAGTGTGACCAGATGGATCAACCATACAGAAACAAACAAAGATTTGATAATAAGGACAAGAACCCTCAGACTCAGGAAAATAAACCCTACAAACAGGGAGATAAGTGGTGCAAATTTTGTAAGATTAGCAACCACAACACTGATGAATGTGGGAGGAAAAAACCCCTTCATCATGCTGCATGTCTACAGGTGAGGACTTCTGTTAGGAAGGAACTGACTGTGAGTCAGAATAGCCTCCATCACCCACCTACCTAGGAGATAGTGACTGTGAATGGCAAACAATTCACAGGAATGTATGACACAGGTTTGTCCTATGACGCAGTCGTGTGTGCATCTCTGGTGCGCCCTGAACAAATCACCACAGAAACAGTAGATATTCAAGGGCCACTAAAAGGAACATCACCCCTTACTTTACCCATAGCAAAGATTCATGTCAGTTGTCGCTATGTGGAAGGGGAGATAAATGCAGCGGTGATAGATGATCCCTTTTACCCCCTGATGTTGGGGCGTAAATATGTTTTCTTGGGAGACCCTGTAAAACCTATGGTTATGGCAGAAATCCAGACCAGGTCTGACTCCAGGAACATAGAGAGGGACACCAAATTAACATTTCATTCGACTGAAATGAAATGGGCTCAAGAAGCAGACAGCACGTTGAAGCCTTGTTTTGGCAAATTATCAAAAACACATAAAGCTCCAAGGAAAGGTCATTTCTATATGGAACATGGACTCTTGTACAGGAAAGCTGGCAGAGGGACGAAAAGTCATGGTCAAATTGTTGTACCATCCACCTATAGGAATAAGGTTATAGGCTAGGGACACATATCAACTTTGAGTGAACACCTGGGTAATGGTGCCACAAAACAAAGAATAGCCACCCAGTTCTACTGGCCAGGTATTACGGAAGACATAAATCAGTATGTAAATTCCTGTCCAGAGTGCACCTATGTAGATTCAGAAAGTCGACGGAAGAGTCTTCATCAAAAATCTACAAGCAAACTATCAATCAGGGGTACTCCCGAGATTTGCACGGGAGGGGAAAGGAAACATCCCGCACAGGTTCAATTGCAGCCTGAACCCCATGCGCTGGAAAAGAGGAACAAATCACGTAGCGAAAATCAAACACATACGGATTTGCGAGGGAAAACCACATCCAACTATCAACGAAAAGAGGGCGGTAAACTTCATGGGAAACCTACCGACCCCGTTTCACCAGCAGTAAGAGCCTGGATGAAAAGCCGAACAGGCAGAAGAGAGATAGTAAAGGATGAATATAGTCTTGGAAAACAGAATGTGGGCGCAGATTTTCTTAGTCGCCATCCCACAGAGTTGGAGCAAGATAGAAGGAAAGAAAATTGACTTTGGAATGGTTGATTTGCAATTGTCTTGTACCCAATAGTTAAGCTAGATATCATCCAGCTTAAAATATGGGGGAGCTATGTCGCAAAATTGGTTTCAAGGCATTGCAAACGTGTTCAGTTAGATTTATAAACCCGTCAACGATCGATTGACCGCTTTCAAAATGGCGGCGTATCAGCGAAATGTGTATCAGACAGAGGAAATCGCTAAGGATAAATAAAAGCAGAAGGTAATCAGTATGAAAAGGATTTTACATTTCAGTACAGGGAAGGATTGTGTATAACTGCATATAAGAAGGAACGGTAGGAAGTTCTCATTTACGGAGATATATGCGTATTTCGGCTGCCCACAGTTACGCTAACAGCTGGTAAACCCACTTCTGTTCTAAATATTTAAATCAACAAATAACAGTTTGGGAAATTACCGGGATAGGAAGATAGAGATTTATCGGCTGGATAAAACTAGATAAGATGGAACAATATGGATATTATATATGCTGAGAATGAGACAGACAAAATTTAAGTCGACGCGCAGATCGGCTGAAATCACTGTTCGGGAAAGATTTTTCAGGCTAGGTTTAAGCTGTGACGTCAGTACCCTCCGACACGTCCGCGCTATACGTATATAAAGCGTATCGGTAAACTGAGACACAGACAACGAAAGAGGTTTGAGACAGACTGGAGGCAGAGTTTCGCCACTACCCATGAATTGTGAGCGGATCGCCAGAAACATTTTTAAGTCCAGTATCTGAAGTCTGAGGGTAAGCGAAATTATGATACCCCTCGTGTGCCGACGGTCAAGATAATATGGGCCTAACACCATATTCCCAATATGCCTCAATGGGCGTGTAACGGGTTCTTTTACCTTTACCTTTTACCGTGTATAATATTTGTTATTTCAGGTTCATATAGAATTCACAAGATATGCCTGTATAATAGTCATTGATATAATGTATTGTATTTTTAATATGATCTAAACATGTGCATTGTGGATGATTGTTGCTTGTACAAAAATTAATCACAACTAGCCCCACAGCCAAATAGAAAATATTTATTATATTAAATGCTGTATCTCGTCGATATTAAATGCTTTATCGTTTACGAAGATAAAGGCAGTCCCATGACCAGAGATTGCCATAGGGAAATGAATGGTATACCGCGTTTACGAGGTTAAGGTGACTAGTCCCCTTCCTCGCTGCCTTTTCCTTCTCTAGTTCGAGCGCACAACTTTGTACCCATTTACAGCTGGTAAACTGGAGTGTTCTACAGCCAGTTTCAGTAGAAAGCAACCTGATCACGTGGTCACTCACTTTATTTATTTATGTATTAATTTTGGGTAGATGCTAAGAATTGCATCAGTATTTGAATTTGTACTTGATATGATTTAGAAGGATCAAGTTATAGATCAGAAAAGGGATGTATAGGAGCGGAATAAACCAGATGATGTTTATTACTGATATGTTAATATTAATTCTATATCATTGAATTGATGTTACTTGCTATGACTGTATAACTTTGACACCTGATGACTGACTTGTCTGACTTATGTGCTAGTCAGTTACACTTAATTGAAATGTTAATATTAATGCTATATCACTGAAATGATGTCCTTACTTACTATGATTGTATAACGGTGACATCTGATGACTGACTGGTCTGACATCTGTGCTAGTCAGCTACAAGTCTAGCCAGATACTAGCCAAGGCTGATATGTTGCAGGTTCCATGAAATAACTCAAACCAGACTGTCCAGTATCAGAAGCCTGTGTCGTTCATCAGAGGCAATCCCACAAAAGTGCAGGACCCCAAAGAGTGAACTTCAACTGGTCATTGGCAACCCTACTGTTGGGCCTACTAAGTCTGATATCAGCAAAGGACAGTTCAGTGTCAGCAGTATCAAGTTGAACAGATAAGTGTCACTTAGGACACTGACTACCACAATATATGAAACACAGTAAATAGTCAACTGATGACAATTAATTGGAAAGTCAAGAGACTAAAAACAGTGATTGCAGATTGCAGTAACTTTAATATTCAAAATCTTGAAGTCTAAACAGACAATAATAGTAATTGTGTGAATACTTTTATATATATATATATATATATATATATATATATATATATATATATATATATATATATATATATATATATATATATATATATATATATATATATATATATATATATATATATATATATATATATATATATATATATATATATATATATATATATTATATATATATATATATATATATATATATATATATATATTATATATATATATATATATATATATATATATATATATATATATATATATATATATATATATATATATATATATATATATATATATATATGTATGCTCTTTTCCAACTAGTAGAAATAGAATATTAGTGTAATTATTAAACTATTTTAACTGTACCTGAGGATTTATTCACTTCTTCCATTTTGTGGGTTCAGTGAATGTACATTTTACTTATCCCCTAGAATATAAGTAATCATAAGATAGTCACAGGGAGGAGACACCTTAAATCCTGGTACTACTTCTTACCAACTGGGCCAGGGAGCCGCGCTGGTGTAATGGCTTCGGCGTTGTACTGGCGACCAGGTGTTCATGGTTCAAACCCGGGCGTCGGCGTTTGAAGAAATATTTACGGCCGGAAATTTGACTGAATAGCCTGAACGGCTCCTGTGATAAACCCTCTGTGGATGGGAAGGAGCGAAGCTCCTGACCGGGTTGGAAGGAAAGTCCTCAGGTTTCCCAGCCTCGCAATGACATGTCATTGGGCCGAAGGGCTGAAAGCCCAAGTGCCGCTGGTTAAGAAAAAAAAAAAAAAAAAAAAAAAAAAAAAAAACCAACTGGGCCAGGGTTTTCACAGTCTGACTATTTTTATGATAACAATACACCAGTGCTTATTTCTAAGACTGGGGTATTACTTGTAAGGTCAGAACTCTTTACTGGCATACTCTTACATAAATAAATAATTTTATATAACCTCCCGCTACAGATATCGTGTATCGAACAAAGATACGGGACATCACTGACCTAAAGCAAAAGATCACTGATACCATTGCAACCATTGATGAGGCTATGCTACAGCGAACATGGCAAGAAATCGAGTACTGTCTTGATGTGCTTCGTGCAACTAATGGTGCCCGTATAGAGGTGTATTAAATGAGGCCAAAAAAAAAACTTCAATATCTACTTCTCATTTTGTAATAATTTCCACATATTTGTCTTTTTATTTGCCTTTGTTATAAATTTGTTAAACTGTAAAGAGACTTTATGGACACCCTGTATATATAGATTCATTCTTACCCTCAGGCAAAACACACAAGCTGTTAATGGGCATCTAAAGTCTGCTCTACAGATGTGGTGGCAAAGTGACCCGACGTTTACACTTTTACCGCTTCTTCTGCTCAGCTGTGTTTTTCAAATTTTGTGGCCTCAATTTAGCCAAGGGCAAGGTCTTATATACTACCGCATCCCGCGTATCGGAGTGCATGGGGCAAAAAGGGTGTTAAAAATCTCACAATGAGGCATATTTTTGCTCTCTGTTAAATTAGCAAAAAATATAATTTCAATTATCTTTCTTATTTCTGTGCCGATTTTGGTCATCTAAAGCTTGAATTATTCTGTGAATTAATCTCTACCGATCTATTTAATAATTGTTTAGGTAGCAAAATGCATTTAAATCTATGCATACTTTAACTAGCTAAATTTGGGACTAACCTGATGTATCGATGTCATTTCACGCGATCTTTCTCTCTTAATGAACTACTATTCGAGGATGTCTTTGCACCTACCACTAAAGTAACATTCCGGTTGTTGAATTATATACTCCTATCCGTTAAGACTTCTTTATTTCTTATGAAATTAAATGGCATCCTACTATCAGTTACACAAAATGGGCCTCCATGTTAAGCATAGTACGTTCCAATACACACACCAAGAAGGAAGCTTTTTCGTTGGCCAGTGTATCAGGTAGTTCTCACAAAGTATGTCGTGCGGTATGGTCAGAGTTACCCAGAATTATACAGAAGGCCGTGTTGTGATACAGACTACATCACGACACACTGTGGGCATACTATCAGAAATTTATTAACAATTTCAACGAGCTAACGGCACCCCTTACTGACCTTACCAACATGGGGCGACCGGAAACAGTTATTTTGGATGCTAAGTTCGAACACGCTTACAGCACTCTCAAATGACAGCTGTCCGAATATCCAATTTTGCGGCTACCTGACCTTAAGATACCTTTTATATTGCGGGTCGACGCATCGGGTCAAGGTATCGGGTCAACCCTGCTACAAGCAGACGACACGGATCCGAACCTGTTATTCCCAATCGCTTATGGCAGTCGAAAATTGAACACAGCAGAACAGAACTATTCCACAGTGGAGAGAGAATGTCTAGCACTCGTGAGTGGTATCAGGAAACATCACAAATACCTTTACGGCGTTTCATTTACAGTGCAGACGGACCATGCCCCACTGGCTTTTCTTGGAGCGAATAAGGAATTCAACGGGAGGATTATGCGGTGGGCGTTGCTCCTAAGTGTATATGCTTTCAAAGTAGAATACATACCAGGAAAACAAAACGCGGGAGCAGATTTTATGAGTAGAAATTGGAGCATTGAGGAAGAAAGGCAAAGTGAAGATAGCAATCACTCGCAAGATACCGATAACAGCAGCACTATTTTCATAGAGGAGACATAAAGGGTATCACGTCTTCAAGCCCGGACGAAATGTGACAGATGGAAATAGTGCAGCAGTAATCATCCACTTTTGCCCCTCCCCATCTAGTTTATATTTTTTTGCTACATGAACGAAGGATTCACCAGTGCAATTAACACGTGAGCCATCTGGCAATTAAGCCCTATGTGAAACAGAGAGCGAAGCGCGGAGCATGGCGTAATAGATTCTTTGATCTGGGGAACACACGATGTTAAGTCTGAGACGGACCTTGGATTGTAAAACTTTCAGAGGAATTAATTGCGTTGCTGATATTCGGCAAGGCAGAGATGATGAAAGTCAAGCCAGAGAGGTTGTCGGCGGCAGAGGTGTGACTTTCGCATTAGAGAACGATAGAACAGAATTTATCAATATATACCATGTCTCTCCGATAGCTATGATCAGTTGCCCAGAAATCTATCTGAATTCACTAGCTCGTTATCTTAAGATTTCTCGTACAGAGTGAAAATTATTAGATATTCGTGGAGTGTTTCATTTTTCTGATTGCGGTAATTTATATACTAGCTTTTAAGTGATTTAGTGTGCTTAAAGTTCATTATATTTCACTGAGATTTTCTGTGCTAATTAAATAACTTATAGCTAAATTTTCCAGCCGTAAAGTAAATTTCATTACTCGCTATTTCCCAGTCAAGAGATGTTTTAAATTGACTAGTGCATACATTAAATAACTGTCTACTGACGGTATATATTATTTACTTCTATCCATTTTATATAATGTGTTTAAATGACTAGTGTTCATATCACGCGTTAAAAGAACGATAGGATAAGCTAGACACGTGTGTTTTAAATCTTATTTATAACAGTGGTGTAGAGGTATTTTATCACGCGTTAGATATGATATTGATAATTTGGTTAAATGTTTATATGTTCTTTTCCAGAATATAGGCTGACCAAACCTGAGTACTAGCGATTTTTTATGGCCATATGAACTTATGATCATACGAACGTATAATATTTTAAGAATCCAAGAATATTTAATATTAATGAGCTTCTTGCTGTGACCTGTGCGGTCCATTTTTCCACATTTTCATGAGAGAAATCAGAATAGAAACATTAAATTATAATATTAACTGGACCAGATCTATTACCAGATTTTCTTACATCAATCTCATCAGCCAGCTGTGGCGAAATATGTTGTCAGCAACATTTGTGTAACTTAACCTAGCGTCTCAGCCACCTGAGGCTAAACAACCTAGGAACTGTATATGTTCTATTTATCCTACATCGGCGATCAACACGCATGAACCCTACTCCAACCAACTGAAGGCATAGATAACTTATTGTATCCAGGACAAATTAAAACACCGACTCTAGCGACTCCTGTGAAATTTGCAGTCAGCAACTACGGAGAGTCTGGGGCTGGATTTGGCACACTTAAATTTGACACTAAATAATGTTATTACTTATTAGTGTATTTCCTTGGAATGCCTGCGACAACTACTGGGATAAGTGAGTCTGAAGTGGCCACTGCGAGTATGTGAATTGAATGAACAGAGAAAGAAACTTATGTCTTTTGTTAACATCATATACTTATATGGTTTCTTCTTTTCTTTTTTTATCTCAGTAATCTGATTAGTCACGGGATAGATTACATTAGGAACCTATTCTTTTCCCATACTGACTTTTTCATAACTTATTGTTACCTTTTGATCTTTTGGGTTAATTAACCTCTGTTGGGATTGTCCTTTCTTTTCCTTTACCTGAAGGGAGAACCTATTTGATTAATTTTCATTTTTGTCTGTAAACCATGATCTCTTGATACATATGATTTATGTTGTGATTTTCTATTGATAATAAATTTATTAAACCTTTAGTTATCGTGTCGGTCAACCCATAACCATTATATGTTATCCATAGTTTGTTTTCACGTTCGTGCGTATTTGTCACAGAATTGTGTGCATGTGAGTGCAGTGTAACTTGTATTTTTGTACAAGGAGAGAAAGTGCATCTGATTTAAATATCGTCGTCCAGATAGGCTGGATTAGATAAACTATTCTATCCAGAGACTGTCCTTTCTCTTACACGATCACCCTCTTGATAAAAACTATATCTTACCCCTTACTTTCACATTGTCATCACTATCCCCTCTCCTCAGACAGGACTGTAAACATTTATTACCTATCTGATAATTCATCCACGACACTTACCTTTCCACCAAATCGCCTTACCTCCGGCACCGTCACGTATACTACCTTCACGGGCGCATTGCTCTGGCTCTTTCTTGGTGTGAGGATTTCTTCATGGGAGCCACTTCCAGTTGTCGAGGTGCTCCCAGGCTCTGACTGGCATGTTGCGTCTGCGCATTGAGTTGACATCACTGCTCTAGCCCAAACCTAGCAAAATACAATGCAAAAACAGATGGAAAGTAAACACGTATTATAATATTACAACAGTTAATGGAAAGTGTCTCTTATTTTTTTGCTTGCTCTTGTCTTCTCTTCGCTGTTGTGGCCTGTAGCAGTTTCAGGTGCTGCCTGGTGATACGATTGAGTCTCTGGCTGAATGTCAATCGTGGTAGGTCGGCCACTGGTTTGGCATAATAACACTGGCGTAGCAATAATGTCCCTGTTTGTTGGGATGGAGTATCATTAGCGAGGATACTGCTGCAGGAAAATTGATATAACTGCAAACGGTTGGTCCCTGGTTTGATAAGATATTCAATGTATGTACGGTGGTATGATTCTTCTCTGGGCCTGCGTTTGTTCGACTCTTCAATGGGCCTATGGTGTTTCGAATCCTCATGCGGTGGTGCGATTCTTTGCTGGGCATATGGTGGTGCGAATCTTCACTGGGGAGATGTACTGGGCAGATGTGCTGCTTCGTCTGTGCTGGGTGTTGTAATACTCTTGCAAGGTTTAGCTCAGGTACCCTTGGTTCTCACTGGTTGTAGTGCTCTCTTGCAGCATAGAACATTCCGTGTATAACTCTATACTACACTGTCTGTCAGTATCCTGTCGACGACGCCATTTGTGACAGTGCGAAGACGATGTGTGAAGAAGAATAAGAATTCATGTGTAATGTTGTCGTCACTCTCTCTGGCCTACTTTCACACACGTTCCGCAGTCACAGAAAATCTCTCTTGATGACAGGGGTCCCACTTTTATTAATGAAACCCTTTCAGGTAGCGTATGAATTTATACAGAAAACAATGTTGTCCACAAGTTTATTTTGAAGGCAATTCTTAAGCAACACCACATAACCAAGCTATTTAGGTATTCTCTACGTAACACCATATAATAACCCAGCACAGACTGCTGGACTCTCTCAATGTCGTTAGTTCTCTTAGCACAGACGCAACATATATGCGTATCAAATCTGGCGTATCGTATCGAGGATGCATACCGCACATGAAGACGATCTGGCTATTTCTCAGCTCTGCTCCAAGCCTCTCACTGTTTCAGTTTAAATC
The DNA here is from genome assembly GCA_024509875.1 of Oreohelix idahoensis. Taxonomy (NCBI): domain Eukaryota; kingdom Metazoa; phylum Mollusca; class Gastropoda; order Stylommatophora; family Oreohelicidae; genus Oreohelix; species Oreohelix idahoensis. Next base: position 300,383 of record JAMPIV010001299.1, on the reverse strand, counting down.
TTCATCTTCACCCCTGTACCAAATGATAACCACGTCAAAATGACAGGGAGAACTCCACCCATCCCTCTAGGGAGCAAATTAGGAGTCCTATGCTCAGTGTGGATGACACTAAATCACATCTTAGTCAAGAGTATCTTCCTAATCGACACAACTCAAGGTCCACCCACAAACGGGCTGTTACATCCCACGATATCCGTTGCCCTACTCACACTTCTTACGGTATCGTGCTCAAAAAGGTGTTTTCTTCTGGTGCCAGACAGTGCCAGGATGTCTAACAACCAAGGGCTGTCTCACACGTCAGTCTTCTTCGCGGATGGCAAAAGTGTGTTTCGTTTAAATTGCCCATTACCGGGTGAGAATGCCAACAGGAGCACAAATTCACACCGTAGATTAGATCGACAACTAATCACTCAGTCTAGAATTACACCTTTCTGGCCACACCGTCACATTACCAACAAGTGAACAGAATCCTAGCCATGTCTCTATTATTGAACTCGTTACTGTCGGTAGCCGATGTATATGGTGTTTATATTACTTGGGTTTAGAATACTCGGCTTTAGTTTCTCTTTTGTCTTTGTCTTGCGTGGACTGACCTAAACTGTATAACAGGGGAACAACAGAAGTGATTGCGTCATTAATAGGTTGGACTGTCCATGTAAATTTCCGGTGTTATGTCTTGCGGTTCGCACTAATGACACGTCATCAAAGCATCATTTTTTGGTGATGCCTAGATGGCAGGGAGGATGGTGTGATTCGCTTGCATATCTAGGCGGGGTTGCCGCACGGAAGGTCCTGGGTTCGAGTCCTGGGTAAGCCACTCACATCTGTTGTTTTTCTGTTGTCTAGTGTTCTACTTCTGTATTTCTTGTTCTCATCTCAACCCGTAACCCGTCATGGGTCGTAGGGGTACCATGGTGGAAGCATCAGCAGACAGGGTCCTCCACTTTATTTCTTACGAGTGCCTAAAAACATACCTTTATGTTTGTCTAATATTTATTTACTGTTTACAGGCCTCTGGTTTCCCTTCCTTATGTGTTATAAATGTTTACACGCAAGTTATTACGTCATGTTTCCCTGAAATACTTGTGGCCAGACATGCAACGGGATATTCGTCAATAAGTACACGATTTCTTGGACTACCATAGCCTGGAAAACCAAAATGGTGAAATCCATAATTTATCTGCGAGGAAGGTGATGGAGCAGAGCGCATACCTCCCAAAATTGTAGATCTATGACTCACAATTTCTTCTGAGCTTAACAGAGCTGAAACGAGCGCATAAGGAGGATGTAACTTTAGCGTACAGCTCTGAACAACGGCACAGAACGCAGGCCCATACTTTGGATGGAACAAATTTACCACACGGATGGAGTTCTGTTTAGAAGATCGAGACTTGGAACCAAACAATTCGTCGTGCCACTTCCTTTAAGATCTCAGATTTTGAGGGCTGGACATGTATCCCTTTCAGGAGCACACATGTCAGTGAACAAAACGATGCGTATTATGAACGCATATCACTTTTGGCCAAGGCAACGAGTGGACATACGGCAATACATCCAAAACTGCATCCACTGCCGGCCGAATAACGCAGTACAGAAAAATGAGCGACCTAGTGGACAGTAGAACGCATTGATAATTGACCGCCCCAAAGCTAGATATTCTACAAATCTCTTAGGTGAGGGGGGTATGTGAGAGGATGCGGTGACCCTTCTCGGTCTCTGTTTCACTACGGCAGAATCAGTTATTTTTGTAAAGATTTTTATTGCGTGCTTTCAATTATCGCACTTCTGTCCTTCTTTCCGTGCCATGCGTAGCTAATATTTGGTATTTTCCTTCTTACACCGCTCTCTGGGATAAGTCGGCATGTCTGTTTGTTATTCATTTAACTCGCAGGTGCAGCTAACACCAGAATACAGATTGGCCCTACAAAATCGCCAGCTTATTTGCTAATCGCTGATAATTGCCATGGGGCATGACAGATAAGAGATTACTTGTCTGGGTGACACGTTTTAGACAAGCACGTATGATCTTATAGCTTCCTGTCCGACTTGTTATGATAAGATTACTTTAGATAGTAATAAGTTGTTACTTCTTACACAGATTGCTGAGAGAGTTTAAAGATGTATCTGTGAGTTCGTACATAAGAATAGGATATTTTAATGCCATATGTGGGAGACCTTACGTTCAAATAAGTTTAATGTCAGGAATATTTTGAAATTCCCCCCTCCCCCCGCCCTCCGCCAACACGCATGTTTTCTTCTTCTTCCTTCTTCCTCGTTCGTCCTGAAAAGGACGTTGGCTGCGTTGTGTCTGTTTACAGCGGAGCTGTGATATCTGCGCCTCTAGGCCGACACATTCGACTTCAACACGACATTTTTGGGACCGCGTTTTCCTTCCCTCTTCGATCCCTACTCTCTCAGCCAGACAGCAGTGATGTAGTCTGTTTCCACGACCACCACGTAGAGGTGGAGTAGGGTCTTGGGCAGCTCTGGTTCGATGACCCTGACGCAAGCAGTCAAGCTATGGGTCGCTGACTGCATTCTTTAGTGCTGCGTCTTTGGGTCCCACACGCATGTTTGAAAATGATTGGAGCTTTTGAGTAGCTCCATAACAAACAGATGCGGGGGTGGGACAGGAATATAACCTGACACGCTTCAGTGTTGAGATATTGTGAGATTCACGCTTGCCAAGACACAACCAGACTTGCCAGAAGTTAGAATTCAGAATTTCCATTTAACAGGCCGGACTTTGTAGAACAATCTTGAAGGACTTACATAACCCAGGAAACCCATTTTAATAAGGAAGGATGGGGAAACTGAAACACACAGAGTCATAGAGGGAATATATATATATATATATATATATATATATATATATATATATATATATATATATATATATATATATATATATATATATATCTTCCCCGTTGGAATGTTCACAGCTTACACTTTATTCATCTAAGAGGGAGAGTCACTGTGTATGAGGGGCTGTAATGTCATCATACCCCATAAACTTCCTGAGTATGATTTGAAATACCAGTGTTTATTAAACGAAAGTGTCAGATATACCCAGATGCTTATCACATCACCTGGGGTTCCTTGTGAAATGATAATACAGTATGAAGTTGCAGAAAATCTCGCTCTCTCCAACTGCCCAAGCTCCTCCCGTTATCTTTTGACAGCATAAACGAATGGTCGGAGACTTGATGGCGTTATTTTGACTCAGCAGGTTTTCTGATACCAGCTGGGAACAGGAAATAAAACCTCTGCAACAAAAGGACACCCTGGCCTTTTATATCTGATCACTTATTATATTTATTATTTTTCTACGGAGGTATGGGGTCAGCCTCGCGTGCATTACAGGTGCACTCGCCCCTAATTTACATGACTCCCACCTTGCTGTGACCACACCTCAGGTCCCTATGGCAGATACGCCATTGTACGTTTATATATTTTTCCTCAATAAGATAATGTGGGGTAGCCACATTTCTTTTGGTTTGATTTTCTCTTCTTTTCTTTTTTAAATATAAATGCTTCAGGCATGTTAAACAGTGTTCATGGAACACAGAGGCTTACTAATATATTCTAATACAATAATATGACAACATAATCATGACAACATACATCAGTTAGATACATTTCAATGTGAGGACTCAACAATGTCTGCTTCCGGCACGTCCTTCACTTTTCCCCAATAGCAGTATCTAACTTTGGCAGTGGGATTAAACATATTAAATTTATAAAGCATTCTTACCACAAATTTTCAAGAAATATAAACAAATGACGCTGACTTGCAAAGAAATGGCCTCAGTTTCTTCTGCACTGTCCAGACTGTGAATTAATTCTTTTATTTAATTTTTCAATTAACACAGCTGATCTCAGCGTATTTGAATGAAAAGGGTAATTTCCTATCTTTCGAACCTTTTTGCTCCGTAGTGAATATGTGTAGTTAAGTGTTGTTTCGTAGCACTTAGGGTTAGGATTAGGGTTAGGATTAGGGTTAGGATTAGGGTTAGGATTAGGGTTAGGATTAGGGTTTGTGTTAGGGTTAGTGGTAACCATAATACTAACCTTAATCCTAACTCTAATCCTAACCCTAACTGCTACGAAACAACACTTAACTACATATATTCACTGCGGACCAAAAAGGTACAAAAGATAGGAAATTACCATGAAAAGTTTGGTAATTTCCTATCTTTCGTACCTTTTTGCTCCGCAGTGAATATGTATAGTCAAGTGTTGTTTCGTAGCGCTTAGGGTTAGGATTAGGATTAGAATTAGGGGTAGGATTAGGGTTAGGATTAGGGTTAGGATTAGGGTTTGTGTTAGGGTTAGTGTTAACCATAATACTAACCCTAATTCTAACCCTAATCCTAACCCTAAGCGCTACGAAACAACACCTAACTACATATATTCACTGCGGAGCAAAAAGGTACGAAAGATAGGAAATTACCAAAAGTTTTGTTCAGCTGGCGATGAATAATGAAAGCCTCTTGCTAATATTATTTAGCACTGGCCAATCGAAAGCTTGCAACTACCAGAATTTCAAATGTAGTTTTTGAAAAACAAAAATAATCCCAAACAAAATCTGCGTCTGGTAGTCGATTGGCCAGCTTGCTTTAGTTATGCCCAATACAAAAAGATGTTTCGTTTTTGGTAACAATTGTCCTACCGCTCCCCTCCAACGTTATGAAAAATACAAGCAGGAGCAACAGTGTGTCTGGTCGCGCGTCCGTAGACATTTAGTATTTTTTCAATAACTCAACTAATACTTGGGCTACCATATTATTTAAAACACATTCTTGCTCAGTGGACTTTAAACTATACTACCATATGATTTTTATGGGCAGTTTCATATTGGTTTAGTTTTTCAATTTTGTCACTGTCATCGTCAAATAAAAATTTTACACAAGACGGCCATCTTTCCCCCCTTTTTTTTATCTCTCGCTAGCATGTATTTTTCAAATAACTACTTGTCTTAGTGACGTCAGTAATACTACCGCGAGGAGGAAATGAATTTGTCTGTGTGTTTTTGCCTCTGTTGGCCTTGCCACAGCGTGTATATATGCATGGCAGAATGTGTCAAACGAAGCGGGGTTTTGCGTAGCGTGTTAAGAATTTGCGTTAATAATGTGTATTGTCTCGTGTTACACTACCAAAAAATGTAAGGATTACTACATATTACCAGTGTTAAAATCAAAATATTACGTTAATTCAGACAGTAGTTTGGCGGCACACTTCCGCAAACATGTTAATTATAAGTCTTGCCGCAGTCTCTATCAGATCGGGCAAAAATGTTTAAAATGTACGTCACAAGGAAAGCGAGTAGGTTTAAACGGGGGAAGCGGTTCTAGGCCTTTCCATGGCACAAAATTCAGCGCTATGCTGGGGTGTGAGACCATCCCAGTCAGACACAATCGGGTGGGTTTATTGATTATCATTTTATGACCAAAATCTACTGAAATGAGCGATTATTCTCGCAGATTTTACTACAGAGAACTTCATCACTTGGGAGAGTTAGCAACGCAGCAAAGCGAAAGAGACTAACAAGGCAAGCCAAAACAACCACAGAAAGGGAGGACCGTCTCTTCAGAGATCGTCAGCGTCGTGCTACAAACAGGGCGTCTGAGACTCCTGCAGAAAGAGAGGATAATCTATGTCAAGATATAACGCGCCATATTATCCAAAGAGATAATCGGTCTTTGCCTAGGAGATCGCCCCGCCTGCAGCGCGATCGGTTACGTCACATAGACTTGACGATTGAAACAGTACTTCCTCCAAACCCTAATGTAGTTCAGGTTGTCCAGCCAGCTCAAACTGTCTAGTTAAACAAAGAACGTTCTGCTCTACGTTATGACCCTCATATAAATTTCAACAATGATAAATCTCTAAGTCTAGGTCCTTTCCAAAAAATGTGCAACATTTGCTCGGCACTTAAATGGAACAACAAGCCAAAAGGTATGTGTTGCCAACACGGTAAGGAAGAACTTCAAGCAAAGCCGGAACCGCTGTTGTCGTTGTTGACTGGCCAACATCCTCTGTCTACAGAATTTCTAGCAAACATCCGCAGCAACAATAATTCGTTCAAAATGACGTCTTTTGGAGCCAAGGTAGTGTCTGAAACAGGTTATATGCCACGTTCAAAGTTCAAGGGCAGGTGTTTCCTTTGCTTGGTAGCTTACTTTCCGAAGAACGATGTGATCCAAAATTTCTTCAAATATATTTTATGGATTATCATGTGTCTCAGGAAATTAAGATTATACCAGAGTTGTGTGCTTTCTGTGCTTCTCTATGGTGCGGAATGCTGGAGAGTCACAGAGAAGGAAATGTCGAAATTGTTCTCTTTTCACACAACATGCCTAAGAAAAATTCACCGCATCTTTTGGCCGAATACCATCACCAACCAAGACCTGCTTACTCGTAGCAAGCAAGAGGACATGCACACCATCATAGCTGGCAGACGCTGGAGCTGGGTTGGTCATGTCCTCAGAAGAGACCCCGATGCCATCACAAGAACAGCTATGCTTTGGACCCCTGAAGGAAAGCGAAAGAGAGGCCGACCAAAAACAACTTGGCGGAGGACTGTGGAGGCTGAGATACAAAGAATGAACCAGAGTTGGGGCACTGTACGAAGGATGGCCACCGACCGTGCAAAGTGGAATCAATTTGTTGTTGCCCTACAAGACGCCATTAGGCGTGATGGCCACTGACTGCTTTGACGGTCGGTGGTTAAGGATCGAAGAAGAAGAAGAAGAATGTGTCTCAGGGTTCAACACGTTGTAAACAAAACAAAAAAAGAAAAAAAAAGAAACGTAAAATATTTTTTTCATTGAAATAATTACGTTATTTTATTTAGTACTATTCTCCTTCCATTTTATGTTTAAGTTTGCAAGTGAAATTACACGTGTCGACTTTTATATGTAATTCATCTCCTTACAGCATTATTTTATAGAGCAAAGGACATTAGTAGTATACGTCCATACATTCCAATACATAAGAGTGTGTATGTGGAGATACGTATGTGCATTAACAAACATGTATGTATATGCCCGTATCTATATATATATATATATATATATATATATATATATATATATATATATATATATATATATATATATATATATATATGCAGCGTGCATGTACTTTTTCTCTTCTTTATGTCGGTTTTAATTGCTCTGACTTTTTACGATTTAAACAAATGTAATCTTTGGAATAAAAAACTAAAAAAAACGCTGAATGGTTTTTTGTGGCAGCGGGGAGACAGTCTGCATATCATGAATCCCAATGATTGGCCGGCGTCGACTTGGTTGATGAGTGCCTCTCACATTGGTAACTGCACGTGATATTTCGCCGTGTCAGCACGCCGGAACATTTACACGCCACGTGAATGTAATATCAATGTCTTCTACACAGAAGCCCTTTCTTAAATTGTTTGCGTTAGAAGCACACATCAATGCAATAGTACAATTAAAACCAAAAAAATGTGAAACCTTCCCAAAACGATTCGCACCAAACCCGAATTGCACTCAAGTCAACATGGAACCGGGCTATGCCGGGTATGTCCGCCAGTATATATATATATATATATATATATATATATATATATATATATATATATATATATATATATATATATATATATATAATATATATATATATATATATATATATATATATATATATATATATATATATATATATATATATATATATATATATATATATGTGTGTGCGTGCGTGCGTGCGTGTGTGTGTGTGTTTGTGTGTGTGTGTGTGTGTGTGTTGTGTTGTGTTGTGTTGTGTGGTTGATATTATCCAGTGTAAGCTGAGTGCATGCCATATTTTCTGACCTTGGAGATAATTATGTTGTACTTCTAGGACAGTGTAGGGTCTAGTTCGAATTATCCACAGGTCGTATTTTTTATAAGAGGTCGATGATTCTTGAGTGTTTTTTTTTTCATAGTTTTGCCGCTCAGGTGAGCGAACGAACGAACGAACGAACGAACGAACGAACGAACTTTATTTTCAAAGGGTTGAGAATTGGGCACGCAGGCCCGTCTGACATTCTGCCCTTCCTTTCTCTCATCTTTTATACTGATTTCATTTATTCTCACATACATTTTACCCATCAATTCAAGGAATTCAACGTTATAAAGGTAAAATAATAGCATACTCACATTCACAGTATCTAATTATAAACATGAAATAAAGTATGTTGAAAAATACAAACTAAGTATCACCATGAAACAAAATATGTTGAAAAACACTATCATCATCATTAAACCTACATTCAATATTATACCATTTGTTCGGAAAAATAATCACATTAGGGGGGCAGATAATCAGAACTCATAAAGTAATCGAAAAGTTTACGATTGTATGAATAGGGACTGAGGTTGTTATCTTTCAGATAATGTGGAAGATAGTTCCAGAGATGAGCAGCAGAGTAAGCTAAGCTTTTCTTGAATAAGTCAAGCCTAGGCTTGGGCACTTGTATTTTGTTAAGGCGTTGACTGCGTCTTTCACTGTATTTGAACATTGGCCACAGATATGTTGGAGCATTCTGTGACAGGATTTTGTGAACAAATTTAGCTTTGTTGAACAGAAAGCGCTTTCTTAGAGGCAGTATTTTGAGATCTTTATATAGATCTACACACTGTGCTTGGCAGTTGTCAGAAACTAGACGCACTGCACGCTTTTGTAGTGAATGGAGTCTTTTTGTGTTGGACATAGAACAACCATCCCAGATTGTGGAGCAATAGTCCAGGTTTGTTTGTATGTGAGATATATAGAACAATTTACGTGCATCTTCATCTAGGAAATGTTTTATTTTAGCTAACTGGTAAACTTTCTGTGCCGTTTGCTTGGTCAGTGCATGAACATGTGAGTTCCAATTTAGATGCTGGTCAACGATTATTCCTAGAGTTTTATGTTCATTAACGTTTTCAATTGGTAAGGTACCAATATAGATCTGAAGTGTTGTTTTCTCTGAATTTTGTAATTTTTGTCTAGTTGATATTAACATGCACTTTGTTTTAATTATATTAATTAGCATGCGATTTCCGATGCTCCACCTAATCAGATTGTCTGTATCTTTTTGTAACGATAGTTCGAGTGTGTTGCAACTTGTATCACTCGTGTAAACAGTACAGTCATCAGCAAATAGGTCGCAGGATGCGTGCTCGACGTGTAGTGGGAGGTCATTAATATATATGGCAAAAAGTAGAGGCCCAAGAATAGAGCCCTGAGGAACGCCGGTATTTATTACGGTTGGGTTTGAGCAAGAGTTATTGTAAGAAACTACATGTTTTCTGTCTGACAGGAATGATTTAATTATCGTCACTAGTTGAAGGTTTACTTTTGATGTTTCTAGTTTTCTAATTAAAATAGCGTGATCTATCATATCAAATGCTTTTTTAAAGTCTACAAAAACTGCCCCACATATGTTATCGTTATTAATATTTAAGTGCCAGTTGTCAATCATCTTAGTTAGAGCTGTGTGACATGATTGTTTAGGTCTAAACCCCGACTGACTATCAATTAGCAAGCCGTTGTTAACGAAGTGTTGTAGTGTTATTTTATGTATGTGTTTTTCTAATGGTTTGGATAGCGATGATATTAAGGAGATTGGCCTATAGTTACCAAGGTTATTATTGTCGGAAGTGCCAGGTTTTAAGAGAGGATATACCTTAGCGACTTTAAAGTGCCACGGAAAGTAACTCCGTGCGATACATTGATTGTATATGTATGTAAGCGAATCACTAATAGCTGGAGCCGCATAACGCAATATTCGATTACTGACTCCGTCTAGTCCTGATGAGTTATTATCTTTAAGTCCTAGAAGATAGTTATATACTTCATTAACTGTCATAAACGGAATGTTGGATGGGATTGTGTTGGTACATTTGTTCTCACAAAATACTGACAGCCTGCCTAAGTCACAAGGTGAATTTGGTATTGTAGATTTAAGACTGTTTATTTCTGCATGAAGGTAATTGCTGAAGTCTGTGCAAGTAAATGAACTGTTAGGGGTTGACGAGACTGACAGATTTCGCTTGTTCGCTAAGGTGTTGATTGCTTTCCATATATCTTTACTGTTTGTTTTGTTCTGAACCAAATTTTTAAAGTAATTTCTTTTTTCACTACGAATTAAATATTGCACTTTGTTCCTCTGTGCTCTGTATGTGTTAAAGTCCTTGTTTTTGTGAGCTTGATCTCTCTGCCTCATGGCGTCTAGCACTGCTTGGGTGATCCAAGGAGATTTGACCTGTCGTTTCACACGAACTTCTTTAGTTGGTGCGTGGTTATCAAACACATAAAGAAAGATACGTGTCCAATGGGCAATGGCGTCATCGGGATCAGAAATCTGGTAAACACTGGCAAGAGGTGCAGTTCGCAAATCATGTAAAAATAGTTCACGGTTGAAATTTTTAAAACTTCTAAATTTAATACTGATATGTTTATTTCTTGGAGCTTTATATTTATTCTTTGACCACGTGCAACATATAGGATAGTGGTCACTCATCGCGACAGTAGGAACAGAGCATTCTATAATGTTTTCTGCACAGGTGACGTAGATGTGGTCAATTGTTGTGGATGATGCATTTGTTACCCTGGTAGGCTGGTTGACTATTTGTTTTAGGTTGTAAGATAGTATGATGTTTTCCCACGTTTGGTTTGTGTTATGCATGTCGATGTGGAAATCGCCTAGAAGAATAATTTCTTTGGCAGTGGTAAATACTTTATCCATCATAGTGGTGAAATCTTCGTACCAGATGGCTCCTGCACTGGGATTTCTATAAAGATACCCGACTAGAAATTGTCCCTGAGTCGGTAGTTTTATTTCTAACCATATGCACTCGGTCTCTGCTGTCTCTAAATCGCTTCTGTGGCGATAACTAATAGAAGTGGAAATATATACTACTATACCTGTTTCTAGCTTTCTACTTGAGTCTCGCCGAACTGTTTTAAAGCCATTTAGGGCAATTTCATCATCTGATATTTTGTCGTTTAAACGACTTTCGGAAAGTCCAAAAACATGAAAATTTTTATTCAGAATTTGTGTAAGCTCAGGAAGTTTGCCTAATAAATGGTAAATGTTCAGGTGGCCCAGCCGTAGACCATCCTTAATTAGCCATTGTGTCTGATAGGTATGCATTTTATTTTGGCGAGTGTTTTAAAAAGGAAAATAACAAAAGCAATTTTAGATACGAAACCTACGAAAATTTAAACTAATTAACGTCACCAAGTAAGTGAAAATACAAATGTTAGTACTTAACGTACGAACGCTTGGTACAAGTATTGCTAAAAAAATTACAATTAACTGAAATTGTCAGTAGTATATTAAAATAGTCACACAACAGTAGGCACGCACGTTTTCACACCACAACACTAAAATTCTAACAAAGTAATTAAGCAACACTGAGAGAATACGAATTAAAAAAGTAAATAAAATAAAATAAAATCTTGCAAATTATGAAAAAAACTGTCGAAGGCCTGTAGCCAATGAAATTAGAGTGTTTTGAGAAAGTAACAAAGTACTTATTACTTTATGCGTCACAGTAATCAACTAGTTGTTCACGGGAGAGACGGCTTTGGTCGCAGGGATTAAGTCAATAACAAAAAACCAAAAAAATAAAAAATGAGTGGATTCATCATCGATAATGGATGTCTCTGTCAGGTATATAGTAGGGCCCCCGTTGCACAGACATCATTAGTGCTTGGCTGAGGGATGCAGGACTGAATTGCATCAGGTATCCAAGTTCTGGGTTCCACTGAGCACGATCAGGAAGGCTACGGGAGGAAGCATGACGACTGTAGATTTCATCTGCAGTGGTTCCAACACTTGTAGGAGATTTTTGGGTCTGGGACATTGTGGCAGTGCTTGTTGAACTGTCATATAATGTGTTTGTGAGGGGCTGTCTTAAAGGTAGTGGAGGAAACATAACATCGTAACGTTCGGCTTCCTGGCTGTATGTGGCGTTCTGTTTGTTGTTAGGTAATTTGTTGTTTACAGAAGCGCTTCTTTGAGGGGCGGGCAAGGTGTGTTGTGCATTTTCATGAAGGGCTGATCTCATGGTAGATCGGTTTGTGTTCTTTGTGTCTGGTGGGTTGTCGTGTTGCGTTCGCTGCGGGTACTTGATGTTTTTTGCTAGGATGCTGCTACCTAGTTTTGATGTATGTATTTGATCTATGTAAAGGCGTTTCTTTGGTGCTCCAGAGTTGCTTGTGAAGAAAGGAGTGTTGTTGATATAGCCAATGTTGTTGTGTTCACAATAGCTCTGGAGTGTCTTGTTGTTGGTGTCGGCTACGCGACGTTGGAAGCCATAGCAAGGTGGAATAATGGATGACATAAAAATGGAGGTGTTAGGAAATTTTTGTTTTATTGTAGTAGTCAGTTTGGAAATCGACGAAGGGCTAACGCTGTGTCCATTCATTATGTCGTTGATCCCTACATGTACTGTTGTTCTTGTAATGTTATGATGTATGTCGAACCTATTAATTCTATCAATTAATCTTTCAGTTCCAGCTCCAGGTATCGCTAATACTGAGACAGTTTCCTCTTTAGTAGTAGACATCCGGTCATTGTATATGCCTTTTAGGAGAGAGTCGCCAATTATAACGTGTGTTGCTTTACTACATAGTTGTTGACTCGGCTTTCGTTTTGATTCTTGCTGCTGCCATTGATTTTCCTGGTGTGAATCGTCCTGAATAGTCTGGGTGTTTTCATCGGGTGGTTGTTGTGTCAGTATCTGATCTGGTTGCGGCGTTAATGCCTGTTCATTTTGTACTGAACGCTGGTTAAGGGCGGTAAACCTGTTGCTTACTTTTACACTAATAGGGTAAGCTTCGTGTGCACGTGTATCCTCAACTTTTTTGGTGTTACATTGGTGCTGCTTGCGGCGTTCGTTTGATATATGTTCTTTGGAGGGATCTCCAGAAGCTTCAGGTACTGTAAGAGGATGTTCCGAGTGCTGTGTTTTATAAATAGAAAAATCGCTTCGTAGTTGCTCAACGACGTGTTTCATATTGGAATTATCTTCTCTCAGATGCAGTATTTCCTTTTTGAGTAGTTCGTTTTCTGCGCTGATCGATTTATAGACATTAGTCGTCAGATCGGCAATTAGTGTTCGAAGTGTGTCCTCCATTTTGAGCATCAGCTCCTGGCAGCACTGCGCATTTATCATGTGAGTGACTTCTGGGTGATTTTCATGTGATAATGATTCATCTGTTTGTGTGCAAGTGTCTTTAGGGCCCATTGGATATTCTATGGCCAGCATAGGTTGAGAAAATGGAGTATTTGCTACTGTGTCGCTCGTTGGAAAGTCCCGTGTTGTGGGAGGCAAAGTGGATGTATTTGTAGGAGAGTGTATGCTAGAGTTAATGCTGATGATTTCGCTGTCAGCAGATGAGACGCTGGCAGCTGATGATGTGACGTCTATTGCGAGCTGGGGTAAACATGCTGTCGAGTCCAATTTTGTGGTACAAATTATGTTTTGTGCAGACTCATTTAAACTGACAAAGTCCGTTTCCAGCCATGACTCAATAACAGTGGCAGTTGCTTGAGCCATTATCTTGTTTTTTGTATGATAAAGGTGCAGAGATAATAGTGGTGTTGTGATGAAATCTTCTACAAAGGCACCTTGTTTATCTGCTCTCGTCTCGACATGGTCATTCTGGTAGTATTTGGTACACGTTGTGCGAAATGCCTCATAATGATATGTATTGTGGAAGAGTACAGTAGCACATTTACCGTCATTTGCTATTTTAAAGGTTAAATCCGACTCTTTGTTAAATCCCTGAAGTTTAACGCGAATAGCTCTGTTTTGGTCTAAGGAATAATTTTTGATTTTGGTCGGGCGTAATCTAGAGTCCCTATCAGCTTTCGTTACCTGCGAGCCATGACCGATCTCCAAGTGTGACATGTTTACATGTCCGCTGGGATTAATTACCAGTGAAATACATCGCTCCACTGGAAACCTTATCTGTTTAAGCGGAGCTAGTATACGCCGTCTCTTCTTTACAGCGGTCAGTGACGAGTCACGCGGTCATTGTTAAAAGCATGGTAGAAGGCATTTGCAGTCCAAAAATGAATACACCGATATAAAAATTCCCGATTCGACGATGCTGTCGTCCCAGCTCGCCATGACATTAATTGCTTGAGGGCGGACAAGCCCTGCGATTTATTGCTGTTTATTGTTCTCTAGCCAGAAGGTCACCGTCAGAGTTGGAATGTGTTACAGTAGTGTTTCATATATCGACAAATGGTGGCTGGACACGATGAACGCTCTTACCGTCATTCCATACAGAAAAAACACAATATTTATACGTGAATTTAACACAATTACAAAATAAACTATTTCATTATATGTCAAACAAAACCGCCAACACATGGATGTATAAACCATCCATATTAAATGGGAACAACTTCAATAAAATATCCAAAATGTAGAGCCAAATAAAAACACGTCCGCACAGTCCAGAGAGGCAAGATTCGTACCTTCATGTAGGAAGGCGATAGTTTACGCTGCAAGGCATGTTTACATTGGTTTTCAAATTATTGTATCTGATACGTTTGATGGCCGTTGGAGGCCTTATTGTGTGTATAAAGTATTAAAGGGAAGTACCTGTTAAAGGCGTTTATTTCTTATGTCAGCCATTGTTGTGTGGTGATACTCTTAGAAGAACGAGCCTTTATTTATTGTTATAAATCCACACTGCAGTGGTGTAACCAGTGGAGTGCTCTCCACGGTAAGTGGTTCCGCTATATTCATATATTTTTTGCTTGATTTATTTTGGGCGGGTGGGGATGGGGGGGGGGGGGGGGGGGTAAGGAAAAATATTACTTTCAACTTTTGATAGGTTACAGCAAGGATATATAATGTCTCTCATTTTTAATTTCATAATAAATTATGCTCACAACAATATCTGCTACGTGCAAAAAACACGACTTCGAAATGACACCGCACTGAGACAAGTGACCTATTTTATCGACCGATTACCCATCACCCTAAACTTACAACCTAAACTCTGAAACCGCAGACATAGACCTAACACCATTTCTCTCCCCCTGCTCCGTCCCAGATCCAAACACTCCCCAACTGTAACAGGAATTCTCCCCCTTCAAAAAATGTCATCCAGGAAATAAAATGCAGACAAATTCAATATCTCATTGACTTCGAAAGTAGATTTGTCTTTTCTGTTCGACAATCATTGGTTCGATTTTTTTTTTTTTTTTTATATGTTCAATGTGACACCCAAACACTAATAACAATAACATTTTCGAACGTTGAAAAAGATGATAAATAATACATGAAAGGATACACAAAAATGTAACAACTGAAACTTGAAGTCGGGAAACTAATCCAAGCATGAATAAAATGGCTAATGCACCTGGTCTGAGGGAATACAGACGAACAACCGTAACGCGCAACATATACTAGGTCCCGGGAAAGTACAGCTGATGAACGTTTAAAAGATTGTGACAGAAGCTTTTAGGAGGAGACGGTACAACATTAGACAAGCCGAACGGAACGCCAACTTCTAGCTTCCCAAGACGCTTACGGGAGGGAGGAGTGGTATGAAAGAAGAAATGGTTATACTCGAATTCTGTCTGTACCCTGTAGCTTTCATTTTCTTGCCAGTATGTTGTTGATTTTAGCCCGCGAACAAGAAATGTGAGGTATTTATGGTGCATAGAATACCCTGTTCAAATCCCATGTGGCTTATAACTTGGGTATCTAGTGTTCTATATTTCATATATTACGGTGTATGTATTGTTTTTATGCTGTTGATTCTTCTATGTGGCTATTTCAAGTATTCGTTATTATGGCGTTTCAGTAATGTCAATAACATCTAAAGAGTTCTCCTTTTTTTCTGGTTATTAAAATATCTCACTTTTTCTTACTTCGGAGGACTTATGGGCTTTAATCAGCGCAGGATAATCCGTTAAGCACGTGTGTATGTGACCATGCTACCAGAGGCACCAACCAAAATATGAAAGAAAAAAAAAACTAAAGAAACGGTCAGAATAATTGTTCATGATAAAACTGAATGTATTATGTGTGACTACTTAGATCTTCATATTCGAATACTGCAATATCCCGGTCTTACGCTGTTCGATTAGCACTTTTCGATATAACGTTGTTTTTACTTTGTGCGATACGTTTGTTATACGCTTAAAAAATTCAATCTTACGCTGAGCGTTAAACTCCCTGGGACGCAGAAATATACCTTTCACATGCTCATCAAGTTCATTCAGGTTGGTGGGATGGCCAAGATGCATTATCACTGCTAGCGTAATGAAGCACGAACTCAAAACGGAATGTAGCTCTATGGTAATCCATAACAATGAACAAGATCTTAATTACTACTGTACCATGTGCTTCTTGAGGAGACAAATAAATTGGCGACGCAAACTCGACTAGTTTTTTTTTTTTGTTTTTTGTTTTTTAAGTCTCCTGAATATTTCTGCTCCCATGGACCAAGTTGCCGTACCTTCTACATTTGGAGCCATAAAAAAAAAAAAAATTTTTAAACCTACAACATATTATTTAAACCAATCGTCTGATGATGAAGACAGCTCTGCCGTAACAACTATAGCTACAAGCGACGGCAGTAGTAGTGATTAAAGTACTATAATATTTTTTTTAATGTTTGTAAGTACAGTACACACATAATATTTTGTTTGTGTTCAGTATGTCTGATAATTATATGTAGTTAATAAATGTTAACTATTTAGTTTTTGTTTTTTTTAAATCACTTTTTAACTTAAATTTTACACCACTTTCTGGACCTTGGGAACAAATTAATTTGATTCTATCAATTCTTATCTGAAATTAATATTCGTTTAGCACTTTTTCGGTTAGGTTAGCGTTCCATTTTTCAAGAACGAATTAACAGCGCTAAGCGGGGGCCTCCTGTACTTTTATTTGTAATTATGACAACACTGGTATTTTTCCGCTTGTGTCAGCTTTACAGCTGTTTATTGTCTTGTCCAGCAGTGTCTGTAATTGCAAGGCAACAGAATACTGCCGTAAGGGAATGAAGGGCTCGATGCCTTGCTGTACTAGGTCTCGACTTAATGAACTGGAATAACCGGCTTCCTTCCTCGCCGCCTTTGCGTTCTTAACTCCTTGTAGCATCAGATACCTATTTACAGGTAGGTAGACCGCAGCACGTCTTATTTTGTCTCTGCCACACGACACTGTCGCGCGCATGTTTTTATATTTATTTTCTCTTCATTTGTTTCTCATATCATCTATTGGGGGTCTAAAGTGGAGTTGAGAACGAGCTCTTAAATTCGTTTAAATGCTCCTAAGCCATGCACAATACAAAGCCTCTGTCGGCAAAGTTCAGCTCCTGGCCTTCTCGTGTCGGCCCTGTTTTAACTATCAGGAGAAGGGGCGAAGAGGTAGTCTGTGGCGCTCTAAAACCAGCATGCTCCGGATAGATGACGCTCGTAAGCCATGGACGGCAGTTCATCTAAGAGAAGCAAAACTATTGATTTCAAACCACCTTCTGCCTTGAAGGTAAGCTGGGGAAAGTCAAGGGGTAAGAAAGGCGACCCGACACAAATGCCCAAGGTTGTGACATCGGAGACGGGAGTTGGAGTCGTGGTGTCGGATGTTTTTGTTTTTTTTATTGGAGTCGGTAAAAATGCCGACTCAGACTGTGATAATAATAATCAAAAGCGATATGAGAGCAGCAATGAAGCCAGAGCTCTTTTTTTTTTTTAATAAAGAACGTTTTGAGTTTTTGTTCTGTATTATTGAATGAATTAAAGAATAGTTAGAAATTTAATTTATGAAAACCATATATTCATTTATTTACACCTATACCATACTTATACATTAACTGCATATAAGTGCATAATGTTGTGCCATATGACTAGCAAAACATGTGTAGTCGGGAGTCGGACTTCTAAAATTTCAAGGTCGGAGTCGAAACATTTTTTGACCGACTCCACAACACGGAAATTAGAATCTTCAACTCAAATGTGAAGTCAGTCCTATTGTATGGCTCTAAGACATGGAGAACAACAAAGACAACAACTAAAAAGCTACAGACTTTCATAAATGGGTGCTTGCGTAGAATAGAGGGATTAAAATGGTATGACAAGGTTACCAATGTGGAACTGATGACAAGAACTAGACAAGTGCCAGTGGAACAAGAGATGAGAAGAAGACGATGGCGATGGATAGGACACACACTGAGGAAACCTGTTGATAGCTTTACAAGGCACTCCTTGTTCTGGAACCCCCAGGGCAAGAGAGGCAGAGGTAGACCAAGAAGCACATGGATAAGAGAGCTGGAAACAGAGGTGAAAATGATGAGGAGAATGTGGAAAGAACTTGAGATGATGGCACGTGACAGGAGGACTTGGCATGTGTTTGTTGAAGGCCTATGCTCCTTTGGGAGTGAAGGATTATGAATGAATGAACAACTCTAGAAATGCCTATTGAAATCGGTTGCACTGGGTTACATTCTTAACGAAACTAGGGGATTGGGAGCCGCGCTGGTGTAATGGTTACAACGTTGTGCTAGAGACCAGGTTTTCAAGGTTCAAGCCCGGGAGCCGGCATTTGTAGGAGTGTCATCGACCGGGATTTTGACTGAATAACCTGAACGGCTCCTGAGATAAACCCTCTGTGCATGGGAAGGGGCGAAGCTCCTGACCGGGTTGGAAGGAAAGTCCTCAGGTTCCAGAGCCTTGCAATGACATGTCATTGGGCCGAAGGGCTGAAAGCCCAAGTGCCGCTGGTTTAAAAAAAAAAAAAAACTAGGCAACGTACTTCGCTTCATGGAGACGTCACGTATTAAATATATCATCTATATCTCCAACAGCGAGATATTTTCAAGTGCTCATTTTCACATCCCCCCCCCCCCTTTTCCCCCTCATTTCCACCCCCCCCCCTCCTTTCCCGGATATCCCTTAGTTTCAAACATTCCTGGAACATCAGTTTCGTGTAGGCATTTTTTTTTCTTTCGTTCCGTACCTTACATTTGATTCTTCACATTCTGGTGCAGAAAGTAAAGAGCAAACAACCCGTCAAAAGCATCACGGAAATGAATTATTGTGCGCTTTTTCCGGTGCATGCACGGATGACGGTATTATTTCTCCTGTGCTAATTTCTTTTCGTAACATTTCATTTTAAGCTCATTGGATATCTGTAGTCAAACATATCATGACTTGAAATTGGATATCTGTAGTCAAACTTAACATGACTTGAAATTGTAAGGTCTGCGCGCTCTTTCCTTGTTCTCTGTTTTTGTTTTGTTTTTGTTTTTGTTTTTTTAATATAGGAATTTAGCCTCGCTATGGCGAGGCGCGTCCCTTTGAATCTAAGCCGCAAGGTATGTCGGTTATATTAGGGTGCATGTCCTTATATATAAGACCTCGCAGTCCTGTTTTTTTTTTTACTCTAAACATTTGTGTTAAATTTAGTTTCTACGGTACAATGCGCGCTTTTCACTTATTTCACTAAGACTATACTATACAAGCGTGATTCTCACTTTCAGACACACTTTTTTCTCCACAACAGTATCACACACGTGTGCCAGATATGCCTGTACGAGTGATGAATATTTCCAACAAAAGAAATCCGTCCAGCTAATCGGTAAACATTACAGACGGAGGTTTCAATTGAGCATGTGCATACACAAACGAAGCTAGTGCCAGATTTTCACAATTTGTATGCCAGATACAGGAAATTGTGCATTTTATAGCTGCGCTCAGGTTACGCGCTATCGCAGAGGTTCATAGTTTTGCACGTGCATTAGAAAATCAGGCGTCCGGCTGTGTTTCCTGCGAACGATTAAGTCAGTTTATGTTGAACCACTCTCTGGCTCATTTGGTGATCGTTTTGCTGGTTAAGAAACCTGACACATCGGCTCACGTTGGGGTTTCTTGTCTTTCGTTGCAGTTTTTCATTGCTGTTTTTATTTTCCTGTTTCCCGCACGTGTTTATGTTTTGAGACTGTAACGCAAGGAAGTATATTTAGCTATATCTTTCATACAGCTTGAATGTTTGTTGTTGTGTTTTCATATTCGTCATGCCTGTATGAGGCACGTCTTTGAGTAGGTGCATATTTCTACAAAGATAATATCATTTTTGCGATACAGTGAGGAACACACATAAATGAAATAGCAAACCAAGACCAATAAAGTATTTTAGGCGTAACAAGTTTTGAAATCAATCAATCAATCAATCAATACCCTTCAGCTCCCCAAAGAGCATAGGCTTTCAACAAACATATACCAAGCCCTCCTGTCACGTGCCACCCTCTCAAACCCCTTCTATGCTTTCCACTTCTGTCAACAGTTCTCGTCTCCACGTCTAAAAAACACTCTTAGTCCATGTTCATTCAATCACAGACTTTTCAAATACATCGTTAGTGCAGATTATATGCCACCCTAATTTAGTTATGTTCTTAAATAATTACATAACATCATATGTAAGTATTAAAGATAATTTTGTCCTGTTTAATGTTAATATGATAAGGTACTGTAAATGTGTGTAACTATTATTGTACTGTTACAATGTTTGGATTTTATTTTATTTTATTGCATCTTATTTTCTTATTTTAAGTAATATTTAAGATACATGTGAGAATTAATGGATTCAGTATGGAAGACGAGAGAACGGAAGGGCAGAATGTTAGACGGGCCTGCGTGCCCAATTCTAAACCCTTTGAAAATAAAGTTCGTTCGTTCGTTCGTTCGTTCGTGTTTCTAGGTCTAGTTCTGCCTCTCTTTCCTTGGGGATACCAGAACAAGGACTGCTTTGCAATGCTATCTACAGGTTTTCTCAATGTATTTTAAATCCATGGCTATAATTTTTTCCTTATCCCTTGTTGCACTGACACTTTTCTGATTCTTGTCATCTGTTCCACGTTGGTGATATTGTCATACCATTTCAATCCTTCTATTCTACGCAAGCACCCATTTATGAGAGTCTCTGGCTTTTTGGTTATGTTTGCTGTTCTCCATGTTTCAGCGCTAACCAATAGGACTGATTTGACTTTTGCGTTAAAGATTCTAATTTTGCGTTGGACTTGATTTCTCTTGATGTCACGGATTCCGTCCTTAACTCTCTAGTGTTGGTCCAAATATGGCAAAACTTTAGAGAATACAGTGAGGATCTTTAAAGGTATGTACCTTCGCTCAAGACAACTCTTGGCAGAGTTGTAAACAGAAGGATGGTGCTTCTTTCTTAGTGAGTCGTCTTCATAGGATATTTCAGAAATCAAGCACAACGCAAAACTTATCAAAGCAGTCGTGAACTTTATTTCTATCCGCCCCTTCTATGAAGATAAAGATATAATAGCTTGTTTCTGAGTATCCAGCTGAATTATTCAGTAAAATATTTGTCACTGGATTGCTTCCTCTGCTCTGCAGTGATGGTCCAACAATGGCCAAACTTTAAAGTATACAATGAGGGTCTATAAAGGTATGTACCTTCGCTCAAGATTACTCTTGGCAGAATTGTAAACAGAAGGATGGTGCTTCTATTTTAGGGAGTCATCAAATTATTTTTTTTTTCAGAAATCAAGCACAACGCTGAATTTATCAAAGACGTCATGAACTTTTTATCTGCCAGCCCTTTCTATGAAGATATATATATATATATATATATATATATATATATATATATATATATATATATATATATATATATATATCAATATATAATACTATATATATATATAAAAGCTCGTTTCTGAACCCCCCCCCCCCCTCCCCAACTGAATTATTCAGTAAAATATAACTTTAGTAGCTCTGTTGTAATTGTATTTAAGATAACTGATTCATACGTGTGCACTTTTCTCTGTAATAATTAAATTAACTATTGATTTGTAAATACTTCTAACAAATTTAATAATCAATTATCAATTATTCTTTAACATGAATAAATATATAAATGAATTCAGACATTGAAATAGTGATTTTTTTCCTCACAGACAATTAAAGTGCAGTTTGTTTTTTGACTTTTTGAGAAGAGTATCTTTTGCTATGGCCGAGTTAAAAATCGCCTGGCTGGCCAGATGGTGGACTGGTTTGATGACTTCTCCGCCAATTGTAGACTTCTTTAGTGAGGGCACGTCCAAGGCGTAGTTGCAGGAGTAACCGCTTCTAACGTCAAAGAAGGATCTTCACAACCCGTCAAAGGTAGGCATTTAGCGTATGCCATAAGCTTTTGATCCACAGACTCGTATCAATCTGGTATCACACTCTGGTATTCCCAGCTTGTACCACCAACTTGTACCACACACTTTAAAACAAACCAATGTCTCTGCTAAGTACTGGTTTTCTGACACTTCCCTGCTGTCCGTCCCACCGACCCTTCCATTTTTTCTCAATAATTGTACACTCCCTGAGCATCAATGATAAACCCAGTGGATATGATGAAAAATCATCGTTAATTCGGGTAATACTCGTATGATTGGGAAAATATAGTTAGACAGCGGTAAACGACTTATGCCTGATTTACACATGTTTAAATATACATATAAACTTATTAAAATGTTAATGTAATGAATATGTTCAACATGATATCATCATCATTCACTTTCTGCTCATCCTGCTTTTAGTTCCGTGTGAGAAAACCGACATTAAGACGTCAGCAGCGATTGGTGTGGTGGTTCATAACTATCATTTTCATACCCTTAGGTTGCCAACCTGTTGTGAACCTGTACAACCACCATCAAGTTTAATATGGCAAATGTAAAATATAAAATGATACCATTGTATATGTTACGATTTACTCCGTCTAATCGGGTTAATTTACAAGCGTCTGGCACTGGAAGACTTCCGAATAATGTCGGGTCACAGGTGTCGGTGCCAGAGTACTACTTTAATTATAATCCCACTATTGTCATGTATGTAGGTTCCGAGGACTTTGTGGTTTCCAGTATTATAAAGTCGAGTTTTCTTGCTGGTTGATTTCAGAAGATCCTCAATACTTGGTCCAATCCTCTTTATTGAAACCCTACTTTTCTTCAGTCCTGGCTTGTCTGAACGTATCGTCTTAACTCAGTTGAGCACATTGCTGAAGTCTAAACTTGTGCTAAAATATAAGGAACCTTTCGCCCATGCTCTCCCTGCTTTCTACACGGTGAAAGTTGCCAATTTAACGTAGTATAGTTTAATATATTTTGTCTAGACCAAGCGGATTCAAATGTTTGACTTTAGTATATATCTTCTCCTCCCCCACTGTAACGTGTAATGTAAATATAGCCTACAGTATCTGACAGTCTTTCGTGACCTCGTTAGTGTTCATATGATTGGCTAGCAAAACCATACATTTTTCTGCCTGTCTTACTCACCTTTTAATCCACGCCTCTTTTCCTTGAACATAAACAAACGAAGTTATTTACCAACTTTCGCGACCTGCCAGTCATAACAGGGAGCGAATCAGGTTTATTTATAAATTTTCTCACACGAGCTGATCTGTCAATATTACGATAACTGACAGACCGCACGTGAAATAACACCGGACCTTTTTGAAGTAGTCGCTCGGGCAAAAATATTTTTCCGAGTACCCTTTGAAGTTCGTACACAGAGGGGAGTTAACTCTTTGATCTTCAGATGCGGGGTAAAAATCTCCAAGAAACCCCGTTACACGGTTTTAAGTCTCGGATTTCGATTAGCAACGCACGACAGAGCGTCCGTGAAAACTTTCATCTGGGGGAACTCAGGTTTCTGTTTCTCTGCAATGCATCATAGTGTAAAAAGTATCGTCATCTATAGATCAGAGAGCTAATGATGATATATAAACTGTGGTTTCTTAAACTTGCTTTCAGTTGTCGCTCAGAATTTTGGATAGTCTAAGCACGTATCTAGTACCATTATGGAAGATGTATTACTAGCATTTCGTGGGGATCGTTTCATTTCTGATTTGTGGTAATGGAAATTAGCATTTTACGTGATTTAATGTGTTCAGTGTTACCAGTATTATTCACGTGGATTTTCTAGCTGTTAGAACTAGTGTTATAAATAACGCGTAGCTATTTTTTTACCAGATGTGCAGTTATAATGTAATTTCCATCACCCGTTTTCTCACGCAAGAAGGTACGGTTCTAGTTGACTGATTAAGTGCTAGAGACGACTATAGTGGCAGAATAGGATTAACGTTTATTTCATGGTGTGTATTTATAATAAGTGAATATTATTTAATATCATATGACTAAACAAACAGACGCCGACAATCTAATAGCTATTAATGACAGGCGATATTTTGTAAGTGCGCGTGTGGATGTGGTAAAGTGGGATGATATAAATATATATATGGGACTTATTGTACTGGCTGAGATCAGCTGTGAAGGTATCTGTATCTAATAAGTGTGGTGTATTACAGATAACCTTACTTTGCTACCACATTTAGACCTCAGTCAGAATTATTCTGGAATATTGTGATGACTACGTTGAATGTCTAGGGTTATGGAAGTGATGAAGTGTATGTTCACAACAACCAACAGACAGATAAACAATTTAATTTAATCCACAATACTTTACAACACTGTGACACTCACATACATAGAACACTCTATAAGACTATCTTAATAAGTCAAGTGTAACTTTTAAAATATGTATTAATTCCTTTCAATACTAGATATCCTGATTCAACTACAAAGTGAACCAGGAATCACAATCAAATGTAATTACAAGTTGTATGTACACAATTTATAGATATGATCTTTGTATTGACATATATTATTATTATTTCAATATGTGGATATGTTGTGATGTAGTACTATGAGGTAATACTGGCTTTTTCAAGCTAGGTTGTTGTTTGTCATCATGACTTCACGTGTTTGCTTCTGGTGGAAATAGTATTGGGAAAAGTTCACATTTCCTGTCATTTGAAACAACTAATTGTCCCTCTTTATTTAATATATAGTCAATTTTTGAGGGGGGTACATAAGATTGAGCTGCTCTGGTCAACGACTCTTATCTTCTGTGAGGGCGGCAGGAAACAGTCTCCTCTGCTCGCTTGCTTCACCGTATTCTTGAGAAACAACACTGGTCGCTATCTGGACCAAGGAGTATGCTATCAGCCTCTGGATTCAGCAAAACTCAGACCAGATGCTGCTTTAATAGTTTAGTACCACGGTCCTTGAAACAAGAAGGTTGTACCTCCCTTCAGAACTAATTTATAATCTATTTCCACACTTAAGCACAATACATAACAAACACAGAGTTCAGCGCGGTAGGCCAACTGCTAGCTTCATCTGAAACATTTTACACCAGTATTCCTCTCCCTAATGGTTACAACGCCTTTGCAATTCCAGCATTATTTCCTTCTAGTCAATAAGATAGGTGTCATAGTACTATTTGGCAACCCATGCAGTTTCACTCCTCTTCGACATGTTTTGGTAATGGTGGAGCAATATCTAGGTTTTGCCTCTTGTGTATTACTGAACCACACACATACAGACCTACATTATCAATTCACATTCAATTTTCATCAAAAGATATCAAATGTCTAGCTTACCACAATTCATGGAAATAATAAACAAATACGTTGACTGGCGATGAATTATGGCCCAGTTCCGATCTGCCTCTGTCCCAGGCTTTTATTTAGAAAAATATGAGCTGGATCTCAACGCACTTGCTTTTACAAATTGAATTTTCAAAAAGTGGCACTGAACTGACGCTCCTAATTAACTATATTAAATGGTCTGGCCAATGGGACCATGTTTACAAAAGCTTTTGAAAAAAAAATGTACCCTTTCTATCGTTTCTATTAACAACCAAAATAGTATCTGCAATCGACTAATAATGTTTCGCCTTACATATTATTCTAGCCAATCAAATCAGATTTAACATGGTGGCCTCATTTTCTTCTAAAGCATTGTTCAAACACACCCTTATGAGCAAAAATGATCCTGTGTTGTCTGACAACCTCACTCTAATATTATGGCTATAATTTGTTAATTATTAAACTAATTTCTTAACACCTAACATATTCTTTGTCAGCAAGTCCTAAGGCACCCAAATATATAAGTTCAAGGGAGCCAAGTGGCTGCGTTCAAAATTTGTATTTTCTAGGATAGTCGTGTATTTGTTTTTTTTATTTTTTAAGTTTAGAACCGCCACCTGTCCTGCCTTTTTGACTGTTCTGTCAGTATAAAGTCAGGATTTCAAACAGAAAACAGTATTGTGTCATGTTTCCTAATAAGCATTAAACATGTTTTCAAAACCTAACCGTGTATTGGTAGTGTTTTTTGTCACTGTTTATTTGAAAAAAAGTTAGTGCTTCATGCCTTTCGCTTGGCGGTGGCATTATTTTATATCGCTCGCTCTCTCTCTATCCTAAGTCCATCTGTCTTTTCATTACGCAGTGTATATAATTCATTAATGCTAGTATTTTATCTAGGTCATTAAGCAGTGTGCGTATCTCAAGGTTTTCTAAGAAACACAGTGTTGCAAGTGGAACTTATGGAAGGGGAAGTAATCTTTAGAATGTTTTGAACAAATTAAATTTCGAGTTGCAACGCTTGATTAAGCGGATACTTGTTTGACTTTAGGATAGAATTATCTTTTCCTATTTTTAGGTGACAGAGTACAGATAAGCGTGTGAACGCTGTTTAATGTATTTATTCTGTACTGTTTTGAGTCATGTGAATAGCTCGCAGCTAGTCTGCATGTATTATCGAGAGCGGTGTTCAAGACAGCCGAATCTCGTGACGGGTTTTTTTGGCGGGACTAGTGTGTGATTTGGGAGTTGTGTTTTGGGCGTGGACCGTGTAGGTCGAGTCCCAGTGTTTTTGGATAATGTATGCCTACGTAGGATTTGAGAAAATGTCGACTTATATATTTCGCTGTGTGTACAGCCTATGTGATAAACTGCAGTGAAGATTTGTTTAGGCCATATGAACATTATTATAGCTGCCGTGTGATGCAGGCTTTATTGAGTATTGAAGTACTGTTTAGGCCATATGAACATTATTATAGCTGCCGTGTGATGCAGGCTTTATTGAGTATTGAAGTACTAGGCCATATGAACATTATTATAGCTGCCGTGTGATGCAGGCTTTATTGAGAATTGGAGTACTGTTTAGGCCATATGACGATTATTATAGCTGCCGTGTGATGCAGGCTTTATTGAGAATTGGAGTACTGTTTAGGCCATATGAAGATTATTATAGCTGCCGGGTGAGCATGCTTTATTGTGTAATCAAGATTTATGTAGGCCAAGATTTATGGTAGGCCAAGATTTATGTAGGCCAAGATTTATGGTAGGCCAAGATTTATGTAGACCAAGATTTATGTAGGCCAAGATTTATGGTAGGCCAAGATTTGTGTAGGCCAAGATTTATGGAGGCCATTTTCTGAGAAGTGTAGAGATTTGTAAGGCCAGTAATATAACTGCCATATTTGCAGTCCTTGTGTATTCTGAGAAGTGAGAGATTTTGAAGGCCATGTATTATGATCATAACTGCATGGTGGCCAGTTTCCTTAATGAGTGGAAACATTGATTAGTGTATCGCTAGCGAATGGGAGTACATTTATGCATATAACATTCAGACTGAAAACACCAATGGGGGGTGTATCAGTTGTAGGTTTTCAGTTAACAGGATCTGACATCTACGACTATTCGCGTCGATAGCCTAAGTGGCGTAGTTTTCGTATCATTGGATATCATTTAAGATGTGCCTGAGTGGCGTATACGATTAAGAAATTGTTACCTCTACAGTGATATGTACTTGAAGCAAGAGGATAAAGTGAATCAAATTTTGTCCACCAGACCATAACATATCTAGAGGATCAGTCACTACAAGTTGAAAATAATACATATGACTTTCACGGGACAAGAGTGTAGAACACTTGACTTTGTTATAATTAGCCCGGTGTGGGCGTGGCTTGAATCTGGTGTACTTCAGAACTGTGACCTAAATATTATCTGCCTGGGTGGCGCATTTGAGAAACAACGCACGCTTTATTCGTGGTAGAAGGCAACTTTACACCAGTAGCAATTGACGTCCTATTTCATGTCTATAGACGACAACAACGTCTGCAGTGGTCAAGGAAGTTCAATTAGACTTGGACAGTATTTGTACCAGCATTTGTACGGGTTGTGACGGATTCCTGCAATATTCGAGTTACCTGTGCCAGTTATCACCATCACAAGTTCAAGATGTTGTGATACACGGAGTTGCCGTGTACATTTCAGACTACAGAAGAGTCAAGAGTTGCAGTGTGTGCTGTATTATGGTTCCTGTCAACTTGTGCATTGTTAAGCACATATCATATTGACGAAATTACCTGAAGACAAACGAATCAAGTTGCAGTGCTTTCCCGCAGTGGAGGTTTTAGCAGTCTATGTGATATCCAGTGTCGTGGCGGAAAGAAACAGGATCATTGACAGATAAGTGATTTTTTCTTGTGTAAATTGTGTCACTTCATATATGTCACTGGGCCTCCCTAATTGCTCATTCTGTTGTTGTTGTTGTTTATGTCTAATTTGACATATGATTAAGATTTTATGCATAGGTGTTAATGGCTGTTGACATATGTCGATTTTCCTGATAATGATGTGACTTGATAAAGGTGCTATAAAAAGGAATTGGTGATACAGAATTGAGGAATAAGCTCATTTCTTGACAAATAGTTAACTTTGTGAGCTGGAAGGGTAATTGTCAAACCTTTTGCGACAGTAATTTGTCATAACTATAAGTGATTACTATATATAGTTGATTAAGTAAGTGAATCACCATGGATCGTGATATGTACCCTACAGATATAAGGCCTATGTTGGAGTCTGCATTGGTGGTAGGTAGAGATGGTAAGGGATTGAGAGGTGCACGACTTGGAGAATGGATAATGGATGATTTTTTGATTAATGTGTCAACATCCCTGGAGTTATTTGCTGAACATAACTTTAAGTTTGTTTGCAATTTGGTAATGGCCAAGGATTTGGTGAATTTGCTACGGCACCTTCGTGTGTTTTTGCAACAGTATATTGAGCTTGAACACGGACATATAGTGCAAAGCGTGTTCAAAATAATCCACAACCATACTTCTGATGAACAGGAAAGGGAATTGATAATTCAGAAACAAGCAAAAGTAAGCAAACAAAGTGCTCTACAGCAAAGGGAGAATTTCCTAGAAGGTGTTGCTAAAGAGAGCGAACTACAGGCAACTGTGTATAGGCTTAAAAGTGAAATACTTGAATCAAACTCAGAACTTTCTAGTGCACAAGCTACATTAAATTCAGCTTTAAGCAAAGTCCAAGACTTGGAAGCTCAGATAGGTAATCTCACGCGGGAACTTCAAGAACAGAAAGAGATGTATGAGAAATTGAAGGTTGAGAGAAATGTCTGTGAGAAGACTTATAAAGATATGCTTCAGGATGTGTTGGATGACAATGATATTCTCAGTCGCCAACTGAAAGAAAAGAGTAATGTATCCTCGGAGAATATGAATGAGTTAAAGGCACAAGCTGCTCAAATCCAAGGACTTCAGGCTCAAGTGGCTCGACTTCAGCCACAGATAGAAGAGGTTCAAAAGATGAGATTGAGGAAACTAGCCCGACAGAGGAGAGCAAGCAAAGAAAAGGATGAAAAGGTGAAATTAGAAGAGTTAACTGTGGAGAAAGAGAAGGTCGCTAACATTGAAAATTTGCTAGCAGAAGAAAGCGACAAAGTTTTGGCTGTTAAGGAGTTAAATAAAAGGTTAAGTGAAACGATTTCACTTAAAGATAATGAAATTGCGGAAGCAAGGGAAAGAATATTTGGCTTACTAGATATGGTTTTATAAACAAAAGGTGCTCTTCTGTCAATGTTGACAATGATAGACAGAAAGTTGTGAAAAGTCAGCCCCATACACTTTTTGCTCAGAGAGATGTCATTCATGGTAAAGACAGATCTTTTCGTGGTAAATACAACTTTAAAAGTTCTAATATTACTGATAGTTCCAGTAATAATTCTTGGCGTCAGACCAACAAAGATTCTTGTGTAACAGCCAGTTCCGTTGGTCAGGAAAAGAAAGGTGATAAATTTCAGGTCAAGACTCATAAGAGCAAATATTTCTCTACTACTGGAAATACTCAGAAATTAATAGCGGGTGTTGAGGCTATTACTACTTGTTCCAAAGATGAAACCCATATGCGGAACAATAGAGATACTATTGTTTCTGGCAGTTGTCAAACTCAGCATAGTCAGTTTGAAACAATTGGTAAATATATTCCCATAAGGGAGAAGAAAAACAGTTCTAGAAAGAGAGATAACCCCAAGAGTAAACAGTACCAAGGGAGATCAGTAAATAATAATTTTCCTTCTCGTAGATACTGTAGACAATTTAACAAATCTCAAAGTGATTGTAAGAATGTTGGAAAGTATGATAGAGATAATAGCTTTTCAAATGTTGCTTTACATCACCAGAGTAATGTTCCTCAACAAAAGACTAAAGTCATTATTTGTAAACAAGGCAACGGTAATAATAAGTATTTTGATCATAGAACAAATAATAGGCGCAATTGTGCTAATCTTGTTCAACATGAGCCCAGAGTCATTTATAATCAAGGTAAACAGAGTAAAAATAACAGTGGATGCTTGAATACTATTGCTTGCTCTGCTTGTTGTTGTGAATATAACACTTTGTTTCAGCCTACGGCAGCGGCGACATTCAAGGTCGGTCATGTTGTCCCCAAGTATTCTGTGACATCTACATGTGATAGGAAGAGCTAGTGACATCGTGAAGAGACCAGTGCTTTACACAAGCCGGTGCTGGGTAATTGTAAACGTGATTTCTACGTTTTTCTCATTAAATTTCACTATTGAGTAAAATGGAAATTTTATTTGTATTTGTTGACAGAAGCTACGCTGCGATAAGAGTCAAGGCTTCTGCGACATATTGACGGTCAGAAATAAAGGTCAACTTTCCGCTCGAGTAGTCAACCGAAGCCTGTCAGCGTCAAACTAAAATCTGAAGTGTTGCTTACTGAAGGTCAAGCATGTTTACAAGAGAGTGGGAAATTTTGCGGCTTATTTTTTTTTTTTTTTTGAGATAGTAAATATTTTTGTATTCTATATTAGTACATGACATGTGGTTGTTTTGAAATAACATATAATTTTGTTGTAATGATTATTTCTATGCATCTTTTGATTGCCATAATTTTTTAATTGTTGTTATTTTTATGTCGGTAGTTTGATTACATGTTTATACATTTTTATGTTATTCATATATTATTGTGAAACTTTGATTTTTCCAGAACTTGATTTCTTGCCAGTCAGGTATGCAGATTATTTTCTTAGCAGATTATTTAAAAAAAAAATAAAAACTTTTTTTTTGTAGATATTTTTATAGAACCTTTTGCATATTACATATTAGCAACAAAGTGTAGATTTATTGATAATGTATATCTTATCGATTTGAGTAAGAGATAGAGTTATAGCTAAATAGCATTTTACTGAGCTGATCGTAATTGTCAGCAGAAAGAACTTAAAGGATAAATTAAATTTACATGTGTTGATTTAAGGGTTTCTTCGAGATAGGATTTTTGTTTTATATTTCACTCATTTTGTTAAAATATTGATTTCATTATTAGGTTTTAGTGGTCTTGAATTACTTAAAAATTAAATACTGTTTTTATGTAACTTATCGTAAAAAAATATGTTTGTACGGTACTTTTGGAAAAACATGAATTTTTTTTTGTTTGGCATTGTAATTTTTTGTTGTGTGTGCCCAGCATTTGACTGCGTGATATCATTGATATGTAGATTGATTAGTTCTTGTAAAAAGTTGTTTTTTATTATGATGTATTTTTTATTTTACCGCTTGATTGTGCGTTGGTCGTATTAGTTATAGCAATGCTATTACTTGTTTGTTCCATGCCTATAATTTATTTATTTTAGTTTTGTATAACTCTTGTAACTTGGGTAAATTACTTATTAGCTTTTGTTTAGTTATAAATTATTATTTGGTGGTGTTAGTATAGATATACTTTGATATTTTGTGTTGTGCCTTCCGATCATGTTTATATATTTATTTTTGAATACGTTGTCTAATCTAAACATTTATTAGTATGTATTGTTATTGACTTTCTCTGCGTTCGTGCCTTTGCTTTCAATCTGTCTTTGGTAACTATTCTTCATTTCATTCCTTCTTTTCTGTTGTCTTTTCGCTATGGATTTCATATCTTGTTTATACTTTCGTACCTCATCTTCGTTTTACTTGATTCTCTTTGTATACTTTGTCTTCTTTCAACACTTATACTTCTATTCTTTGTATTGTTGGAATGGTTATATGATTTGATATGATATATCTACTTACGATAGAAGTATTTATTTTACATGTAATTGTCCAACTTAATTATGAGTATATAGTATTGTTGAGTTCTTACTTCTTTTTTTACAGATCATTCTTCTTTTGATTGATCTTGTGTTTTTTTTTTCGATCGGTTGTTGTCGGTTTGGTTTGTACTAAATATACGTATACGTGACTTAAATTTGGAACTCATCATATTTGTATATTTAACTAATTACTTTTTATACTTAGCTGATTATGCTGTATGCTTTAATTGCTACTTTACACTTTAATGCTGATATTTGTTGTAGATATAATTTTGATTTAAAATAAGGTGTTTTTTGTAGGCATATGTTAGAGCTTCATTTTCTTTTAAATTTTTTGTTTTTGGGAGTTAATTTTTTTCAAAAAAATGATAGAATCATTTTTTTTCCCGGAGCGGGTGGTAACTGTTGCAAGTGGAACTTATGGAAGGGGAAGTAATCTTTAGAATGTTTTGAACAAATTAAATTTCGAGTTGCAACGCTTGATTAAGCGGATACTTGTTTGACTTTAGGATAGAATTATCTTTTTCTATTTTTCAGGTGACAGAGTACAGATAAGCGTGTGAACGCTGTTTAATGTATTTATTCTGTACTGTTTTGAGTCATGGGAATAGCTCGCAGCTAGTCTGCATGTATTATCGAGAGCGGTGTTCAAGACAGCCGAATCTCGTGACGGGTTTTTTTGGCGGGACTAGTGTGTGATTTGGGAGTTGTGTTTTGGGCGTGGACCGTGTAGGTCGAGTCCCAGTGTTTTTGGATAATGTATGCCTACGTAGGATTTGAGAAAATGTCGACTTATATATTTCACTGTGTGTACAGCCTATGTGATAAACTGCAGTGAAGATTTGTTTAGGCCATATGAACATTATTATAGCTGCCGTGTGATGCAGGCTTTATTGAGTATTGAAGTACTGTTTAGGCCATATGAACATTATTATAGCTGCCGTGTGATGCAGGCTTTATTGAGTATTGAAGTACTAGGCCATATGAACATTATTATAGCTGCCGTGTGATGCAGGCTTTATTGAGAATTGGAGTACTGTTTAGGCCATATGACGATTATTATAGCTGCCGTGTGATGCAGGCTTTATTGAGAATTGGAGTACTGTTTAGGCCATATGAAGATTATTATAGCTGCCGGGTGAGCATGCTTTATTGTGTAATCAAGATTTATGTAGGCCAAGATTTATGGTAGGCCAAGATTTATGTAGGCCAAGATTTATGGTAGGCCAAGATTTATGTAGACCAAGATTTATGTAGGCCAAGATTTATGGTAGGCCAAGATTTGTGTAGGCCAAGATTTATGGAGGCCATTTTCTGAGAAGTGTAGAGATTTGTAAGGCCAGTAATATAACTGCCATATTTGCAGTCCTTGTGTATTCTGAGAAGTGAGAGATTTTGAAGGCCATGTATTATGATCATAACTGCATGGTGGCCAGTTTCCTTAATGAGTGGAAACATTGATTAGTGTATCGCTAGCGAATGGGAGTACATTTATGCATATAACATTCAGACTGAAAACACCAATGGGGGGTGTATCAGTTGTAGGTTTTCAGTTAACAGGATCTGACATCTACGACTATTCGCGTCGATAGCCTAAGTGGCGTAGTTTTCGTATCATTGGATATCATTTAAGATGTGCCTGAGTGGCGTATACGATTAAGAAATTGTTACCTCTACAGTGATATGTACTTGAAGCAAGAGGATAAAGTGAATCAAATTTTGTCCACCAGACCATAACATATCTAGAGGATCAGTCACTACAAGTTGAAAATAATACATATGACTTTCACGGGACAAGAGTGTAGAACACTTGACTTTGTTATAATTAGCCCGGTGTGGGCGTGGCTTGAATCTGGTGTACTTCAGAACTGTGACCTAAATATTATCTGCCTGGGTGGCGCATTTGAGAAACAACGCACGCTTTATTCGTGGTAGAAGGCAACTTTACACCAGTAGCAATTGACGTCCTATTTCATGTCTATAGACGACAACAACGTCTGCAGTGGTCAAGGAAGTTCAATTAGACTTGGACAGTATTTGTACCAGCATTTGTACGGGTTGTGACGGATTCCTGCAATATTCGAGTTACCTGTGCCAGTTATCACCATCACAAGTTCAAGATGTTGTGATACACGGAGTTGCCGTGTACATTTCAGACTACAGAAGAGTCAAGAGTTGCAGTGTGTGCTGTATTATGGTTCCTGTCAACTTGTGCATTGTTAAGCACATATCATATTGACGAAATTACCTGAAGACAAACGAATCAAGTTGCAGTGCTTTCCCGCAGTGGAGGTTTTAGCAGTCTATGTGATATCCAGTGTCGTGGCGGAAAGAAACAGGATCATTGACAGATAAGTGATTTTTTCTTGTGTAAATTGTGTCACTTCATATATGTCACTGGGCCTCCCTAATTGCTCATTCTGTTGTTGTTGTTGTTTATGTCTAATTTGACATATGATTAAGATTTTATGCATAGGTGTTAATGGCTGTTGACATATGTCGATTTTCCTGATAATGATGTGACTTGATAAAGGTGCTATAAAAAGGAATTGGTGATACAGAATTGAGGAATAAGCTCATTTCTTGACAAATAGTTAACTTTGTGAGCTGGAAGGGTAATTGTCAAACCTTTTGCGACAGTAATTTGTCATAACTATAAGTGATTACTATATATAGTTGATTAAGTAAGTGAATCACCATGGATCGTGATATGTACCCTACAGATATAAGGCCTATGTTGGAGTCTGCATTGGTGGTAGGTAGAGATGGTAAGGGATTGAGAGGTGCACGACTTGGAGAATGGATAATGGATGATTTTTTGATTAATGTGTCAACATCCCTGGAGTTATTTGCTGAACATAACTTTAAGTTTGTTTGCAATTTGGTAATGGCCAAGGATTTGGTGAATTTGCTACGGCACCTTCGTGTGTTTTTGCAACAGTATATTGAGCTTGAACACGGACATATAGTGCAAAGCGTGTTCAAAATAATCCACAACCATACTTCTGATGAACAGGAAAGGGAATTGATAATTCAGAAACAAGCAAAAGTAAGCAAACAAAGTGCTCTACAGCAAAGGGAGAATTTCCTAGAAGGTGTTGCTAAAGAGAGCGAACTACAGGCAACTGTGTATAGGCTTAAAAGTGAAATACTTGAATCAAACTCAGAACTTTCTAGTGCACAAGCTACATTAAATTCAGCTTTAAGCAAAGTCCAAGACTTGGAAGCTCAGATAGGTAATCTCACGCGGGAACTTCAAGAACAGAAAGAGATGTATGAGAAATTGAAGGTTGAGAGAAATGTCTGTGAGAAGACTTATAAAGATATGCTTCAGGATGTGTTGGATGACAATGATATTCTCAGTCGCCAACTGAAAGAATAGAGTAATGTATCCTCGGAGAATATGAATGAGTTAAAGGCACAAGCTGCTCAAATCCAAGGACTTCAGGCTCAAGTGGCTCGACTTCAGCCACAGATAGAAGAGGTTCAAAAGATGAGATTGAGGAAACTAGCCCGACAGAGGAGAGCAAGCAAAGAAAAGGATGAAAAGGTGAAATTAGAAGAGTTAACTGTGGAGAAAGAGAAGGTCGCTAACATTGAAAATTTGCTAGCAGAAGAAAGCGACAAAGTTTTGGCTGTTAAGGAGTTAAATAAAAGGTTAAGTGAAACGATTTCACTTAAAGATAATGAAATTGCGGAAGCAAGGGAAATAATATTTGGCTTACTAGATATGGTTTTATAAACAAAAGGTGCTCTTCTGTCAATGTTGACAATGATAGACAGAAAGTTGTGAAAAGTCAGCCCCATACACTTTTTGCTCAGAGAGATGTCATTCATGGTAAAGACAGATCTTTTCGTGGTAAATACAACTTTAAAAGTTCTAATATTACTGATAGTTCCAGTAATAATTCTTGGCGTCAGACCAACAAAGATTCTTGTGTAACAGCCAGTTCCGTTGGTCAGGAAAAGAAAGGTGATAAATTTCAGGTCAAGACTCATAAGAGCAAATATTTCTCTACTACTGGAAATACTCAGAAATTAATAGCGGGTGTTGAGGCTATTACTACTTGTTCCAAAGATGAAACCCATATGCGGAACAATAGAGATACTATTGTTTCTGGCAGTTGTCAAACTCAGCATAGTCAGTTTGAAACAATTGGTAAATATATTCCCATAAGGGAGAAGAAAAACAGTTCTAGAAAGAGAGATAACCCCAAGAGTAAACAGTACCAAGGGAGATCAGTAAATAATAATTTTCCTTCTCGTAGATACTGTAGACAATTTAACAAATCTCAAAGTGATTGTAAGAATGTTGGAAAGTATGATAGAGATAATAGCTTTTCAAATGTTGCTTTACATCACCAGAGTAATGTTCCTCAACAAAAGACTAAAGTCATTATTTGTAAACAAGGCAACGGTAATAATAAGTATTTTGATCATAGAACAAATAATAGGCGCAATTGTGCTAATCTTGTTCAACATGAGCCCAGAGTCATTTATAATCAAGGTAAACAGAGTAAAAATAACAGTGGATGCTTGAATACTATTGCTTGCTCTGCTTGTTGTTGTGAATATAACACTTTGTTTCAGCCTACGGCAGCGGCGACATTCAAGGTCGGTCATGTTGTCCCCAAGTATTCTGTGACATCTACATGTGATAGGAAGAGCTAGTGACATCGTGAAGAGACCAGTGCTTTACACAAGCCGGTGCTGGGTAATTGTAAACGTGATTTCTACGTTTTTCTCATTAAATTTCACTATTGAGTAAAATGGAAATTTTATTTGTATTTGTTGACAGAAGCTACGCTGCGATAAGAGTCAAGGCTTCTGCGACATATTGACGGTCAGAAATAAAGGTCAACTTTCCGCTCGAGTAGTCAACCGAAGCCTGTCAGCGTCAAACTAAAATCTGAAGTGTTGCTTACTGAAGGTCAAGCATGTTTACAAGAGAGTGGGAAATTTTGCGGCTTATTTTTTTTTTTTTGAGATAGTAAATATTTTTGTATTCTATATTAGTACATGACATGTGGTTGTTTTGAAATAACATATAATTTTGTTGTAATGATTATTTCTATGCATCTTTTGATTGCCATAATTTTTTAATTGTTGTTATTTTTATGTCGGTAGTTTGATTACATGTTTATACATTTTTATGTTATTCATATATTATTGTGAAACTTTGATTTTTCCAGAACTTGATTTCTTGCCAGTCAGGTATGCAGATTATTTTCTTAGCAGATTATTTTAAAAAAAAATAAAAACTTTTTTTTTGTAGATATTTTTATAGAACCTTTTGCATATTACATATTAGCAACAAAGTGTAGATTTATTGATAATGTATATCTTATCGATTTGAGTAAGAGATAGAGTTATAGCTAAATAGCATTTTACTGAGCTGATCGTAATTGTCAGCAGAAAGAACTTAAAGGATAAATTAAATTTACATGTGTTGATTTAAGGGTTTCTTCGAGATAGGATTTTTGTTTTATATTTCACTCATTTTGTTAAAATATTGATTTCATTATTAGGTTTTAGTGGTCTTGAATTACTTAAAAATTAAATACTGTTTTTATGTAACTTATCGTAAAAAAATATGTTTGTACGGTACTTTTGGAAAAACATGAATTTTTTTTTTGTTTGGCATTGTAATTTTTTGTTGTGTGTGCCCAGCATTTGACTGCGTGATATCATTGATATGTAGATTGATTAGTTCTTGTAAAAAGTTGTTTTTTATTATGATGTATTTTTTATTTTACCGCTTGATTGTGCGTTGGTCGTATTAGTTATAGCAATGCTATTACTTGTTTGTTCCATGCCTATAATTTATTTATTTTAGTTTTGTATAACTCTTGTAACTTGGGTAAATTACTTATTAGCTTTTGTTTAGTTATAAATTATTATTTGGTGGTGTTAGTATAGATATACTTTGATATTTTGTGTTGTGCCTTTCGATCATGTTTATATATTTATTTTTGAATACGTTGTCTAATCTAAACATTTATTAGTATGTATTGTTATTGACTTTCTCTGCGTTCGTGCCTTTGCTTTCAATCTGTCTTTGGTAACTATTCTTCATTTCATTCCTTCTTTTCTGTTGTCTTTTCGCTATGGATTTAATATCTTGTTTATACTTTCGTACCTCATCTTCGTTTTACTTGATTCTCTTTGTATACTTTGTCTTCTTTCAACACTTATACTTCTATTCTTTGTATTGTTGGAATGGTTATATGATTTGATATGATATATCTACTTACGATAGAAGTATTTATTTTACATGTAATTGTCCAACTTAATTATGAGTATATAGTATTGTTGAGTTCTTACTTCTTTTTTCACAGATCATTCTTCTTTTGATTGATCTTGTGTTTTTTTTTTCGATCGGTTGTTGTCGGTTTGGTTTGTACTAAATATACGTATACGTGACTTAAATTTGGAACTCATCATATTTGTATATTTAACTAATTACTTTTTATACTTAGCTGATTATGCTGTATGCTTTAATTGCTACTTTACACTTTAATGCTGATATTTGTTGTAGATATAATTTTGATTTAAAATAAGGTGTTTTTTGTAGGCATATGTTAGAGCTTCATTTTCTTTTAAATTTTTTGTTTTTGGGAGTTAATTTTTTTCAAAAAAATGATAGAATCATTTTTTTTCCCGGAGCGGGTGGTAACTGTTGCAAGTGGAACTTATGGAAGGGGAAGTAATCTTTAGAATGTTTTGAACAAATTAAATTTCGAGTTGCAACGCTTGATTAAGCGGATACTTGTTTGACTTTAGGATAGAATTATCTTTTTCTATTTTTCAGGTGACAGAGTACAGATAAGCGTGTGAACGCTGTTTAATGTATTTATTCTGTACTGTTTTGAGTCATGTGAATAGCTCGCAGCTAGTCTGCATGTATTATCGAGAGCGGTGTTCAAGACAGCCGAATCTCGTGACGGGTTTTTTTGGCGGGACTAGTGTGTGATTTGGGAGTTGTGTTTTGGGCGTGGACCGTGTAGGTCGAGTCCCAGTGTTTTTGGATAATGTATGCCTACGTAGGATTTGAGAAAATGTCGACTTATATATTTCGCTGTGTGTACAGCCTATGTGATAAACTGCAGTGAAGATTTGTTTAGGCCATATGAACATTATTATAGCTGCCGTGTGATGCAGGCTTTATTGAGTATTGAAGTACTGTTTAGGCCATATGAACATTATTATAGCTGCCGTGTGATGCAGGCTTTATTGAGTATTGAAGTACTGTTTAGGCCATATGAACATTATTATAGCTGCCGTGTGATGCAGGCTTTATTGAGAATTGGAGTACTGTTTAGGCCATATGAAGATTATTATAGCTGCCGGGTGAGCATGCTTTATTGTGTAATCAAGATTTATGTAGGCCAAGATTTATGGTAGGCCAAGATTTATGTAGGCCAAGATTTATGGTAGGCCAAGATTTATGTAGGCCAAGATTTATGGTAGGCCAAGATTTATGTAGGCCAAGATTTATGGTAGGCCAAGATTTATGTAGGCCAAGATTTATGGTAGGCCAAGATTTATGTAGACCAAGATTTATGTAGGCCAAGATTTATGGTAAGCCAAGTAACTGCCGGGTGTGCAGTTCCCTTTT
Source organism: Oreohelix idahoensis (assembly GCA_024509875.1). Classification (NCBI taxonomy): domain Eukaryota; kingdom Metazoa; phylum Mollusca; class Gastropoda; order Stylommatophora; family Oreohelicidae; genus Oreohelix; species Oreohelix idahoensis. The sequence continues at coordinate 260,464 of JAMPIV010001299.1, read as the reverse complement.
GAGTGAAGAGATGATTCGTGTTTTCCTGTCGAATGTGTGTCATTTATGTCATCGTGTCTGTGTTGCAACATAATAAACAGTATCGAACTGTTCCAGTCGTTTGCAACTCTTTTGACTCCTACATGTACTGGTATGTACGTATGTGACTGAATCTACATACACCCATGTCATCATTGCAGACACAGGGACAAGACAGCAGCACACATATATTGAATTAGCCTGTGTGGCGATGATCTAGACCGAACCAGTACACTCGTTGTCAGCGGTGGTTTCAAAGGCTTTAATAACATTAATTGTAAGATATTCAGCAATGGGTGGGGTGTATCACACAGTACCAGTTGTATGTGTATAACCGCGTGTATTTGATGCAGTAGGTTTTACTATCAACGTGAAAGCGTTACAATTATGCAGACGGAGCATAAAAAGGGATTTTCTTGTTTAACGAGCATGACTTTCTATAACACAGGTGTACGCTATAGTGACGGCACTGTTCTTTACCAGTCTTCTTTCCTTTTATTGAATTAATTCGTTAGACTTTACATTTACTTTTTAATTTATATATGTGGTTTTAGAATTTCTCACGACAGTGGACAATTAAATAATAATTGACATAGTACGCTGATCGTTTACGCGAGTCAGTTGTGGGGAGGGCGCATACCTTCACCCGACCTAGAAACGACGCACTAACGAAAGCTGACCGGATAGAAATAGGCTAAAGACACCATGTGCCTTTTACCTTTAATCAGGACCGACCGATGGATAAGAGATCGTCTTGTCCCCTTCTGTGTGCATATATGTAGCTATGTAGGATAGTAGCATTTTTCCATAAATGTTCTCTTTATTCCTAAGCAGACCTGATCAAGAGCGGCCAGCGGTCTTATATTTTGGTCTTTTCTTCATTTACTGAATGGTTAATTTTGTCTTGTCTTGGCTTATGCACCCTCAAGTTCATTCGTGAACAGGATTTGCCAAAGATATACCAGCAACATTTTAACGTGTAAATTTAACTGCACTTATCAATACCCAGATATTTTTTCAGTTGTATCAGCCCACATGAGTTGTGCAGAAACAATAACACTATCTGACTTTTGACAGTCGTATCAGCGGATTTATCCAGAAAGTGGGAGCCGCGCTAGCGTAGTGGTTACCACACCGCTCTGGCGACCGGGTGATCCAGGATCAAACCCGGGTGACGGCATTTGAGGATTTTTCGTCGACCGGGATTTGGACTGGATTAACTCGAGACCTGGCGAGGACATTTGAAGGAGTGTCGTCGACCAGGGATTGGCGGCTCCTGAGACGACTCAGCTGTAATGGGTACCTCCGAAATCGGAGAGTATTTGCCTGAATGGTAAGGGACACCTGTCTCTATTCAAGAAAAAAGGGATACTCACGTAAAATCAATGTCAGGTTAGACATAAATAATAACCTGAGATTTCGCCTCGAGTGTTAGCGGGCGTACGAAAAAAAAAAAAATTCCAGAACGTTACACTGTTTCATAATCGGCACTCACCATTGAGTCAGCAGATACGATTTACCATCAGTTATCAAAGTGTAACAATTTAGCAACCAGATGTTTCCCCATACTGGAAGTATTTTCCTCTGTTTACTGTGAACCCCAAGATCTCGGTTTTTCTATAGTAACTATTCGAAGTGACATTTGTATATTCAGGAATAAACCACCAAAGTTCGCGTCCACCTTATTAATTTATTTGTCAAAGATTGACTGGGGCCAAGGTGGGCACTGAACACTGACATTTTCTATGTATATTTATATATATTCATGATAATTGTATTTCCAAGGGATATCACCAAGAGTTGGTAAAGAGTGAGTGAGTGGCCACGTATGACAGAGAGAGTGAATATTTTTCTTGGTTACAAGACTGGTTATTTTGCTTAAAATTGTTTACTTTACTGAGTAGCATTTAGTAGGAACTTTGTTACCTTACTGTTTATTCTATAATATAGTGCTAACCTTTGACCTTTGGGTTTGTTATTTTTGGGTTCTTTTCTCCAGAGGGGGAGGGCACATTTATTCTGTTATTCTCATATGTATGTAAATCTGATTTTATTTTGATTTTTCTTTAGATATTTGATGTTGTCAAGTTTAATGATAATAAACTACAAAGAAAACTTTCCTTTGTGTGTTGGTCAGACCCATACCCAATTAACAGTAGTTTTTCACGTTTGTGTGTCTTGTTGTCACATAGCTGTGTGTGTGTGCGTGTGTGTGTGTGTGGGTGTGTGTGGTTTAAACTTATATCTATATTATAAGGAGGGAAAGCTTGTCACGTACTAAATTATAGTCGTTTAGATAGGATGGAAAAGAGAAACTTACTCATTCCATAGACATAACTTCTCCTTAAACTATAACCTGTGAAAATCTATTTCTCACACTTTTTTTTTTTAACTTATCACATCCACTCTACTCAGACGGGCAAAAATAACTCTCAAACCTATCCGTACGACACCCCCCCTCTTTCTCCCCCCCCCCCCCCCCCCCCCCCCCAACTTCTCATGAAATTCCGCAAAACACAGAAAATTTCAACTTACTCCAATAAAAGGTATTAACGCTACCGCCTTTTAGATGACTCGTGTCTGTAATTCATATAGAGCCCTTCAATTTAATTTGTTATCATAAATGCTGACAAGCATGAGTCCACCCGTGTTAATGTTGCATCGCATTTCTGTCACACCGAAAGTACATTCGCAGTTATTCTTTCAACGAAACCATACGAGAAGTATGGGTGCCAAGCTTGGTGAGCGAGTTCGCTCACATCTGTCTTATGTTTTTAACATGGTAGGGCAGTGTTCGCTTACTGCTACCACCTGGGTTCTTTTATGTTATCTCTACCAATGGTAGATCAGGCAAATTAACAACACGAAACCTGAGACATGCGTTCCAATATGAGAGAAAATACGTAGAAGGACGAAGTAAATGGAAGGCACTACATAGAGACAAAGACAGGTAGAACACGATAAAATTAAGAGCACAGCCATTTCGTGACACTTGATCTCCATATATTTTCCAAAGCAATGAAAGCTCCTTTTGATTTTAGTTTTCTTAATTCCATTTGAAAACCATAATATTAATATTATTGACAAACACTCAGTAGTGTGACAATTACAAAGATAGAAAATAACTTTTAAAAAAAGATTGACTAGAAGCACGTCTCTCAGAGACTTCCCTCAAGACAAGGGACAGAAGTTGGCCAATTTTTGATATATCCATGATGCATTTTCTTCTTCTTCATCATCTTCTTCTTCCTTTTCTTCTTCGTTTGCTTCATACAATCACACATACGTATCTCATAGTCCTCGTAGTCTTTAATTATAATGATTATTGCAAATGTATGATGTTATATTACTTTTATAATGATAAATGCCTTAAATAATGCTTAAAGTAAATGTGAGGATGAAAGGATACAGTATACAAGGTGATAGAGAGAAAGAGAGAGAGAGAGAGAGAGAGAGGGCAGAAAGTCAGACGGACCTGCGTGCCCAATTCTTAACCCTTTGAAAATAGAGTTCGTTCGTTCGTTCGTTCTCATCTCCTATACAGGCTTTCTGTCAACGGAGTTGAAGGCCAAGCCGTGATCTGTTTTTGTCGTGAAGCCAACATTCGTAGAGGACGTGGTCTACTGTTTTCTTGTCTTCCCAACACGTCTGCTAAAATTTCAGTTTGTTGAACCGATGAACTCTGATCTGATCTTATCCTAAATAATTAAGTGCTTTCGAAGTTGATTAGTCTCGATACTTTGTAACTTCTATTTGTCTGCATAAAGAAATGCAACCACTGTAAACCTGATTTGTGTGCGAGTAATTATTGCGCAAATCTATCTTTAGGGCGGGCGAACATTTGGGATAGTTGTTAGTTAAATTTAAGTATAAAATTGTCATCATCATCAGCTGCCATCTCCACAACGAAGGTTGGCTGTAATGGATCTCCAACATCTTCTGTCTCTTGTCTTGTCTTGGTGGTTCACTCTGATAGACTCTTTCCTGTCCATCTCTTGATGTTATCTTCCCACCTGTAGCGCTGTCTTCCCCTTGTACGTTTGCCTTCACCTCTCCCTTCTATTATGGTCTTCTGCAAGGTGTTATGCCTTTTTATGTGGCCAAAGTATTTTAGCTGTCGAACTTTGATCTCCCTCATTAGTTCTCTTTTCAAACCTAGATTTTCTAGGACCTGCTTATTTGTTTTCTTCTCTTTCCATGAGATACGCCCCATTCTTCTATATATCCACATTTCAAGAGCCTCAATTCTTTCTTCCAATTGCTTATTCATCGTCCATGTTTCTGCACCATACAGAAATGCAGAATATATATAACACTTTATGATTCTCAGTTTTAATTTGCGAGATAACTGTTTAGATGTCAGTATACGTTTCATGTTGTTGAATGTAGCTTTGGCCATTCCTATTCTCTTCTTGATTTATGTTTCATATCTGCCATCTTCAAAATTGTACAGATTAACAAATGATGTTATAAAACATTATATATTATCTCCATTCGTCCATTCCTCTCACTAGGTGAAGGCTGTGTATTTCCACTACAGTCAGTCCAGTATTTATTCAGTATATACATCTCTTTTATCATATCGTTCTTGGTTTGGCATATTTTATTTTATAATCATCAATAAGCTACAGTTTATTGATACAAGCATAACACAAAATGACGCATTTTACCAGCTCAGCAGAAGAGAACAAGTGGTAATTTTCAGACTCTGCACGGGCCACAAGAGATTAGGATATCATTTAATCAACAAGCTAAAGAAAGGAACTACTGAAGTCTGTAAATGTGGCATTGATAACATGAGTGCTGAACGTCTGCTTCAAAGATGCTCAATATATGAGGAACGGAGAAACCACACATAGCCGTCACCAGTATCATTACTGGAAACACTCTATTGAGATACTATAAGCCTCAAACTGACCGCTGCTTTCTTTGAAAATATTCTAGTAGACGTCTGAGAGTATACGAAGAAGAATAAACTTCAGCTGCTCAATGCGTGTAGGGCCTTCAACAAACGGATGGCGAAACCTCTGTCCCGTGCCATCAGCTAGAGATATTTGCATATCTTCCTCATCCCATTCATTACTGTCTCCGTTTCGTTTCTTTTTTAAGATCCTTCTTCTTCTCCTTCGCTGAGGATTTCAGATCAAGGGCTGCCTTGTAATGCTTTCAGAGAGTTTCTTCAATCTGTGTCCTATCACAGTTGTCTTCCTCTCATCTCTTGTTTCACTTGCACTTGTCCGGTTCCTGTTATCCGTTCCACTTTGCTGGGCTTGTCATACCACTTCAATCGCTCTATTCTTCACAATTATTTATTTATAATAGTGATGTTGGTGATAAGATGGTGATAATAGTGATGATGGTGTTGATGATGATGATGATGATGATGATGATGGTGATAATGACGATGGGGATAGTGATGATGGTGATGATGATGATGATGATGGTGATGATAGTGATGATGATAATGATGATGGTGATGATAGTGATGATGGTGATGATGATGAGGATAGTGATGGTGATAATGATAGTGATGATAGTGATGATGATGGTCATGATAGTTATGATGGTGATGTTGATGATGATGATAGTGATGATGATGATGATAATGAAGATGATGATGTTGGGGATAGTGATGATGGTGATGATATTGATGATGGTGATGATGATGAGGATGATAATGATATTTTAAAAGAAAGTTCGTGTGTCAGAAATCCGGTTTCTAAAATTTGCGTAAGGAAAACGAAAGAACTTTATATTTAAATCAAAGGGCGAAAACCTATTGACTTTTAAAATGGTAAGCAAAGGTAGATAATCCAAAATAGGCATTAACAGTAGTGTTGTTATGCTTCTTTTGAAAAAGTCGTGTTTTTAAGTTTGGAATTTCGAGTGAACTGTTTTGTTATAGAATGTTCGGGAAATAGTTATCGTTGGAAATCGTTTAACAAAATATAGTCAGAGAGATCTGAAACGCGATTAGAGTAAGGAAGCAAGTTTGATTGTGTTAAAAGTAAAAGTGGCAAGCGCAAATGAGGGTTATCATCGGACAACAAGCCAAAGTCCTTTTGTTGATTTCTGTGATCACAGAAAAATGAACTGTTGGCTAGACACTCAATCGCTTGGTACGCCACAATTATATATGAAAGTTTGTTATTCATTTCTGTGGACAAGATGACAAGGTTGCCAGTACGAGAGAAAGAGTGTTTATTTTCAAGTCCATCAGGTATGTTGAGTCTCGCCAAAATAGGATAAACTGTTCAGTATAAACCAAGAACGATAGACGGCAGCTAGCCATGAGAAGTAGGAAATAATAGACTAAAATTATCATCCCTGGCGGTTAGGCCAGTCTTACAAAGAAACGCCAAGCAGAACACAGAAGAAATAAGAGACAGAGCGAGAAGAATTATGTCAAAAGTTAGAGAGACAAACGATTTCACATAAATGAAGAATTTGATGATAGCAGAAAATATCGACAGCAGTGGTTCTCAAGCCATGGCCACTATTACAAGCCACTCTAGCTATGGTGGGCGGAAGGTGCTAGCCGACTACCCCCCTACTACTAGGGCTATACCATTGTTGTACTGAATGAACTAACACACACACACTGGCTCTTGTTCACTTAGGTATGACTATACAACAATGGGTGACACGAGGAACTAACGCCTATTATCAGCTTACGTCCCTTTTATTACAACAACATAACTTGGCCAAACCCGGCCTTATACAGTGCAAAACGTAAATGTAAATGCAGCCACAAGAAATGCTATATATATATATATATATATATATATATATATATATATATATATATATATATATATATATATATATATATATATATATATATATATATATATATATACTGAATCACATTAAAAACGCACCACCTGTATAATCCAGGAACAGAGTGTGAAATGTAAATATAAGTGTGTACAAGTTTACATATTTGGAATCTTTATTCATTTTCCTATGAATCCATGCTGGTCATTAATTTGTACATTTGATTGTTATGAAATTCATTGCATTCTGTGCAGGCAGGGGAGAAAACCAAAAATACAAAAAAATGCACGTGCGTTATCCTGCTGGAGAAGCTGCAAGTCTGGATAAATTGTGAACGCAGGAGCAACCAGTGCATCCAGAACCTCATCTCGATATGTCACAGCATTAACATTTCCACGGAAGACGTGAAGAGGCAAGCGATGGTGAAAACAGAATCCTCCCCAAATGTGAATACTGCCACCTCGAAATCGGTTGACACAGCAATCTGCAAAGCGCTCTTCACACCGTCGCTAAATCCGCATACGTCCATCTGCAAAGGATATGTTGAATCTGTTCTCGTCTGTGAATAGGACAGCATTCAACTGCAGTCTAGTCCATCTGATATGTTGCTCTGCCCATTGCAGGCGCTGCTAACGATGTCTGTGAGTCAAGTTTGGCCCAACATAAGGTCGTCTTGCAGTAAGGCCTGTATCTCTGAGTCGTCATATGACTGTCATTCGAGAGACTTGCCCATGTCTACCCACTATTGCTCTTGCTGTTTGACTTGCCGGGAGAGTCAATTCCTTAGGTGACTCAGCACAATATGACGATCTTGCGCAGGGGTAGTAACTCGTGGTTGGCCACTCCGAAGTCTATCCCGGGCACTGCCAGTGGTTCCGTAACGTTCATTGAGACGTACAATAGTGCTGTGGTGGCAATTCATCCTTCTGGCAATGGCCCGTGAGCTCATTCCGGTCTCCAACATACCAATGGCTCGTTGGCGGTTGTTTTCAGATAGTCGTGGCATTTCAAGCACATGTACTGGGTGTTTTGTCTCAACGGCCTTTTTATACCGAGTATACTGCCACAACGCGTACACATTTTCAGGGTCATAGCTGTTGAGAATCGTGTTGCACGTGTAACTTTCATCGTTTTCATGTAGTCTGTACACACACCCATGGGTTGAATCTTGCACTTTCCATTCCAGCAGCCATTCGCTCTCTACCGCATGGCAAACACGGGGAAAATCCATTCCCACACCTTTTTTTTGCCAGCTTCTCGGCATCAGTATATATAATAGTGGTGCGTTTTTAATGTGCTTCAGTATATATATATATATATATATATATATATATATATATATATATATATATATATATATATATATATATATATATCACTATGCAAGAACAGGTAAAACGGCTACCGAACTCCTACGGTGAACCCCGTTCAATCAAGCGGCAAACCAACATGGTACTATCGAACTGACGACAATCAAAAGTACTTACAAAATGCTCATCATGCACAAAATCAACACTGATAAAATAATCACTTCCCTGGAATAAACATCACCCGCATAAGACTAATTTGGCGGGCACTGTATCATGATATTCCACCGAATATCGGCAGTATCAAGTGGCGTACAATCTGCGTCCAAACGGACGGCCGTCGAATGATAAATCCCCTTTCTGGCGCTCAAAATCCCTTGCCGCCCCAATTCTCCCGCTGGTCATATGGCTCAGTCGTTCGGCTCTTTTTGTCGGCTTCCGACCGACTTGCCTTGTTACTAAACAAGGAAGTACTACCACGGCCTAAAATAGCGCCGTGACAACCACCATAGATACTAGAGACAGTATTGAATACAGAAGTGGTTCTCAAGCCATGACCACCATAGATACTAGAGACAGTATTGAATACAGAAGTGGTTCTCAAGCCATGACCACCATAGATACTAGAGACAGTATTGAATACAGAAGTGGTTCTCAAGCCATGACCACCATAGATACTAGAGACAGTATTGAATACAGAAGTGGTTCTCAAGCCATGACCACCATAGATACTAGAGACAGTATTGAATACAGAAGTGGTTCTCAAGCCATGACCACCATAGATACTAGAGACAGTATTGAATACAGAAGTGGTTCTCAAGCCATGACCACCATAGATACTAGAGACAGTATTGAATACAGAAGTGGTTCTCAAGCCATGACCACCATAGATACTAGAGACAGTATTGAATACAGAAGTGGTTCTCAAGCCATGACCATCATAGATACTAGAGACAGTATTGAATACAGAAGTGGTTCTCAAGCCATGACCACCATAGATACTAGAGACAGTATTGAATACAGAAGTGGTTCTCAAGCCATGACCACCATAGACACTAGAGACAGTATTGAATACAGAAGTGGTTCTCAAGCCATGACCACCATAGATACTAGAGACAGTATTGAATACAGAAGTGGTTCTCAAGCCATGACCACCATAGATACTAGAGACAGTATTGAATACAGAAGTGGTTCTCAAGCCATGACCATCATAGATACTAGAGACAGTATTGAATACAGAAGTGGTTCTCAAGCCATGACCACCATAGACACTAGAGACAGTATTGAATACAGAAGTGGTTCTCAAGCCATGACCACCATAGATACTAGAGACAGTATTGAATACAGAAGTGGTTCTCAAGCCATGACCACCATAGATACTAGAGACAGTATTGAATACAGAAGTGGTTCTCAAGCCATGACCACCATAGATACTAGAGACAGTATTGAATACAGAAGTGGTTCTCAAGCCATGACCACCACAGATACTAGAGACAGTATTGAATACAGAAGTGGTTCTCAAGCCATGACCACCATAGACACTAGAGACAGTATTGAATACAGAAGTGGTTCTCAAGCCATGACCACCATAGATACTAGAGACAGTATTGAATACAGAAGTGGTTCTCAAGCCATGACCACCACAGATACTAGAGACAGTATTGAATACAGAAGTGGTTCTCAAGCCATGACCACCATAGATACTAGAGACAGTATTGAATACAGAAGTGGTTCTCAAGCCATGACCACCATAGACACTAGAGACAGTATTGAATACAGAAGTGGTTCTCAAGCCATGGCCACCATAGATACTAGAGACAGTATTGAATACAGAAGTGGTTCTCAAGCCATGACCACCATAGATACTAGAGACAGTATTGAATACAGAAGTGGTTCTCAAGCCATGACCACCATAGATACTAGAGACAGTATTGAATACAGAAGTGGTTCTCAAGCCATGACCACCATAGATACTAGAGACAGTATTGAATACAGAAGTGGTTCTCAAGCCATGACCACCATAGACACTAGAGACAGTATTGAATACAGAAGTGGTTCTCAAGCCATGACCACCATAGATACTAGAGACAGTATTGAATACAGAAGTGGTTCTCAAGCCATGACCACCATAGATACTAGAGACAGTATTGAATACAGAAGTGGTTCTCAAGCCATGACCACCATAGATACTAGAGACAGTATTGAATACAGAAGTGGTTCTCAAGCCATGACCACCATAGATACTAGAGACAGTATTGAATACAGAAGTGGTTCTCAAGCCATGACCACCATAGATACTAGAGACAGTATTGAATACAGAAGTGGTTCTCAAGCCATGACCACCATAGATACTAGAGACAGTATTGAATACAGAAGTGGTTCTCAAGCCATGACCACCATAGATACTAGAGACAGTATTGAATACAGAAGTGGTTCTCAAGCCATGACCACCATAGACACTAGAGACAGTATTGAATACAGAAGTGGTTCTCAAGCCATGACCACCATAGATACTAGAGACAGTATTGAATACAGAAGTGGTTCTCAAGCCATGACCACCATAGATACTAGAGACAGTATTGAATACAGAAGTGGTTCTCAAGCCATGACCACCATAGATACTAGAGACAGTATTGAATACAGAAGTGGTTCTCAAGCCATGACCACCATAGATACTAGAGACAGTATTGAATACAGAAGTGGTTCTCATGCCATGACCACCATAGATACTAGAGACAGTATTGAATACAGAAGTGGTTCTCAAGCCATGACCACCATAGATACTAGAGACAGTATTGAATACAGAAGTGGTTCTCAAGCCATGACCACCATAGATACTAGAGACAGTATTGAATACAGAAGTGGTTCTCAAGCCATGACCACCATAGATACTAGAGACAGTATTGAATACAGAAGTGGTTCTCAAGCCATGACCACCATAGATACTAGAGACAGTATTGAATACAGAAGTGGTTCTCAAGCCATGACCACCATAGATACTAGAGACAGTATTGAATACAGAAGTGGTTCTCAAGCCATGACCACCATAGATACTAGAGACAGTATTGAATACAGAAGTGGTTCTCAAGCCATGACCACCATAGATACTAGAGACAGTATTGAATACAGAAGTGGTTCTCAAGCCATGACCACCATAGATACTAGAGACAGTAGTGAATACAGAAGTGGTTCTCAAGCCATGACCACCATAGATACTAGAGACAGTATTGAATACAGAAGTGGTTCTCAAGCCATGACCACCATAGATACTAGAGACAGTATTGAATACAGAAGTGGTTCTCAAGCCATGACCACCATAGATACTAGAGACAGTATTGAATACAGAAGTGGTTCTCAAGCCATGACCACCATAGATACTAGAGACAGTATTGAATACAGAAGTGGTTCTCAAGCCATGACCACCATAGATACTAGAGACAGTATTGAATACAGAAGTGGTTCTCAAGCCATGACCACCATAGATACTAGAGACGGTATTGAATACAGAAGTGGTTCTCAAGCCATGACCACCATAGATACTAGAGACAGTATTGAATACAGAAGTGGTTCTCAAGCCATGACCACCATAGATACTAGAGACAGTATTGAATACAGAAGTGGTTCTCAAGCCATGACCACCATAGATACTAGAGACAGTATTGAATACAGAAGTGGTTCTCAAGCCATGACCACCATAGATACTAGAGACAGTATTGAATACAGAAGTGGTTCTCAAGCCATGACCACCATAGATACTAGAGACAGTATTGAATACAGAAGTGGTTCTCAAGCCATGACCACCATAGATACTAGAGACAGTATTGAATACAGAAGTGGTTCTCAAGCCATGACCACCATAGACACTAGAGACAGTATTGAATACAGAAGTGGTTCTCAAGCCATGACCACCATAGATACTAGAGACAGTATTGAATACAGAAGTGGTTCTCAAGCCATGACCACCATAGATACTAGAGACAGTATTGAATACAGAAGTGGTTCTCAAGCCATGACCACCATAGATACTAGAGACAGTATTGAATACAGAAGTGGTTCTCAAGCCATGACCACCATAGACACTAGAGACAGTATTGAATACAGAAGTGGTTCTCAAGCCATGACCACCATAGATACTAGAGACAGTATTGAATACAGAAGTGGTTCTCAAGCCATGACCACCATAGATACTAGAGACAGTATTGAATACAGAAGTGGTTCTCAAGCCATGACCACCATAGATACTAGAGACAGTATTGAATACAGAAGTGGTTCTCAAGCCATGACCACCATAGACACTAGAGACAGTATTGAATACAGAAGTGGTTCTCAAGCCATGACCACCATAGATACTAGAGACAGTATTGAATACAGAAGTGGTTCTCAAGCCATGACCACCATAGATACTAGAGACAGTATTGAATACAGAAGTGGTTCTCAAGCCATGACCACCATAGATACTAGAGACAGTATTGAATACAGAAGTGGTTCTCAAGCCATGACCACCATAGATACTAGAGACAGTATTGAATACAGAAGTGGTTCTCAAGCCATGACCACCATAGATACTAGAGACAGTATTGAATACAGAAGTGGTTCTCAAGCCATGACCACCATAGATACTAGAGACAGTATTGAATACAGAAGTGGTTCTCAAGCCATGACCACCATAGATACTAGAGACAGTATTGAATACAGAAGTGGTTCTCAAGCCATGACCACCATAGATACTAGAGACAGTATTGAATACAGAAGTGGTTCTCAAGCCATGACCACCATAGACACTAGAGACAGTATTGAATACAGAAGTGGTTCTCAAGCCATGACCACCATAGATACTAGAGACAGTATTGAATACAGAAGTGGTTCTCAAGCCATGACCACCATAGATACTAGAGACAGTATTGAATACAGAAGTGGTTCTCAAGCCATGACCACCATAGATACTAGAGACAGTATTGAATACAGAAGTGGTTCTCAAGCCATGACCACCATAGACACTAGAGACAGTATTGAATACAGAAGTGGTTCTCAAGCCATGACCACCATAGATACTAGAGACAGTATTGAATACAGAAGTGGTTCTCAAGCCATGACCACCATAGATACTAGAGACAGTATTGAATACAGAAGTGGTTCTCAAGCCATGACCACCATAGATACTAGAGACAGTATTGAATACAGAAGTGGTTCTCAAGCCATGACCACCATAGACACTAGAGACAGTATTGAATACAGAAGCAGCGACCATGAACTTAGAGTGAAAGTAAGAATGTCAGTATCAATTATCTACAAGAGTTTTGCTGTATAAAGCATGCCAGCCTCATGAGGAAGGTTGGGCATATCATTTTTTCAACATTTGTTTTGATCCTGTAAATAAAGTTGTCAATGGTAATTTCCATCGCTGTCCGACTGAAGTCACTCATCGATAATTGAGATCATCCATCAATTGGCAGTTATACACTGTTGTGAACTGTTGTCGTTGTGTTGAGAAAGAAGTCATCCTAATATCATCAACAAAAAGAGCTGCCTACTGTTAAGGCAGTGACAGGAACCCACGTACGATCAGCACAGCGAAATAAAAGAAGGGCATAGTAGACAAGCCATCATCATCATCAGCCAGCGTATATGTCCACGGCCACAATATTGATGATGGGAAGATGATGATGATGGTGATGATGCTAGTGGTGATGATGATGATAGTGATGATGATGGTAATGATGATGATGGTGATGATGATGATGGTGATGAATGTGATGATGATGATGATGATGATGATGATGGTGATGATGATGCTGATAAAGATGGTGATGATGATGCTGATGAAGGAGATGATGATAATGATGGTGATGGTGGTGGTGATGATGGTGATGATGGTGGTGATGATGATGATGATGATGGTGATGATGATGCTGATGATGATGATGGTGATGATGTTGATTGTGATGGTGGTTATGATGATGGTGATGACGGTGATGGTGATGATGGGAATGATGATGGTGATGATGTTGATTGTGATGATGATGATTTTGATTATGATGATGATGGTGATGGTGATAATGGGGATGATGATGGTTATGGTGATGCTGTTGATTGTGATGATGGTGATGATGATGACTGCTCTTGAATTACAATAGGCAAAATCAGCGACGATGGGACCTAGTCATCCCATCTCATAAATCTGGACCTAGTATTGTGAAATCTCTAATAATTCACTCCGCTGCAGCAGTATTTGCTATGAGACTGCATTCAACTTTTCTAAAGCACTGAGCAATCCGTTGAAGTATTAAAGAGAGTCACTTCTTCATTGTTCTTTCTTCTCCTCCATAATTTGTATTGTTGAAAACAAACAAACAAAGAAAGCCAATCAAAACACACGCACACAAAAACAACTGTAGACACTTCATTTCTAAGGCAACGCGTCATCCCCGGTATACGTAACAGCAGATCTTCCTGGAAAGAGAAATGATAGAAATATTGCCTGTCAGAAAAGAAGGGCACGCTTCTGTGGGTAGGCAATGAGCTGCAGGAAAGTTATGTGTCTGCATTCCTGTGTCCCAGTGAAAGTTTACCAGTTCTCGTGTTTTCATGATTATCTTGTTCTTTTTGGCTGACGCGTTGATGACTCCTTGTCGTCAACTGAGCAGTTCTTGCTATTATCAGATATGAAGTTTGTGTTGTCTAGTGCAGTGGTTCCCAAAATTTTTACATCTAAGGACCACTTTTCCAACTAGATATAAGCTGCGGACCACCAGCTTATATGTAACATCGCTATGCTATAAACACCTAACTGTTTTCAATAGATGAATAGGCCTACATTCAATAACACAAGCTGTTAATTATTTGCCAGACGACAAGGAAATTATAAGGTAATAGTTGTGAAAAATAAATTATACATACAATTTATTGGTTGCATACATACTGATTACATTATATTAGTTAAATACTATATATTCATACAATTCAATGGTTTAAATTATAAAATATTCAACGGGAGCTTTGTGCTTGCATTTCGCTCACTAGATTTTCAATATTAGGCTTTATAGAAGTTAAAGACAGTCTGAAAGCTGGTTCTACTTGCAAACTGTTTCTGTATTTTGTTTTTATAGCACTAAAAACATAGGATCAGAATAACATCAAAGCACTTAATAACAAATCGGTAACGCAGCCGCAGACCATCTGATAATGCGCCGCGGAGTATAAGTGGTCCGCGGACCACAGGTTGGGAATCACTGGTCTAGTGTAACAGTTGTTCAGATGTTTTGTTTGACCTTATTGTATTTTTCCCCCTCATTTTTGCCGGGGCGCCAGAACTATTCTAATTGGGCCCCGCCCTCCCTAAAGTCGGCCCCGCTTACAGCAGCCCATTTATTATTTACACATAATGTAATGATATCAAAGATTTTAACGTATGCGTCAAAATAGACATAAAGGCTTAATAAGTCTTATTGGGGGCCGCGCTGGTGTAATGGCTACGGCGTTGTACTGGCGACCAGGTTTTCATGGTTCAAACCCTGGCGTCAGCGTTTGAAGGAATGTTTACGACCGGAAATTTGACTGAATAACCTGAACGGCTTCTGCACATAAATCCCGTGTGGATGGGAAGGAGCGAAGCTCCTGACCGGGTTGGAAGGAAAGTCCACTGACCCCCCAGCCTCGCAATGACATGTCATTGGGCCAAAAGAGCTGGAAAGCTCGAGTGCCGCTGGTTAGAGAAAAAAAAATAAATAAATAAGTCTTATTACTGCTTCATTCTATCTCCACTTCTGCTTGTTTTGAGAAAAAAACGCATCGAATTTTTCGGGTCAGTAGTTGAAAAGAAGCATTATCACATTAAAATGAAATTTTTCAAGATAATCGAAAAAGTTAACTGTAAAATATTGTGTAGGATGATAGATTAAACTATCAAGTTATGACCTCAGTCAATTTTAGCCAAAAGTGTATATAGAATCAAGCAGTACAGGAGCGATGTTGTGTCAGTAATGTTTATCTGTTCATTGCAATGAGGAATAGACAGAAATCAAAAGGAAGCAAGCCCAGCACATTCAAAATAAGAATCTTCAACATAAATGTCAAATCAGTTTTACTGTATGTATCCGAATCAATGAAGAATAAGAAAAAGGCAACCAGAAAGGTACAGACTTTCATAATATGCGTGCTTGCTCATAATGGAATATCTCCCTACCCTGTCGTACGCGAAAACTTACGTCATAAAACTCATGCAAAACGACGCACTTAACAACATCCTTTTGAGCACCAGAAAGTTCCAAAGTAATGAACGCTTTGTGGTGTGCAATAAGAGTCGCAACAGTGTGACAACAACACCAATGGAGAAATAAAAGAATGAACCAGATACATAGTAGTGGAATCTGATTTGGAAGAGAAGACGTTGGAATTTAATAGTACATACAATGAGAGGAAACTGTTGGCTCCATGAGAGAAGCAGGGTGGCAGTGTGGTCTTCTCTAACTTAGTTGAAGGAGAAACTACGTATGTGGTGACGAGAGAAGCATGAGACAGACCGCCACCTTCAAAAAGAGAGATAGACGGGATTATTAAAAAGCGAACGACGTAGAAGTAATAAAAGTATGTGATAAGTGTCTAATACGAGTATTTTTGCGCTACCAAGATCTTACCCTTTCAACCCACAAACTTGCTGCTATCACTGCTCAAGTGAACTCTTCAATCCCAGGATTCATGTCTCGTGTACATTCGGTTGCTTATCTCGAGTTGTCGATAACAAACGATGATCTAATTCCGTGGGCGGGTCGAGAGCATTTTGTTGCAATGATGTTTTTTCGATGTTATGCCCCAGTAATTCTCTCTCTCTCTCTCTCTCTCTCTCTCTCTCTCTCTCTCTCTCTCTCTCTCTCTCTCTCTCTCTCTCTCTCTCTCTCTTTCTATCTTCCTCTCTCTCTTTCTCTGTCTATCAATCTATCTATCTATCTGTACATCTATCTCTATCTCTCTCTGTATCGACCTCTCTCTGCCCTTCCCCCCCCCCCCCGCCCCGGATATATAAAAGTAAAGATAGTCCCATAGCATATACTTTCGTATGGGACTGTAGCCAGGGCCGGCTCTAGGGCGGTGCGAGTGGAGCAGCCGTACAGCGCGCCTGCTTAGTGGGTAGGGGGTGGGGGCGCTGAAATGTATTTTTAAAATAGTCAAACAATTAAAAAATTCTAAAAGAATTTTCTTTAATTCTTCTTCTTTGGTCCTTGACCGGTGACTGACAAAGCTGTCAGTGACCATCACGCCTAGTGGCGTCTTGTAGGGCAGCAGCAAACTGTCTCCACTTTGGTCCTTGACCGCTGACTGACAAAGCTATCAGTGACCATCACGCCTAGTGGCGTCTTGTAGGGCAGCAAAAAACTGTTGTGACCGGCTGGCCTACACTAGCATTTATACGTGCTATAATGCTACATATAAGAATGACAGACATTAAAAGCAGATACGGCGTTTCGCACAAAACGCAGTATCATTAAAAGTTCAGTTAGCAGTCAGGGCTCTGAGAGGGCAAGGTAGTGCAGTCCAAGAAAATTACATTGAATGCGTGTTTTGCGTGGGATTTTGTGAAGTGAAAGTTGTGATCTTTGGGTTTTTTCCATTGTTTAGGTGAAAAAGAGAGACGTGTGACAAATGTTGAAAAACAGCGAAACGTGTGCAAAAAGTAGATAAAATGTATCGTGTGGAAAAAGAGTGAGACGTGTGAAAAAATGGCGGGAAAAAGAAGGAGCTGTATAAAAAGGAGAGATGTGCGAGAAAGAATAGATCAGATAGATAGAAATCTTTGCTAGGAAGTTTATAGACCAGATTTTTTTTTTTGTCTTCTGTTGGATATATATTTTCCTGAGGATTTAATTAAGCGTAAGTACACGCACATGCGTATCGTATGCCTCGTAGGAGTTAGAAAGATTTTGTTGAAGTGTAGAGACTTGAAAATACCAGTTCTTTTTTTTTCTTTTTTTTCTTTTTTTTTTTGTTAATTTATTTATAATAAACTTCAGATTGAAAATCACTGCATTTACTCAACTATATGGGTTGCTGTTTGAAATGTTACAACTGGATGACTGAAAACCACTAGGCCTATATGATTGTTTGCCACACTAATAGAACAACATCTGAAAAGGGTAAGAACAAACCTGGGAAGAAAATTTGGTAAGATCAAGAATCTTCATCTCAGGCGGAAGGCCTGTAGCCACTTGAATGACATAGTACCAAACAAGAAAAACACAAACAAAAAAATTATTTTTGTAATAGAACCAACCAAGATAACTACTGGCCAGATAACTGACACGGGCACACTGTCTCCAAAAGTAAAAGACAGAAATAAATATGATGAGGAAGACATGTAAAGAATTTGAGCTGACGGCCGCGACAGGAGGACTTAGCATGTGTTTGGTGAAGGCCTATGCTCATAGAGAACCTCAAGGGTAATCTTGCCACAAGCATGCAACGAGGACTAACTTATCCTCTTCTTGATATAGTAATAACCTGCTGTAAATGCCCAGGGGTCTTGAAGGAGGCACAGAAAGAGCAGGACTACTGCTACCTCATGTGTAGCATGAGGCGACTAAAAGGAGGTTGTGAGTGAGACTGGCAACCACACCGTGAAAATCACGTGCTACAGAAATCATTGCTGAAAGAGCGCATTAATTCGTTGGTGCTAACCTCATGCAACGGGACCAGCTGCATTGGTGACACCATGTTCTATAAAGAAAAATGAAAGTTTTAATGACTACTTTATACTGTGTTTTATGATTGACTTGATGTAACAGACAAGAATTAAAAGCGACAGAAAACTTAAAATTCCACTTGAACAGAATCCAACCACAACTCTCTCCAGAGTGCCCGTTATCTAACTATCCCTACGAAACTGTTGACTACAACCTATTTGAGTGCCCAGCACTCGATGATGTTAAGAAAATGCTCCTTCCTCCGAGGCCAGATAAGTGGAACACCTTGTACGGAAAACCAAAACAACTTTCGAACACATGCAGATATCACTTCATGGTATTGGGCCGAAGGGAGAGAACCCACGCTCCGATGGATTAATAATAACAATAACAAAACTCCACAATAACAGGCAAACAAAATAAAAAGCTATACACCAATTACAACCAGTCGTCTTATTTTAAATAATTGATGGCTCTTTGAGTCGACTTAGTCGTCACTCAAAGTCAACAGGAGCTTCAGATCTTGATGAATCGCTTCACCCAAGCATGCAAGGATTTTGGCCTCACAATAAGTCTAAAGAAAACAAATGTGCTGAGTCCGGATGTGGATGTTGCACCAGTTATCCATATCGATAACTATGAATTGACAGTAGTGCAACACTTCAAATACCTGGGGTCTACCATCAACGGCAAACTCTCTCTCCTAAATCGTAGGAGAATTTGTGTGACACTGGGGCTTTTGACTAAATGATAAATCTTGGGAGAATTTTTGTGACACTGGGGCTCTTCACTAAATGATAGATCTTGGGAGAATTTTTGTGACACTGGGACTCTTCACTAAATGATAAATCTTAGGAGAATTTTTGTGACACTGGGACTCTTCACTAAATGATAAATCTTAGGAGAATTTTTGTGACACTGGGACTCTTCACTAAATGATAAATCTTAGGAGAATTTTTGTGACACTGGGACTCTTCACTAAATGATAAATCTTAGGAGAATTTTTGTGACACTGGGACTCTTCACTAAATGATAAATCTTAGGAGAATTTTTGTGACACTGAAAACTAACTCATCATCATCATCGTCATTTCATCATTTTTCTTTGCGCTCTTTTCGATGCATGGACCTGCCACTGCAACAGGTCAAATGGTAAGAAGCCTGCATCAAGCAATCACATACTGTTGCAGCATTGGTTAAACTAACTCATCTTTGTGAATAATTTTCCTGGATTTCCCTTTCCTTGGCACAAAGAGGGTTTCGTCTTCTTCCTCCTCGTTCGTCCTGAAAAGGACGTTGATTGCGTTGTGTCCGTTTACAGCGAAGCTGCAATATTTGGCCCTTTCGGCCGACACATCCGACTTCAGCACGTGTGACGGTATTGCCTCCCCTGCTTTGCAGTAGTGGTCCAACAGTGGCCAAAACTCAAGAGTATCTAATATGGGCTTCAAAGGTATCTACCTTCGCACAAGATTACTCTTGGCAGAGATGTAGATAGAAGGGTGATGACATTTCTATTACAAAGGGAGTTAACACAGCATTATTTCGCAGTACATCTTATGTATTGTGGTCGGCGATAGGTCACTCGGAAAGGCCAAGGTTAGCCGAACTGGTGGATCATGTGACTACCGGAAGTCGGGGGGAAAAGGCGCAAAATTAGAGAGTGAGAATCTAGCTTTTGTCCAAGGAGGACGTATATTTTCCCTTTTGCCAGCGAGATCGCTGTGTTGTTGATATTGTCCACTGTAAGCAGAGTGCCTGCCATATTTTCGGACCTTGGAGATAATTACGTTGTAATTCTAGAGCAGTGTAGGGTCTAGATCGAATTATCTACAGGCCGTATTTTGATAAAAGATAGATGATTTTTGAGTGTCATTTTCATAGTTTGCCGCTCAGGTGAGCGATATTCATTGCAGTGACTTTGTATAATTCGTACCTTCATGTATGAAGGCGATAGTGTAAGCTGCAAAGGCATGTTTTCAGTGATGTTCACACTGATGTATCTTATGCGTTTGATGGCCGTGTGAGGCCTTATTGTGTGTGTAAAGTAATAAAGGGAAGTACCTGTTGAAGGTGTTCATTTCGTATGTCAGCCATTGTTGTGTGGTATACTCTTGGATGGAAGAGCCTTTATTTGTTATTATAAATCCACACTGCAGTGGTGTAACCAGTAGAGTGTTCTCCGTGGTAAGTGGTTCTTGACAGCTGGGGAGCTCTTATCCGGTTCTTTTGTGATCCTAGAGGCCCGTGGGGCCAATAATTCTCATTATAGAGGCTAGAAATTTCTATACACACATAGGAGAAGTTTGTAGCAGTGTTAATACACTTCATCGTGTTTTTTTCGAGTTTCACGGCAGTGGGTTCTGTTTTTTTTTTTTGTGTTAGACAGTAGCAGTGAACTGTTTTCGGTCAGGTGTTGACCCGTCGCGGTATGTGACCTAGTTTGGAAAGAGTGCACAGTGAAAGTTTATCGTTGTTATTACGGATAATATGGGACATTTATTGTGTTTTACGTGGTTGTGGAAAGTTCACTTTTGTGCTAGGTTGTTCAATTATTGATAGAAGGAGTGTCACAAGTTGTAGAGTAAAGTTGCAGCTGGCGTCGAGTATCACAGTTTGATATATTACAAGGCGTACTTGGTAGCTTTTTTTTTTTTTTTTTTTTTTTTCGTACGCCCGCTAATACTCGAGGCGAAATCTCAGGTTATTATTAATTTCTAACCTGACATTGATTTTACGTGAGTATCCCTTTTTTTCTTGTACAGAGACAGGTGTCCCTCGCCATTCAGGCAGATACTCGCCGATTTCGGAGGTACCCATTAGAGCTGGGTCGGCTCAGGAGCCGCCAATCCCTGGTCGACGACACTTCTTCAAATGTCCTCGCCAGGTCTCGAGTTAATCCAGTCCAAATCCCGGTCGACGAAAAATCCTCAAATGCCGTCGCCCGGGTTTGATCCTGCATCACCCGGTCGCCAGAGCGGTGTTGTAACCACTACGCTAGCGCGGCTCCCCATGGTAGCTTTGTGATCCAGACGGAGCAGCGGAGGTTACTTGTGCAAGGTGTCATTAATTGGTCAGTGTAGGGATATAGAAGAGATTAGGATTTCTTGTGAGGTTGGTAATATTTGGGCTCTGCTGCCTGACTGTGGTGTCGGCAGAAGAGATTAGGATTTCTTGTGAGGTTGGTAATATTTGGGCTCTGGTGCCTGACTGTGGTGTCGACAGAAGAGATTAGGATTTCTTGTGAGGTTGGTAATATTTGGGCCCTGGTGCCTGACTGTGGTGTCGGCAGAAGAGATTAGATCGTCAATATTTGTTGGTATTGGTAGTGTCAATAGTGGTGGTGGCATCTCAGGGTGTGTGCAACTCCTCTTATATGGATTGATGTGCATGCAGCAACCTGCAGTAGTGTCATCGTTCGTACTGCTCTACCTACCTGGGGAACATTACATTCCTGCATTCCTGCAAAAGTTCTGACGTCATCTTGCCGTACCGATGTGCCTTTCCATAGGGAGTCTACCTATACCATTCTGGGTTCCGAAGTCTGCTGATCTGAGTGGTCATGGAAGATACTGCTGAAGAGTGAAGGCTGCTGGGTTCCTAAAGAGACGTAGTGTTGAACTGTACTTATATATTATACGCATTACCGTGCCAAAGGACTTTATCGTTATTATATGGCACATAGACTAGTGAAGAGGTCTTGTCTCCAGGACATTTTTGCGGATACGGTCGTTATTCTTGCTGTGGACAGTGCTGTGATAACACCGTGAAGAACATTGTTTCCGGTGTGGATGTTTACAAGTTTGTGGAGACTAGTTTGTGCTGTTCTCATCTACCATTATCTGTGTCTGAGGAGCTACGTGGAGGTGCATCGCTGGATCGTCAGTTATGTTATTGTTTGAATACCTGTGTACAGTGATTTGTTGTATTTTTTCCCCCTCAATTCCGTCTTCCTTTTCTGTCTATCCGTCTGGTACGATTTATCGTACAGTCTGGTCTTTTAGATTAGTGGGGTCGTGTTAAGTAAGCATAAAGCTGTAAGCATTTTTCTGTTAGTTTTTCAACGTCTGTTTCTTGAGGTATTCTTCTATTTTTTTTTCCTTTCTTTCCTTTTGTTGTGTTCTTTTGTCGCTTTCTTTGTAGAGACTTAGTCTGGGACTTTATATAGTGTTAGTTGGTTACGGAGGATCTGTTACCTTGATTTTATTTTACTTTGGGTCAGTATTATATCCTTGTTGTATACATTTATATGTTACACCGTTATTATTGCTTGAATGTTATTTAGTTTTATTTTGATTAGTATGATTTAGTTGTTGGCTAGCTTGTGTGATAGCTCTCAGCACTCCATCGCTAAGTGTAGTGGTTGTTCTAGTCTGCTGTGTTTAATATTATATTTGTAAGTTCAAGGGTGGACGGGTGGCGAGTTCAATTCTTTCTTTTCTTACTTGTGGGAAAAGATTGGATTAGACTGATCCTTTCTAGGGTGTGGCTGCGTGTGTTTAGTGGTGGAGTCAGACAGAAGGGTTTCCTGCGACTGCCCTACTTAACATACCAAGCTCAGTATTTGTTAGGTGTACTGGTGTGATTTGTAGTTACGTTGTCCTGTACATTCAGTAATTCTAATGTTTTGTGTAAGTGGTGTTATCTCTCGTTCCTTCTTGCTATCTTTTAAATACGTTAACGTGTATCCCTTGTTTTCGTTCGTTGTCAGTCACGCATTGTATATACCAGTCTATCCCTGCTCGTACCTTGTCTGTCATCTTATTCCTCGTGACTGGTAGTTATCGTAGTGTTTAGTGTGTGTCTTATGATCTGTGGAATGTTCATTTTTGCCATATGTAAACATACTGAGTAGAACTGAAATACTATCAGAGTACAGCACCAGTGTGGGTGTTAGTAAGATACTGTGGTGTAAAAGCTGACTTTTTGTTCAATTTTCGTGTCGGTGTCACTTACAGTTGTGAGGTGGTATAGAACCAAGGTGTATTATCAGCTAGTGAGATACAACTATCGACTATAGTAAGGGTCTTTTCAGTTGTATCACAGAGATTAAGAGGTCGGAAGGACCAAACGTAGAGAGTAAGTAGACATAAGCCAAGAGGCAGAGAACTGTCATACTGAATGGAGTGGTAAAGTGGGTTATATATATACATTCATACGGTTGTACGTTGAACAGTGACATTGTTATTTATATATCATTACTGCATACTTTGAAAGCAGAGAGGTATGTGTTGAGATAGGTGAGTTAGTTTGGAGTACATGTTATTGAATAGTTGCATAGAAGTACTAAATTAAATTTGCATACAGTGAGATTCTATAGTAAAAGGAGCAGAGTTATAGATAGTATTGAGTATCGTGAGTGTACATCATGGACTTACAGGGTTTCATTCTGATAGGCAAAGAATGTGGGTAAACTGGGAAAGAACTGATGGATTTTGCCAAGGCAGAATACCAGTCAAAGGAAAATCAAGAAGCTTTGGAGGAGAAGAAGAACACTGAGAAGCAGAAGCAGGAAAGAGATACTCGAGCTGAAGAGTTAAAGCTCTAAAGAAGAGAGTTTGAATTTCAGGAAAAGAAGATGAAAGAAGATAAAGAATCATAGAAAGAGAGAATGAGATTAGCTTCGGAGGACAAAAGACTGCAGGTAGAAGCTGATAAGGAAATACAATTAAAGAAATTAGAAGTGGGGGCGAGTGGTCAGAACTCGACTTCGAGGGAGTCTCATCGTCCCGTTAGGCTCCGTCTGCCAAATGTTAATGGCAAAATTGATAGTTTGGATCTTTTCCTTGAGAGGTTCAAGGTCCAATGCGTGGTCTGGAAGGCTAACAGAGACGAGTGGCCATCCCTGTTATCCACATTGCTAGTGGGGCCTGCGATGGAGACTTTTCATAGCCTCCCGCTGGAAAAGCGGGCGGATTACGACGAGGTGAAAGAACGGTTGCTCCGGAAGTTCCGTTTGACGGCTGACGGGTACCGGACGCGGTTTAGAAACACTATGCCAAGTTCAGACCAGGACTTCGAGAACTTCATCTCGAAGATCAAGCTTCTGCTGAATAGATGGATTGAGTTGGAAGGAATTATAAAGGACTTTAATGGCTTGGTTGAACTAATGCTACTGGACAAAGTGTTGTCGTCTTGTTCTACTGAGTTGGTAGCATTTTTCCAGGAACGACAACCTAAGGATATCGCTTCTATGGCCCAATTGGGGCACCATTATGTCCTGGCCCATCCGGGCAAACACATCCATCGGTCTGGTCTGTCTGACGCCTTAGTTGCAGGTGACGGCAAAGTTCAGCGACAACCATGGCAAAATTAGTCAAGCGATGCAGACAGGTGCCAAGAGCAGAAGAACGACAGGCCCTCCCGTCCCTATCAACCACGCAGAGGGAATTATGGTAACTTTCGATCACATCGGAGTGGCCGGTCGAACTGGCACAACCGACAGTGGAGAAGTGATAGCGACGGAGGAGAGCGCCAAACGCGAAAGCAGGTACGCGTTGAGGAGTCTCGAGACGAAGATCAGTTTTACTATAAAACCAAACCTTCCTACCGGAGGAATGGATCCGCAGATAGCCGATCATCCGACTCCGATGCGCGGTCTTCACCAGCCAACAGCCCCAGCAAAAATACTCCAAGCGAGGAATCAAAAGGGAACACAGATGTTCCAATTGTAATGGCAGGGGTCATTATGCTGACGTGTGTACTACCCCAATTGAACACACGAATTCCACGTTTGTGTTGGACCCAGTCAACAGCGAGGGCTGTGTGGGGTGTCGACCTCTATTCCATTCGAACGAGAATATAGTGTTACACTGCGGGCATGCGGTACCATGTCTGTCGGCGGTCCATGAGACTGGCAAGGTGGCACTCCACAAAGGTGTGGTGGAGAAGAAACCAGTCTCGGTGTTGAGGGACACTGATTGTACCACAGTCGGGGTGCGTCGTTCGTGCATCGATGAATCCTGCCTTACAGGCAAAACTGTGAAGTGTATCACGTTTGGGGGCAAAATTGAGTCTTACCCCCAGGCGTGCATTAATGTGGACACCCCATTTATATCAGGGAGAGTGAACGCGTTTGTCCTTGAGAACCAAGTTGTCGATTTAATCGTCGGCAATGTACGGGGAGTGCATAACGCCACGGGAAGGGCTAAAGCAGGGTCTCAGCAACACCGAAGTTCCGGAGCGGACGATCAGGTGGTCGAGTACATCTAATACGGGGTTCGCGGCAGGCGCCCATGAATACTCACGGTCCGGGGCCGTGGGACATGAATAGGAACAGCAGAGGCATATCTGAGGGCCTGATAGCTAGTGACCGCAAGGTACTGGTCCGCAATATCCCCCCGAGTGCTAGCTGGCGCACACTCAGACGTGCGTTTATTGAGGTCGTGCCAGTTAGGTTTGTTGAGGTATTGTCATTGCGAGACAATACCAAGGTTGCACGGGTTACTTTCGCGAATAGGTGGGGTGCGCGTGATGCAGTCAGGTGGAAGCACATGTCGTTGCTCTATAACCACCTTCTGATAGTCCAGCAATAGCAAGGGATAGGTATCGGGTTCGCGTTCAGTTAGGGTGTTTCGGTTAACGTGAACTGAACTGTAGAGTCTGACCCACGCTACCAGTACTGTTCTGATAAAATATAAGTTGTTCTGTACAGCTTTATAATGTAGTGAGGGTAACTGAGGAGGTGGATTTCAAATGTTAAGATCATGTTTGTGCTAAATGCTATGCTTATGAAGTTCATGTATTTTGGCACCATAAAGGCAATTTGGTATATGTTTAAACCTTGTTACGAAAGATTGTTGGTGCTGTTTGGATATCAACTGTAATCTTTGCTTATGTAAGAGTTGCTATTAGTGTAGCAGCGCACTGTGTATGGTTGACCAGGGGAGGACAGTCGTTGTCATTTTTCACGACTGCCAGAACCTTGGGTAACCTACTTCATACTCATGTTGTGTTTTCGGTTGGTGGGAGAATGCAGTAACGACAATGGTAGTGGAGAACTATGACACTCTCTGTTCATACGAGGATATGCTGTTAGTGGCATACGGTCGTCCAGACTCCTGCGTGGGTTGGGCGAAGCTTCCTCCTGATAGAAGAAAACTTCGTTTTCTTTCTTAAGGGGGGGGGGGTGGATGTCACAGCGTTATTTCGCAGTACATCTTATGTATTGTGGTCGGCGATAGGTCACTCGGAAAGGCCGAGGTTAACCGAACTGGTGGGTCATGTGACTACCGGAAGTCGGGGGGAAAAGGCGCAAAATTAGAGTGAGAATCTAGCCTTCGTCCAGGGAGGACGTATATTTTCCCTTTTGCCAGCGAGATCGCTTTGTTGTGGATATTGTCCACTGTAAGCAAAGTGCCTGCCATATTTTCGGACCTTGGAGATAATTACGTTGTAATTCTAGAGCAGTGTGGGGTCTAGATCGAATTATCTACAAGCCGTAGTTTGATAAAAGATAGATGATTTATTTTTTAGTGTGTCATTTTCATAGTTTGCCGCTCAGGTGAGCGATATTCATTGCAGTGACCTTGTATAATTCGCACCTTCATGTATGAAGGCGATATTGTAAGCTGCAAAGGCATGTTTTCAGTGATTTTCACACTAATGTATCTTATGCGTTTGATGGCCGTGTGAGGCCTTATTGTGTGTGTAAAGTAAAAAAGGGAAGTACCTGTTGAAGGTGTTCATTTCGTATGTCAGCCATTGTTGTGTGGTATACTCTTGGATAGACGAGCCTTTATTTGTTATTATAAATCCACACTGCAGTGGTGTAACCAGTGGAGTGTTCTCCACGGTAAGTGGTTCCTGACAGGAGTCTTCACAAGATATTCAGAATAAGCGAGAACATTACTGCTTTGGCTGAGTATGTTAACTCTGTAATTCTGCCGTTGCTTTTGTGAAGGATTTAATCACATTACTTTCAGCTTGTTTAAGCCCCCACCCCTGATTTACTCAGTGGAATTCTATTATTTTAGTATAGCTCTGTTTAGAGTGTGTGTAGTAATCTGACTGAGACAAACATACAGTAACTTTAAAATGATTAAATCGAAGTTAAATTAGTAAGATTACAGATAACAAAATTTGATAATCACTTTAGGTTTTAACAGTTGGAAAATAATGTGAATAGTTATGGGTCAAAAAAAGTTATCATCACAGTCTTTAGGGAATGTGAGATGTTTTACAAGAAGTTCAAGGGGCAGCATATATTTGAACTTTACTGCCAATGACGGTTCTGCTCCTTCTTATGGGTTGGTTCTTTTCACTTTGCTCACGCTTGTCTCTGATCAAGGTTGTCGGGGGTAGCTCGTTTCCCAGAAATGTCAAGGAGAGTCTACCACGTGGGTCTTTCGTCTTAAAGCTTAGGCCACGGTTCCCTTCTTGTTCCAGATAGTACTTTCTGCTGGCACCACCAATAACTATGGTAAAAGAATAGAGCGAAACGCTCTTCTGAGTATGACATTTTCCACGCCATAGTTAGGGGTTCCTATCTTCCCATACCCCATCCCAATTACTCACACTTTTACCATCGATGAGAATTAAATTTAATCCCTCGGTATAAAACTTTCTTTACATTTAAATAGAATAGCTTTTATAGTTACAGTAGAACTCCATTTATCCGAACCCCATGGGACCGAGCATCGTTCGGATAATCAAATGTTCGGATAATTGGATTACATAATGTATCGAGTACATGTACACATATTTCTAAAAATAATTAACCATCACAAGGAAAATACACTATAAAACATATTTACTTGTACTGTAATAATAATACCCACACTGTATTAGATCACTGTATCACCAAAATCTTTTATTACACTGCAGTGCATGTACTACAGTACTTGTATTAATTATTTTTGTTAAGAAAGAGAAATGTTTTCAAAATAACATTACAAACGATTCAAAACCAGGCGCAACTTACGTATATATGTACTTGCACAGATGTAGCCCACTATTTAAAATAATGAGGAATCCTCTTTTGCACCAAACTGGATAGTCTCCTTTTGGCTGCTAAGTCCCGCATTCTCTTCAACAGCAGAAGCTGTGTAGGACAGCTGTCATCTTCTTGCTCGTACCAAGCAATCGCTGTTTCTAGTGCTATAAAGGCCTCTTCAGGACTTGGTCGACGTTTTGGTTTTTCTTCATAATCTACAAGTACATCATGCACTTCTGAGGAGTCTTCATCATCGGTCACTACATGTATTTGGTTTTCTTCTTGCACAAAAGACAAAATTTCTTCGTCATTCAAAAACTGAAAACCAGAATCATTATCATCTTCTAGCCACATGTGTACGTCATCTTTGTCACAGTCCGAAAATCCGGGCATTGCTTGAAACAGTTCCACAACTTCATTTATACAATCATCATTTGTGTCCACTGCAGTAGTTTCATTTCCTCCTTTTTTCCCAAGCAATCTACTCCAAGCCTTGTTGAGATTATCTTGTGACAGGGTGGTCCAAGCATCAGCTAACATATAGCAGCAGTCTTTGAGATTAAGCTTTTTGGAAAACGCCACCACACTTTCTTCATCTTCAGTCAACAATAAACGACGCAGGACTTCCTTCTTGTACATCTTTTTAAGCTTTGCTATAACACCCTGATCCATTGGTTGAATCAGTGCTGTTACATTGGGAGGCAGAAAAATTACTTTAAAATTTGCATCAACTGCATTCAATGTATCCGTCTCTGGATGAGATGGTGCATTGTCCAGTAGAAGAATTACTTTTTCAGTTTTCTTTTCTTGTTCTCTCAACCTCTTCACATTTGGGATGAACTGATTTGTATACCAATCAAGAAATATTTCACTATTCATCCAAGCACTCTTCTGTGCTTTGTAACACAATGGGAGACATGTCACATTCTTTAAACAACGTGGTTTTTTGGCTTTGCCGATCATTAGCACCGGTAAACGATGACTTCCACTGGCATTTGCGGCTACCAAAATTGTTACTCTCTCTTTGCACTTTTTAAACCCAGGGGCAGCTGCTTCGCGCTGAGATGCAAGTGATTTTTGAGGCAATGATTTCCAGTATAAGCCAGTCTCATCGGCATTATACACATCATCGAGTGAATAACCTTCTTCTTCCAAAAAAGCCAAGAATGTTTCTTTAAAATTTTTAGCGGCAGTTGCATCGCTAGATAAAGATTCCCCTTGAATCTCCAATTCTCGTATGCCATGACGAGATTTAAAGTTTCTTAACCATCCCTGGCTAGCCTTAAAGTCAGGAGGACCGTCAAGTTGATTGTTGAACTGAAATGCCTTTTCACACAACAGAGAACCAGAGATAGGTTCCCCTTTGCTTCTTCTTTGCACAAACCATATATACAAAGCCTCTTCCAATTTCACATCTTTCGCATTTCTCATGGTTTTACGTTTCTTCGACCCATTTTCACTATCAAATTTCGATGCAAAACTCATAATTTCTTCTTCTTCCTTGTTCGCCCTGAAAAGGACGGTGGTTGCGTTGTGTCTGTTTACGCCGTAGCTGTGATATCTGCACCTTTCGGTCGACACATCCGACTTCAGCATGGCATTTTTTAGGGACCGGGTTTGCCTTCCCATTGCGATCTGTACTCGCTCAGCCAGACTGCACTGATGTAGACTGTTTCCAGGACCACCACGTGGAGGTGGAGTACGGTCTTAGTCAGCTCTGGTTCGCTGACTCTGATGCAAGCAGTCAAGCTATGGGTCGCTGATTGCATTCACTATTGCTGCATCTTTGGGTCCCACTCATAATTTTATCCTTGTTACTTTTGATGTCAGAGACGGTAGCTTTCCCAACATTGAACATCCTCGCAAGTGAAGACACAGTTTCACCTTGTCCTAGTCTCTTGATAATTTCTGTTTTCGTTTCAATTGACAAAACATTGCGGTTCCTTTTATATGCTTTAGGCCTACTGGAAGATGCCATATCGCACAGAGAAATACTTGTACACCAAAATTATTCTGCTGTAGTAGCAGACACAATTATTTTAAGTTGAACTGTCTGTTTAGCCAGTGTTCTACCTAGAACGCACACGTACACTTTATTGGTAAACCAGATATTAACTGACTTTATGATCTAACTGACTTCCTGTACGTAAGCGACCGACCATTAGCCCATCCCATTCTCTACAAATTGTTCGCACACATTTGAAGTTTGCCGCATCAAAAGATTCAGAATTTTAGTCTAACGTGACTGTGGCATCTGATTTTTTTTTTTTTTTTTTTTTCTAGAACAAGTGTTCGGATAATTGGATGTTCGGATAATTGGGGTTCGGATAAATGGAGTTCTACTGTACTTTATATTTAAATGAAAAGGTTAATAATACAGACAGAATCCGTTTACATATACATCTCCACTGATTGAAAAGTGTTCACAATACAAATTAAATATGTTTTCATTTATGTTTTACACTGATTGAAAAGTTTGAAACTTCCATTACTTTAAAATGAATATTTCCACAAAGACATTTACACTGGTGTAAGCTTGAAAACTAACAATACTTTTAAAGTGACTATGTTTATAGGGACATTTACACTGCTTTGAAAATGTAAGTATTATACTTAGAATGTACATCATTTCTTTCAACTTTCCCTCCCTGCTCCATAGGAACCTGGGACTACTTTATGCGTTTAGTTCTCTTTACGAAACTATCAATAAAGCAATCACCAGCCCGTGCAGTGGTGGTTCATGAATTATCATTCTATACGCTGAGGTTGCCAGCCTCAAATGACTTTGACATCACAAGTGAGTTTCACATGTTAAAATTCACATGGTAAAATATATATATATATGTGTGTGTGTGTGTGTGTGTGTGTGTGTGTGTGTGTGTGCGTGCGCGTGCGCGTGCGCGTGGGCGCGGGCGCGGGCGCGGGCGTGTGCGTGTGCGTTTGCGTGTGCGTGTGCGTGTGTGTGTGTGTGTTAGTTCACATGCTAGCAATAAATATGAAATGTAATTCACAACTTACGCCAATCCTGACTCACATACTTTATTCATGGAGTTAAATAAACGCTCCAATCATATTCAAACAGGTCGGGTTATGGGGTAATTTCAAAATAATCCGACACTGAATAATTTTGAACGTAAGGCAGAGGTCAAGTCTCCCATATATGGTAATAAGATGTCCGATGCCCTTGTGTACAAACTTCCAAACACACCGGTAACCGCAAATGACCATGTGTTCGAGATGTACCAATCTTACTTTTATCTAAAGTAATCTTGTCATCCATGTCTTATCGGTGATTAAGCCGATAGCGCTGGTGGATGTACGTGTTAATCTACGGCGCCTATAGCCAACAAATATTAGCAGCGCCAAGCAAATGTTATTATTATCACCTACAGGGAGTGTCTAATGATTCGACAATACTCAAATATCTGCTACGTAGCAGAAAAATAGCGAAGAAAGAAAGAAAGAAAAGTGCGACAATTGAAAGCAAATAATACAAATCAGTACCACAAATCCACAGATACTGCCGGAGTGAAACAAAGATCGATAGGGGCCGCCCCTTGCACCACAGCACGTCATTTTTTTGGATCAGGTTTACCTTCCCTCTTCGATCCCTACTCTCTCAGCCAGAATGCAGTGATGCAGCCTGTTTCCAAGACCACCACTTGGAGGTGGAGTAGGGTCTTGGTCAGCTCTGGTTCGCTGACCCTGACGCAAGCAGTCAAGCTATGGGTCGCTGACTGCATTCATCACTTTTGCTGCGTCTTCGGTCACACTGAGAAGGTTTTACTTCCATCATTTCCTTCTAAGTAACTTTACCCGGAGTCACTTCTTCCATTATTCTTTCTAGAAGAGTTTCTGTGCTGAGATGTCACTTACCCACTAAACTGCGGAAACTAGCGGAACATGAACTCATTAATTAATGTTACACAGTAAAAAAAACAGAGCACCGTAGACCAGGCCATGGCACACTTTATCATACGAAGATTTACTTCTACTTTTTCAAATGAGGATGCCGTCTATCAAATATGGAGTTTCTTTGTGGCTACTTTTACAATTTTTCAAGTGTAAATAATAAAATAAATCCACATGGGTGTGAAATGAGAAAGTATTTAATGTAAACAAAAAGTGTCTATTAAATGAAGAAAAAAATATGTGCAAGAAGACAGGTATTACATATTTTTAAAGAACCATTTTAAACAAACATATAAAATTGTAGTACTTGTTTACAAAAGATGTATTTACACAGATTTAATTTCGGTCCGACAAAAAATACATCTTTCAAAACAAAAATACTAACAAACATACATTTATGAAAAAAAAAATTAAAAACATTTATATATCAGCCGGCCCACCTAAAATCTCTCAGCTGGCCACCGGGGGACCGCGATCGACGACGGATATGTACCGGAAAAGTGATTGCGACATTAATTAGGCTGGTTCGCCTTAAGTACATTTCCAGTGTTCCGTGTTGCATATCGCGCTAATGACCCCTGTCTGCGAAGCACTATTTTTGTGGTGCCTAGTTGGCAGGGAGGATAGTGTGATTCGCTTCCGTAGCTAGGCGGTGGTGCCGTTCGAAATGTCCTTGGTTCGATTCTCCGGTAAGCTACTCACTTCTTTTGTTTTTCTGTTGTCTAGTTTTCTTCTTGTTTATTTCTCACGAGTGCCTGAAACATACCTTTATGTACGTTATATGTATTGGTTTGCGATGGCCGTTTAAAGATAACATGTTAATATCTTGAGGGAGTGGCCTGCACTGTTGACCACAATATGTCTGTCCTGATTATTACAATATGGAGGAATTAGGTCACGACAAATGACATTTTTTTTTAAGTTTTGCCTCGTTTTGGCGAGGGGCATGCCGTTCAACCCAGTCGGTTATATTAGGGCGCATATACAAACACATAAGACCCTTAGGTCTGAGATTGAATTCTTGACAAATGACATAAATAATCCCGGCGAGGTTTCTGATCCGAATAAACAGAGACACCAATATTGAAGAATTATTTTCACTTACAGTATATGCGTGGTAGCGAAGTGGTTAGTGCACTAGCTTCATAGCTCGGTGGTCCACGGTTCGATCCCCAGTTTAAGTGGGATTTTTTTTAGACCGCAAACGGCTCTGGGGTCGACCCAGCCTCATGAATTGGGTACCAGAGCAACTCTGGGAAGGTTAAGGCGGCCGGCGTGATGATGCCCACTTCACCCCTTGTGTGCCGATGTTTAAGAAAATATGGGCCTAAAACCATATTCCCAACATGCCTCAATGGGCGTGTAACGGGATCCTTTACCTTACAGTATATGGCTATGTCTGTCGCGGGTTGCCTCCCCTTAGCTCTGCAGTAGTGGTCCAACAGTGGCCAAAACTCAAGAGTAACTAATGTGGGTCTTCAAATGTGTCTACCTTCGCACAAGATTACTCTTGGCAGAGTTGTAGATAGAAGGATAATGATGCTTCTACCTCAAGGGTGTTCCACAAGATATTCAGAAAGCGAGAACAATGCTGCATGAGGCAGAGCAAATGTTAATTCTAGTATCTGCTGTCAACTTTTGTGAAGGATAGGGTTATTTTATAATTCGTTAGCTCGTTCAAGCCCTCTGCTGAGTTAATTCAGCGAAATTCCTCTTATTATTATTGTATTACTCTGTGTAAATGTATTTAAGAAATGGTCTGAGACATACGGTTGTAGTACATTCAAAATGATTAAATCAGCTTTAGATTTGTCTTTATACAAGTAACAAATTTCTTCTTCTTCTTCTTCCTCGTTCGTCCTGAAAAGGACGGTGATTGCGTTGTGTCGGTTTACGCCGTAGCTGTGATATCTGCACCTTTCGGTCGACACATCCGACTTCTGCACGGCATTTTTAGAACCGGGTTTGCCTTCCCATTGCGATCCACACTTGCTCAGCTAGACTGCACTGCTGCAGACTGTTTCCAGGACCACCACGTGGAGGTGGAGTGCGGTCTTGACCAGCTCTGATTCGCTGGTCCTGACGCAGGCAGTCAAGCTATAAGTCGCTGACTGCGGTCTCTATTGCTGCGTCTTTGGGTCCCGTAACAAATTTAATAATCAATTGTGTTTTAACAGTAATAAAATGAATAATTCCTTATAGAAAAACGTTATCATCACTGGGTGATGTTATGGCGTTAAAAATTGGATAGTTCACTTGGCAGCTTTTATGTTTACTTAGCTGAAAATGAGTTTGTCTGTTCTGCTCCAGCTGATGTTTGATTCTTTGTAGATGAATGACAGGATTACACTCGTCAATGGTCAAGTTTGAAAGCTGTAGCACGTTCCAAGAAGTGTTATGGAGTAACTACCAAGCTGGTCCCGCGTCTCTAAGACCCAGCTGATGTTGGTGTCTAGCGTCGACTTCAGGCTACTTATACCCTCACTTGTTCCAGAGATAGTAACCTCAACTGGTACCACCAACAAGTGTCAAAAAGAAGAGAAACAAATACCTTCTGAGTATTGAGTTTCCCGACACATACTTATGTGCCCACTCTTTTCATTTCACCATCCCATCTACCTCAGAACTTTTACCCTCGCTGAGAATTAATATTAATCCCCTTGAGCGAAAAACATGCATTACATTTAGGTTGAATAGATTTATATTTACCATTACATTGGTTGAAAAAGTTAATAAAATAAATTATTTACATCATTTCTTTCATCATTCACTCTTTTCTCCATATGGAACTTGCGACTACCTCTACTTTTGGTTCTCTGTAAGAAACTCGCAATAAAGCAGTCACCAGCCCTGGCAGTGGTGGTTCATGAAATCATCATTCTATATGCTGAGGTTGCCAGCCTCAAATGACTTGGACATTCACTAGCAATTTTCAATATTAATATTCACATGTCAATATATATAAATTATGTCACATGTTAATAATGCACAATATAGAATTTAAAATGTACAACTTACGCCAATCTTTAGGCTCACAGACTGTTGGCTCACAGAAATAATTTAAGGCAGCTTGACGATGCCTCTTACAAGTGGTCTGGGGTGTTGTTATTTTAGCAATAAGTTTCCACTTCGACTTTGTGTTACAGTTTCCTCAGATTCCGGTTTTCCTTGTTAAAACGGAAGAGGTTTCCTGGGCTGTAAGTCCGCAAGGTGATCAAACAAGGTCGGGTCTGGTACATGAAATCTGCTGCTATTCTTAACTCTGGCAAGGTCTTGTTGTCTTCTTGGTGTGTAGTGAATTTTCACAGTGCTTTCAACCAACTAAAGTGTCAGGTTATATTCCCCCTTTCGCTCCTGGCACGTGGGTTTCACTATTAGACCAGGCCCCAATTAGAAATGCGGTTATTCCTACATCTCAAATGCCAGCCAATATTACAATCATTCGTGGTTTGATGGCGTCTATTCAAAAAATATCCTCATAGGAAATTTTTGCATGTTATTTAACAGGTAATTTCTCTCAAATATGTTCATGAAACCTCCGAATATTCTCGTCAGTGATTACAAATAACTTATCACTGTTATCTCAAGTAATATCTTCGTAATACTTCTATCCGGATGCTATTACCTCATTCCGTCTACCAAGTGCATGTCTGTAATATGTCCGCAGACGGGTAATTTATCTCCTCGTCCTTGTGCAAACACCGACCTCGTGTAACCATCTGGGCTGGGACTCTTCACGACAGCAATTATGGAATCCCAATCGCCTTATCAGCGGTAAAAAAAACTAGCTGGGCGTACGTCGTGTCGCTACCAAGGTTTGGTACACGAGAATTTTACCAACATGACTGTCGGTCAATATTGCATCACCTCAGCAGGGATGGTCAGGTAAACAGACAAGCTGAATTATTACTGAATTAAAGTGATTAGAAAATAGCTAATACAAGGTATCTGCTTGAAAGCAGAAAAATATATGGGCTGACCACTACAAATTTCACGTAATCAGTACTCACGACAAATGTAACTGACTACTCCCGGAGAGGAGAAGAGATCTACCAAATATTTCCGTCACAATGTCAATAATTATAACGATTTATAGGTGTTAAATATACTAAAATGAACTAATCCAACGGTGATTGGCTTTAAATTGAAGAATAAACTAGCACAAACTGTGATTAGTTTTAACAAAAGTAAATTAGCGAAATTACATTTCGTGTAGACGAAGTTTTAACTATAAGACCTGAGGGCTTCTGATTCCCCACGCATTCCAATTCTCATCAGATGACAGGATAGAAGTTAGTAAAAGGATTTCATTATAGGACGTGCTAGATAGTTTAAGTAGTAACTTGTGAACTTAAGAGTGTAAAACTGCTGTCAAAATCATTAGAATCACAGCCCGAGGAAATAATCCCCATGTATTAAAGTTAGGAGTGTTGTGGTTGTTTAACTAGTGCTGCTGAGCTTCCCGCTCATTTGCAGCTAATACCAAGTTGAAGACTCCTTGGTATTATCTACACTGTAGATCTAAGCTTTTCCTGTCGCTTTTCTGACATTCCGAAACGTGTTGAGTTGAAGTCATGATCTCCAGTTTCTCCAGCTTGGCTGGTATTTAGAGGATCGTCACATCTGGTCCCAAGCTAGGAGTAAGAAGTGCGGGTCATACTGTGCTTTCTACGCCATCCAAGGGGGCTTTCCAACTATGCAGAGCTAAAATAATGTTCTCTGGTTCTGGGCTCTCCCAAGGAATTGTCACGTCCTGCACAGAGCCACTTCTCAGCTTCCCCTGCCTATCACTGGGTCCACAGTGATATCCTTCTGCATGCAGTCAACCAAGTCAAAGCCAAAGAATTACGCCTGGGGCTCAGGTAACTTCTCCAAGCTTAGTGTGCATTGCTGGGTTATCAATACGTTTCACCACAGGGAAATCTCTGGAAGTGTGTGGATGATTTCAACAGTCAATGAGGATGTAATTAGCCTCACAGACATAGGTTCAGTTCCACGTACGTATATTGTAGCATTGTGCATAGCTGGCGGTCATACAAGGATGACTCCAGATATGCCTCCTTGCATAAGTTAGGAGAGTAAATTAGCAATTACCCTTATCTCACTTGGGCAAGACTGCATCTTGAAAGATGCAGTACCTACAATCAGCCAGCAGTTGCATACGTCTGGGTAACTACCCTTCTAAAAAATGATAAGTTTGAACATGTACATTTTCTTTTTTCATTTTTGCCTTTTGCTTGTCCGAAATGCCTATTTCTGTAAAGTTGTATATGATGCTGGCAGCCTCATCATGTCAAATAAATTGCAGCATAAACTATTACTGCAAGAGCTGGTGACTGTTTCGTGTGGGTTTCCTCGCAAGGGACCAATAGCGGAGGTAGCCTCATGATCTATAAGGAGCCGAAGGGGGATGATGATATCATAATGTATATTTCAGATGTCAACAATCTATTTCTTATTGATATGTTTATATAATTACGATTTATTGAAACTTTTTCGTTTTCCAAACAAAACTTCATCTGACTTGAGAGTCTGGGATATCATGCTCAAGGGCATTGGAAAAATTCGGAAGTAGCATGATGCTTACAAAAGAGATAAAAGAATTACGGGAGATTCGATTTCATATTTCTCTCAGTTCCTGGAACTAGTTACTAGTACACAGCACTGGACACCCCCTATAACAGACGGGTCTAGAGGACACTCGAAACGGCGACATTTGTGGGATTTACTCTTGCAACGCAACAAAAGTGATCCCAAAACCCATTTGACCCCAGATTTGAGAAGGAACAGTCAAGACTTCACTGAGAACCTGCATCTAGAGAGAACTCAATGCAGCTACCTGCAAAGCTAAGTCACATTAACGGTCTTAGCGAATGGACTTTTTAAAATTATCCTCTCAAAAATTCATCGTATCGGATAATGACACATACACATCTCTAAATGAATATATAAAACACTAAACTTTGTTTTTGTTTTTTGGTAAAGCATTGATTTTTATTTTAACATTGTTAATTAAATATTTCAGAATAAATATACCTGTTTATATATGTAAATATAAATCCTTAGTTGGGCTTGATAATTTGGTTGATTAAAAGTTTATGTCTGCACCAGTATGACTAATTTGTTTTAAAATACTTATATACAGAGCTAATCATAATAATTATACTTTGCTGAATTACCTTCGCTTTGGGATTCAATAAATACGAGTCGTGTTAGATCGTGACACAATTAATTTTCTCACAGAAATAAGCGGAGGATACTAATTTTACAGCAAACCTAGTAAATGCAGTTCTTGTACTTATCATCCTAAAATCCATGTGAGACTCTCTAAAATAGGAGCACAACCCTCCTATTTACATCGCTGGCAAAAGTAAACTTCAGCGATGGTTGATGCTTTTGGAAAACTCACCCTTTTACACCGACTGTAGGGTCATTCGTGGACCACTACGGCAGATCACGGTAGACAACTCACGACAGAAGCATCGTATCCCTTTACAGCATCTTAAGAAACCTTGCACCCCGTTATAACATCTTAAGAAGCCTCGCACGCCATTATCTTCTAGCTACAAAATATGCCAAAGAAGCGAATTAGAGATGCTCTTCTTAACTTCCTTTCAGACGTCGACTTGCATATGTTGAAAGAAAGCAGTGGTCAGCTTGAGGCTGTTGATATCTCGGTAGAGTTGTTTTTTTTTTCGGGAATGGTACTGGTGATGGTCAGATGCGCTTTCTCTGTTCCTTATATACTGGTCGCCTTTGAAGCACAGTAGATGCTCAACACACAACGGGCTGATCACCCGTTTGCCAGTCACTTCGATTACGGAAACAACGGCAGATGGGTTGATTTGCCGTTGCCCTAAAGACGCCACTAGGCGTGATGGGAAACAATGGCAAAGAAAACCTATCTGCTGTTGCCCTAAGACGCCACTAGGCGTAATGGCCACTGACTGCTTTGACGGTCGGTGGCTAAGGACGGAAGAAGAAGAAGAAGAAGATGCTCAACAGTCTTTTTATCGGTGCTACAGTTACGCTCATTAGTAGTTCCTATTTTTGGCTTGTTGAATAACCTGTTGTGGCCTGTGCGAAATCTAAAGATTACATTTGTTCACTTCTGCTAAGCTGATAATATGCAACATGGGGGGGGGGGGGGGGGGGGGTTTGACATGTATGATCTGCTTCCAACTTGCTCTTGCATCTATCTGCTCTTGATAAAACTCTTGGCGTCTTCGTAAGTTTTGTTTGTGTCAAGTTGAGTTAACTTTCCACCTTCCTTTGCTAATCTGCCTGCCTCTTCATTTCCAGGGGATGCTGCAGTGAGATTAAATTCACTGTATCTTTTGAATTGCTGACATAGTTTGTGGAGTGTCATTCTTAGGTCGTACTTCTTCTTCTTCTTTGATCCTTAACCGCCAACCGTCAAAGCAGTCAGCGGCCATCACGCCTCGTGGCGTCTTGTAGGGCAGCAACAAATTGATTGCACTTTGCTCGGTCAGCGGCCATCCTTCGTACAGTGCCCCAACTCTGGTTCATTCTTTGCATCTCAGCTTCCACAGTTCTCCGCCAAGCAGTTTTTGGTTGGCCTCTCTTTAGCTTTCCCGCGGGGGTCCATAGCATAGCTGTACTTGTGATGGTATCAGGGTCCCTTCTGAGGACGTGGCCAACCCAACTCCAGCGTCTGCCAGCTATGATGGTGTGCATGTCCTCCTGGTTACTCCGAATAAGTAGT
This sequence comes from Oreohelix idahoensis, assembly GCA_024509875.1. Classification (NCBI taxonomy): domain Eukaryota; kingdom Metazoa; phylum Mollusca; class Gastropoda; order Stylommatophora; family Oreohelicidae; genus Oreohelix; species Oreohelix idahoensis. Next base: position 220,118 of record JAMPIV010001299.1, on the reverse strand, counting down.
TCTTGGTTGCTGATGGTGCTTGGCCAAAAGATTCTGAGAATTTTCCTTAGGCAGATTGTGTGGAAGGAGGACAGTTTCGACATTTCCTTCTCTGTTACTCTCCAACATTCCGCACCATAGAGAAGCACAGAAAGTACACAGCTGTCATATAGTCTTAATTTGGTGTTCATTAATCCAACTCTTCGCCATGCAATTACTGACAGCCCGTTTGTGAAGAGAGTTACTTGTCTCTCGGAGCTTTCTTTTGTCACTGGGACTTCTGCTGCAAGTTTTACGGCCTCTGCCTCTGCTCTGTAGTAAAAATAGATAAACAATGCGTCTTGAGAAAATATTTTTTTTACACAGTGTTTCGATATTTAATTCACAATGTTGTTCTAATTTATACAAATACATTAGCGTTCTATGTGTTATACATCAATGTTCTTCTTCTTCTTTGTTCGCCTTTCAAAGCAGTTTGCGTTGCACTATGTTGTGGTTCTTGAGGAAGATACCATGATATCGAAATAACTATGCACAAACAAGAGGATCTATCGTTGTATTGAGAAATGTATAAAAATCCAAATAAATCAAAGTTCAACAATCTCACAAATAAGAATCTTCTACTCAAATAATAAGGCAGTCCTATTGTATGGCTCTGAAACATGGAGAACATCAAATGTTACAACCAAGAACTTCATAACTGGGAACAGAACAGACGGATCAAAATGATATGATAGCATCGCAAATGTGGAAAGAAAGAGAGATATATCACAAGACATGAAGAACATTTGCTTGTCTTGTATACAAACATACTGTGGGAACCAACTAATAGCATTATGAGGCAGTACTTTTACTAGAATCCCCACACAAGATGGTTGGAGAAACCCCAACAAATATACGAAGAAGAGATTTTGAAGCAGACGTGAAAGGGATATAAAGAAGACATGGAGAAAACTTGAGCGGGTGGAACAGGACCGCAATACCTGGCTTGAACTTGTCAACGGCATTTGCTCCATGTGGAGCTGACGGATGAAAATGATGACATCGTATCTCTTGAAGCCAGCTTTTTATCTACGTCTGTGCCAGCCCGTTACTTCAGCTATTTGTTGTTGTTACTTCTCCTATGTTACTGAAGCAACAATTTACCTCATCTGAATACCCAGCCAGAGAAACCCATTACAGCCAACCTGGTATATAACACTCTCCACACTTGAGTCTTATCTATGCCAGGTATCTGAGCAATGCTCGCATTGGCCTTCCTCATGTACTTTGGTTTCTAACGCCACATGTGACATGTGTATGAGAGCACTCAACAAAAGAGGTTCCCGACAAAATCGCAGGTCAAAGAAATGAAAAAAAATGTACATCGCTGACACAACATCATATCTTTTCGTCTTTTGTTCCAGAATTTATGAACGTAATGAAACTCGCCCAAAGAGCTACTTGTGGTTTCGTGATATATTTTGATTTTGTTGTTTCTTATTTTATTTCTTTTAGGTAAATTGTGTTTTGCTTAATGCAGACCATATGCAAGATAAGAGCAAGAAAATATAAGAAATATTGATAGTTCGTAAGATTAGAGACTGCCACGCTCATAAAAACATCTCGAGTGGGCGAAGATAAATAACAAAATCAATGAAAATGACCAAACGGAACAGAACATGTAAACGTTGAAAGGGTTAAGAAGTTTAGCTACTTGAGAACTACATAGGAAACTGTTATCAGCGCATGATAGTGTATTATGGGAAATCAAGTAGACATGTGGAACCGAAAACATGGCAAGGTGGATTTTATGGAATGAGTAGATTATATAAAGAATAAGCTGTGCAAATACACTATTTCCTCATAAGTTATCAAGAAGAACAACGTGGCATGCCCCAAAAACTGAGATACATGGCCAAATTGATTTTATTCTTGTATCCAAAAGATTCAAGTCCAGTATTAATAAAGCCAAGACTAGGACTTTTCCTGGCGCCGACATTGGTAGTGATCACGACATGGTATTGATGACGCTCAAGCTTAAACTTAAAAAGAACTATAATCAAAACAGATGTTCTCAGTTAAGATTCAATTTAGACAAACTTAAAGATCCAGAAATCGCGGGAATCTTTGAGGCAACTGTTGGAGGAAAATTCGCAGCTCTCAACTTTTTGGAGGATGATATCAACTCAATCACAGAGAACATGAAAGACGTGCTCATTGAATCAGCAACAGAAATACTTGGTAAAAGAAAGAAAATAAACAAACCATGGGTTACAGATGACATTCTGAAGTTATGTGATACACGGCGGGAAATGAAAAAGGTTAAGAAAGAGGTTCCTGAAGCAGCATGGCAATACAGTATGGTGAATAAAAATATTAGGAAGAAAATGAAACAGGCCAAAGAAAAATGGGTAGCTGATCAATGTGAGTCCATTAATACGGGGCTAGTAAAAGGTAACAGCAAGGCAGCTTTTGACACATTAAGAAAACTATCAAAACCCCAACAGCCCAGGGTAACTGTCATAGAAGATAGCAATGGGGCTCTGCTCAATGAAAAAACAGCGGTAATGAGAAGATGGACAGAATATTGTAAAGAATTATATAACTGTAAACTTGACACTGACTTAGGCATATTAAACAACATTAAGTGCGAAAACAGGGAACTCGGAAATGCAGCAATATTACGGGAAGAAGTGGAAGAGGCTATATGTTCGATGAAAGGAGGGAAGTCACCGGGTGTGGATAATATCCCAGCAGAGCTCTTGAAATATGGAGGACCAGATATAGTAAAAATCATGACAACAATTTGCCAGAAGATATGGAGTACAAAAAAATGGCCAAAAGAATGGACGCAGTCATTAGTAATACCGCTTCCAAAGAAAGGAAATCTAAAAATGTGCAAGAACTACAGAACCATTAGCCTTATTAGTCATCCAAGTAAGGTGATGTTAAGGATACTTTTGAACAGAATAAAACAGAAATCAGAAGAAATCTTGTCATAGGAACAGGCTGGCTTTAGACCAAAAAGAAGTACCTCAGAACAAATCTTCAATATTAGATTACTGATAAGGGTGGAATTAGGATGCCGTCAAATTACCACCTCTATCGACACCAGGTATTACAATGCAAGATGTGGGTGTCTTATCTGGTTTAGATTGTTGCTGTGTGTGTGTTGCAGTAGAACAGTTCAAGGTACACCACAGGCAACATGACGTGTAGAGTCATAAAAATGGTAACTTCGCTTTAGGTTTATACCATTTATTGCACGCCACAAAACAGTCATGATACTTATGTTCACATCAGCATAGTTACAACGAATGCAGCATTCAAACTCATGTTAACTGACAGTCATGTAGAAGTCAATACTCAATAGTTGTATGGGCAAACAAATATCATAGCGAAGCTTGATGAATAATGCATATAACTTCTGCAACCGTGGTCAGCTGCAGATCCTTAATGTTCATAGACAATAATAATTATTCCTTCCTGATGCTAGCAGATCAGATGTATACAATACGTCCGTTTACTGTCTGCACGTGAGTAGCATACATGGATTACAGGTCAGCTCGACCTTTATAACCTCCCTAAGTCTAACCATCTGACTTGGACGTGATCTCTGATATAACGAATCCTGGAACACAGACAATAGTCTTGTTGGTCTAGAGCGACCCATATATATATAATTAGTTCAGGTATAAAGATACCGGTGACTTAATCCTAGTCAAAGTACCTCTCCATTTTGAATCACACAGGCGAGCAAAAAGGCGACAAAATGACGAACCTCTAGATGATAGCATAAAGTTCGATACAAGAGGAATTACCTTATTTCGGAAAATCAACCATGAACATATGCCTCCAGGCAGGCTTGAATAATACGGGGAAATAGTCTAGTTAGCTAACTAACTCACAAAGACAATGTATTTCCCTCAGAGAATCACAAGACGCAAGGCGCGTCCGCTCGCAATCAGTCCATTTCTCAACTCCCCGACCTGGGCGGAACCACAAAAACCACAACCCAGTCGAGACATGCGCAGAGTGACAATCTCTGAGTCGCTGTTCACAATAAGACGATTCTAAGAACATTCGAGATAAAAGTCTTACACAGTCGCGCCTTTTATGGACATGAACAGAAGCGTTAAGAAAGGTTTCAAACATCTACAACAGTTGACTGATACTACCAAATAAGGAGATATGGTCACGCTTCGTTCAAGACATTATAGACCGAACGTGTCTCTATACAAGAGGAAGTAAACTCATAAAGAATAGTAGTATCGATATTTCGGGTTCTGTCCCTTTGACCATAAAATATATATAACATGCATTTCAGTCAAATAATGATCATACATACGAAAAACGATCATACAAAGACTTTGGAAAAAAGCAATTAATTGTGCGTAACAGTTAGCTTTCACTATTGTTACATATATGCTCATGCACTATTGATCTATAGTGCACTTATCATAACTAACTGGTGGTTTGTTGCTTATGGACTATTGTAGTGCAGTTATGATAAATAACTGATGGTTATGCACTGATTTGGGTAGTGCACTGATAATTAAGAGGTGACTTGTGATATTATTGTACAACTGATAATACAAATTGGTGTCAAGTCTTGTTTCCCACAGAGATTGGAGTAAACATAGTAATTATACAAGCACTTTATTAAGTCTTGTTGCTATTAAGATTGAAATAAGATAATTAATTATTTCAGGTTCTGTACTCACATTTTAGACATCATGTCTACATTTGAGTACTTTATTGAGCAGGGTAAAGCCCTTGGGAAGACAGGTGATAAATTAGAAGACTTTGCGACTGTTCAATATGCCAAGGCATTGAAGTCGGAGGAAAAGAAAATGAAAGAACTAACTGAACAAAAGAGAATAGATGCTGAAAATTTAAAACTGCAGATGCAGGTAGATGAAAAGAGATTACAAATGGAAATGGAAAAACAAAAAAGAGAAGCAGAATCTCAGGAGAAGAGACTTGAAAAAGAAACTGAAAATAAGAGACTTGAAATAGAGGCTGAAAATAAAAGATTAGAAAAACAGGCTGAGGCTGAAGAAAGAAGGTTACAAAGAGAGTCTGATGAGAGAAAAGCAAAAATGGAACATGAAGAAAAACTCTTAGCTTTGGAGTTAGAAAAGTTGAAGTTATCTAGTAATGCTAATGATGCTAATAAGGTATCATCTGCTAATAAGTCTAATGCTGTTGATTTTAAGCTTAACTTACCAGCATTCAATGCTTCAATTGATGATATAACATTTTATCTAGATAGATTTGAAAGTGCATGTAAGGTGCATAATATAGATAAAACATTATATGTTTATCATCTATCCAAGATACTTAGAGGTGATGCTTTGACTTTGTTGGGTATGGTAGATGTGCCTGACAAGAACAACTATGAGGTTGTCAGGGCGGCATTGTTAAAGAAGTACCAACTTAACGAAGACGGATATCGTCTTAAATTTAAAAACATGTTACCAGAAACTGGAGTTGAATTCTCAGAATTCATCTCAGGCATACGTCTTACTTTTTTACGATGGGTTGAGCTGTCTAAGACAGAAAGTACATTTGAAGCCCTCATGGACTTACTTCTTAGAGACAAGGTTATGTCTTCTGTTAATGAAGCTTTTCTTTCTTTTCTTCATGAGCGTAAGCCTAAAAATATAAAAGAAATGGAAGAATACTGTAGCCAGTATGTTACTGCACATCCTCACATAACCATTAGCAACTCTAAGGTAAAAGAAGGTCTGCCAGTTGCTTCGGCAGCACCTTATGGCCCGAATTTTATGCGTAAATTTCAGGGTAGCCAGCAAAATTTCAATAAAAAGAGTAACCGTAATTATGCCCAGAACCAGGGTAATCAATTTCAGGGAGATTCTTCTTCCCAGAACTGGAGACAACCTAATATTACACGGTATTCTATTCCCGGTAACTTTAGGAATTTTCATAAAGGTAATCGGTATAGAGGAAAATATTTTTCTCAGAGACCTCAATACCAGGATAATAGAGGTTCTCAACAGTATAGAGATGGTAATGACAGTTATGGAAACTGGAACTCAAACCAGGATAAAAATTACAGTAGGGACTTTAATGATAATTGCAGAGGCAATAATGGTCGCGGTAGATCGCAACAAAAGAGAAAAAGATATCAACAGACAAACTCTGTTCAACAAGAATCTCAGGGAGCAGATAAACAGGTTAATAATGATAAAGACCATAATGCTATCGGATGCTCATCTTTTGACTTTGGTAGGGCAAATAAATGTATCCAATGCAGTACTTTATTTGATCCGAAAACCATTAGTACTCTAAGCTGTGGTCATCCTTTGCCCGCTCTTCCTGCTAATGTTGCTCATGATGGGAGAGGTTCTCTTATATTACATAAGGGGCTTGTAAATAGTAATCCAGTCTCGGTGTTGTTTGATTCTGGATGTACTACTGTCGGCGTTAGGCAATCTCTTGTAGATCCATTCTGTGCTACAGGAAAGGTCATCAAATGTGTCACATTTGGTGGCACGTTGGAAAAATATCCTACTGCCATAATACATATTGCTACTCCTTTCTTCACGGGAGAGGTCCACGCGTGTCTACTTCCAAACCCTATTGCGGACCTTATTATTGGTCGTATTCACGGAGTTAGGGAATGTACCCCACAGCAGATTGCTGTTTGGGAAGAGCAAAACATTGAAGCTACCAATACGGTGGTCACAAGAGCACATGCTCTGGATCCACCTCAAACTTCATTAACTAATAATGATGAAGTAAATGAACAAAATAGTCACTTGACTATTACACGTGACTCATTTATCAAATTGCAAGAAGAAGATCCGTCGTTACAAAAATTCTTCATTCTAGCAAAAAAAGGTGATCCTAATCAAAATACTAATAGAAAATCTTGGATTTCTATGAAGAACGGCGTACTTGTACGTATGGTACAAGACTCGACTACATCCACTCATTCACAAATTCTTGTGCCTAAGAGCATGAGGGTGCAAATATTGCAACATGCTCATGACTCGCAATGTGCTGGACATATGGGTTTTTCCCGTACAAAGTCGAGAGTTCTTGCGGCTTTCTTTTGGCCATTTGTGAGCAAGGACATACGAATGTACTGTCGCTCTTGCAAAGTATGTCAGGAGGTCAAATCTAAAGGACCACGACATGCTGCGCCTATTCAGGCTGCTGACATTCCAATTCGCCCTTTTCAAAAAATGGCAATAGATATTATCGGTCCTTTTAGAATTAAGTCGGCTAGAGGACATCAATTTATTCTTACATGTGTCGATATGTGCACACGTTGGCCAGAGGCAATACCTCTCAAGAGCATCTCAACTGCTGATATCGCAGACGCTCTTTGGCTGATATTTTCTCGCTTGGGTTTTCCCGGAGAAATATTGTCAGACCATGGCACTCAACTTATATCAGACACTATGTCACAGGTAATGTCTATGCTACATATAAAAAGGTCTCTCAGCAGTATCTATCACCCAATGTCTAATGGGTTGGTCGAACGTTTAAATAGGACTCTAAAAACTTTACTGGGTAAAATAACTGAGGATCATCCTCAGGATTGGGACAGGGTCTTACCCGCGGCTCTCTTTGCGTATAGAGAGGTCCCCAATGAACATACGGGGTTTTCCCCTTTTGAACTTGTCTTTGGCGCGCAACCGCGCGGCCCTATGTCTTTACTTCACGATCTAATCACTGCCGATAATATTAGCGATGAGACTCAGTCTTCTTATGAGTACGTCATTGCTCTTAGGAAAAAAATCATTGAGGCATGCAGACTAGCAACTTCGTCTTCCGAATTTGCTAAAGAAAAGGCAAGGCAGTTTGCGAATAAGAATAGATGTCTACGACAACTTTGTCCAGGTGACAAAGCTCTCGTTCTACTTCCTTCAAGGGAGAACAGACTTCTAATTGCATGGAAAGGTCCATATGCAATAGTCTCCAAAATTTCTGATGTCGACTATGTTGTCGATATTGATGGAAAGCATAAAACTTTCCACATAAATATGCTCACGGAATTTCATGAAAGACCAGACTATTTGCAGCCTATTTTCCAGGCAACGGACAATTCTCAAGTACCTCATGGTCAATACTCATCGCTGTCAGTTATACAGGATGAGGAAACTACTTTTTCTGATGTCAATCTTCCTCTTTCTATGGTCCCACTTTATTCTACGGAATCTTGGAAAAACGTGACCGTTTCTCCAAATCTTTCCGCTGAGGAACATCGACAAGTTTCTTCGATGTTGCAAACATTTCAGGATGTTCTTACAGACATCCCGGGACACACACATGTCATTGAACATGACATTGTGCTAACTGATCATAATCCTATCAGAGTCAGACCCTATCCAATACCTATCCATTTCCAGTCTCAAGTCGAAAAAGAATTGGATGAAATGATACGTTTGGAAATCATTGAACCATCCACTTCAGCATACTCTTCGTCTATGGTTATTGTTCGAAAGAAGGATAATAACATTCGCATTTGCGTAGATTATCGCAAATTGAACCAAGTTACGAAGTTCGACGCTGAACCTATGCCTTCATTAGAAGAGCTACTCAATAAACTTTCTAATTCTAGATTCTTTACCAAACTAGATTTGTCTAAAGGTTATTGGCAAGTCCCGCTAACTGAACGTGCCAAACCTTTTACAGCTTTTTCTACACCTAGGGGTTTATTCCAATGGAATTTCATGCCTTTTGGTCTTATGAACGCCCCTGCTACATTCGTACGCATGATGCGGCGAATTCTCGCATATCGTACAGATGTCATAGCATATCTAGATGATATCTGTCTATTCAGTGATTCCTGGGAAGATCACTATTTGGGTTTATACGAATTACTGTCTACTCTTCGCGAGTATAACTTGACTGCAAAACCCTCTAAAGCCTTTATAGGATTTAGTGAGATTTCTTTCCTAGGTCATCGTGTTGGTCATGGTCTTTTAAAGACAGAGGACCACAATGTTTCAAAAATACTTAACATTTCGGTCCCTAAGACAAAGAAACAAGTAAGGAGTCTATTAGGTTTGATCCAATTCTACGGACGATTCATTCCGAATCTGTCCTCCATTATGGCACCGCTTTCTACTTTATTGAAGAAAGGGTCGCCTAATTTGATCCGCTGGTCAAAAGAATGTCAATCCTCATTGGACCAGGTTAAAAACCTATTTTCATCTCCACCTATTCTTAGGTTACCTACTATTGAGAAGACTTTTGTTCTTCGAAGTGACGCCTCGTCAACTGGGATTGGGGCAGCACTAATGCAGGAGTATTCTGATACTCTGCATCCGGTGATGTATATCTCTAGGAAATTAAATGCTGCAGAAAAGAATTACTCGGTTTTAGACCGTGAGTTATTGGCTATGGTATGGTCTATTCTGAAGTTACAAAGATTTCTTCTAGGCGCACATTTCATTGTGGAAACCGACCAGAAAGCGCTTACTGCTATTCAGAGCAAAAACTTGAAGAGCTCGAGGTCCACTCGTTATGCCATAGCTCTTCAACCATTTCATTTCTCGGTTCGAGCTATCCGTGGTTCGGATAATGTAATGGCGGACATTCTGTCCAGATGCCCACACGATTCCACATGATTCTTCTGTCATATATATATTTCCTGATATACAGTCCAATGTTATAATGACATGTTAGTAGATATTTTTTTTTCTCACTTTTTTGAGGGGGAATTTATAACATTGTTCCATGTAATTATCTAAGAAGGCTTAGTTAGTGATATACGGGCCAAAAGATCACTCGGCCACATTTAAATAAATTATTTTCAGGATTGTATTGAGAGATTTACCAGTTGTCTTTAAGATTTGTGTTATTGATATTTTCGCAGCACATCATTGAAGATGCGAGATTGTGTCCATTGTGGAACTTTGAGTATATCAAGTCCTGTCCTAGATTGGGAGCGGATGATGTCCACATCTTCTTCTATTGAATGTTTAATGTCAACGAAGATCAACACATGTATTACTTATTAGTTACTGATGCATTACATAATGTAATAAAATAGTGCGGTATATTAATATATTACACCGCTATTTGCAACACATTGTATGATATCATAATAATATATTTGATTTCATATATTGGTATGAGAATAATTTGACTTTTATTATGATGTTGCCAGCATTGTGGTTTGTGTTGGTGGCACCTTCCTGGGATATATACGCGTATACTTAGATAAATTTTTCTCTAAGGACCTGGGATATGATCTCAGTTTCGCTCCAAGTGTTGAGCTATTTTGTTAGGTATATCCGCGCATCATACGTGCGTTAGGAGCCTAGATTTTTCCGGCTCCAGGATTTAAAAAAAAATGTGTTTCATTTTTTTTTCCCGGGAGGGTGCGGTAATGTTACGCACAAATAATTACTTTTTCCAAAGTCTTTGTATGTTCGTTTTTCGTATGTATGATCATTATTTGACTGAAATGCATGTTATATATATTTTATGGTCAAAGGGACAGAACCCGAAATATCGATACTACTATTCTTTATGAGTTTACTTCCTCTTGTATAGAGACACGTTCGGTCTATAATGTCTTGAACGAAGCGTGACCATATCTCCTTATTTGGTAGTATCAGTCAACTGTTGTAGATGTTTGAAACCTTTCTTAACGCTTCTGTTCATGTCCATAAAAGGCGCGACTGTGTAAGACTTTTATCTCGAATGTTCTTAGAATCGTCTTATTGTGAACAGCGACTCAGAGATTGTCGCTCTGCGCATGTCTCGACTGGGTTGTGGTTTTTGTGGTTCCGCCCAGGTCGGGGAGTTGAGAAATGGACTGATTGCGAGCGGACGCGCCTTGCGTCTTGTGATTCTCTGAGGGAAATACATTGTCTTTGTGAGTTAGTTAGCTAACTAGACTATTTCCCCGTATTATTCAAGCCTGCCTGGAGGCATATGTTCATGGTTGATTTTCCGAAATAAGGTAATTCCTCTTGTATCGAACTTTATGCTATCATCTAGAGGTTCGTCATTTTGTCGCCTTTTTGCTCGCCTGTGTGATTCAAAATGGAGAGGTACTTTGACTAGGATTAAGTCACCGGTATCTTTATACCTGAACTAATTATATATATATGGGTCGCTCTAGACCAACAAGACTATTGTCTGTGTTCCAGGATTCGTTATATCAGAGATCACGTCCAAGTCAGATGGTTAGACTTAGGGAGGTTATAAAGGTCGAGCTGACCTGTAATCCATGTATGCTACTCACGTGCAGACAGTAAACGGACGTATTGTATACATCTGATCTGCTAGCATCAGGAAGGAATAATTATTATTGTCTATGAACATTAAGGATCTGCAGCTGACCACGGTTGCAGAAGTTATATGCATTATTCATCAAGCTTCGCTATGATATTTGTTTGCCCATACAACTATTGAGTATTGACTTCTACATGACTGTCAGTTAACATGAGTTTGAATGCTGCATTCGTTGTAACTATGCTGATGTGAACATAAGTATCATGACTGTTTTGTGGCGTGCAATAAATGGTATAAACCTAAAGCGAAGTTACCATTTTTATGACTCTACACGTCATGTTGCCTGTGGTGTACCTTGAACTGTTCTACTGCAACACACACACAGCAACAATCTAAACCAGATAAGACACCCACATCTTGCATTGTAATACCTGGTGTCGATAGAGGTGGTAATTTGACGGCATCCTAATTCCACCCTTATCAGTAATCTAATATTGAAGATTTGTTCTGAGGTACTTCTTTTTGGTCTAAAGCCAGCCTGTTCCTATGACAAGATTTCTTCTGATTTCTGTTTTATTCTGTTCAAAAGTATCCTTAACATCACCTTACTTGGATGACTAATAAGGCTAATGGTTCTGTAGTTCTTGCACATTTTTAGATTTCCTTTCTTTGGAAGCGGTATTACTAATGACTGCGTCCATTCTTTTGGCCATTTTTTTGTACTCCATATCTTCTGGCAAATTGTTGTCATGATTTTTACTATATCTGGTCCTCCATATTTCAAGAGCTCTGCTGGGATATTATCCACACCCGGTGACTTCCCTCCTTTCATCGAACATATAGCCTCTTCCACTTCTTCCCGTAATATTGCTGCATTTCCGAGTTCCCTGTTTTCGCACTTAATGTTGTTTAATATGCCTAAGTCAGTGTCAAGTTTACAGTTATATAATTCTTTACAATATTCTGTCCATCTTCTCATTACCGCTGTTTTTTCATTGAGCAGAGCCCCATTGCTATCTTCTATGACAGTTACCCTGGGCTGTTGGGGTTTTGATAGTTTTCTTAATGTGTCAAAAGCTGCCTTGCTGTTACCTTTTACTAGCCCCGTATTAATGGACTCGCATTGATCAGCTACCCATTTTTCTTTGGCCTGTTTCATTTTCTTCCTAATATTTTTATTCACCATACTGTATTGCCATGCTGCTTCAGGAACCTCTTTCTTAACCTTTTTCATTTCCCGCCGTGTATCACATAACTTCAGAATGTCATCTGTAACCCATGGTTTGTTTATTTTCTTTCTTTTACCAAGTATTTCTGTTGCTGATTCAATGAGCACGTCTTTCATGTTCTCTGTGATTGAGTTAATATCATCCTCCAAAAAGTTGAGAGCTGCGAATTTTCCTCCAACAGTTGCCTCAAAGATTCCCGCGATTTCTGGATCTTTAAGTTTGTCTAAATTGAATCTTAACTGAGAACATCTGTTTTGATTATAGTTCTTTTTAAGTTTAAGCTTGAGCGTCATCAATACCATGTCGTGATCACTACCAATGTCGGCGCCAGGAAAAGTCCTAGTCTTGGCTTTATTAATACTGGACTTGAATCTTTTGGATACAAGAATAAAATCAATTTGGCCATGTATCTCAGTTTTTGGGGCATGCCACGTTGTTCTTCTTGATAACTTATGAGGAAATAGTGTATTTGCACAGCTTATTCTTTATATAATCTACTCATTCCATAAAATCCACCTTGCCATGTTTTCGGTTCCACATGTCTACTTGATTTCCCATAATACACTATCATGCGCTGATAACAGTTTCCTATGTAGTTCTCAAGTAGCTAAACTTCTTAACCCTTTCAACGTTTACATGTTCTGTTCCGTTTGGTCATTTTCATTGATTTTGTTATTTATCTTCGCCCACTCGAGATGTTTTTATGAGCGTGGCAGTCTCTAATCTTACGAACTATCAATATTTCTTATATTTTCTTGCTCTTATCTTGCATATGGTCTGCATTAAGCAAAACACAATTTACCTAAAAGAAATAAAATAAGAAACAACAAAATCAAAATATATCACGAAACCACAAGTAGCTCTTTGGGCGAGTTTCATTACGTTCATAAATTCTGGAACAAAAGACGAAAAGATATGATGTTGTGTCAGCGATGTACATTTTTTTTCATTTCTTTGACCTGCGATTTTGTCGGGAACCTCTTTTGTTGAGTGCTCTCATACACATGTCACATGTGGCGTTAGAAACCAAAGTACATGAGGAAGGCCAATGCGAGCATTGCTCAGATACCTGGCATAGATAAGACTCAAGTGTGGAGAGTGTTATATACCAGGTTGGCTGTAATGGGTTTCTCTGGCTGGGTATTCAGATGAGGTAAATTGTTGCTTCAGTAACATAGGAGAAGTAACAACAACAAATAGCTGAAGTAACGGGCTGGCACAGACGTAGATAAAAAGCTGGCTTCAAGAGATACGATGTCATCATTTTCATCCGTCAGCTCCACATGGAGCAAATGCCGTTGACAAGTTCAAGCCAGGTATTGCGGTCCTGTTCCACCCGCTCAAGTTTTCTCCATGTCTTCTTTATATCCCTTTCACGTCTGCTTCAAAATCTCTTCTTCGTATATTTGTTGGGGTTTCTCCAACCATCTTGTGTGGGGATTCTAGTAAAAGTACTGCCTCATAATGCTATTAGTTGGTTCCCACAGTATGTTTGTATACAAGACAAGCAAATGTTCTTCATGTCTTGTGATATATCTCTCTTTCTTTCCACATTTGCGATGCTATCATATCATTTTGATCCGTCTGTTCTGTTCCCAGTTATGAAGTTCTTGGTTGTAACATTTGATGTTCTCCATGTTTCAGAGCCATACAATAGGACTGCCTTATTATTTGAGTAGAAGATTCTTATTTGTGAGATTGTTGAACTTTGATTTATTTGGATTTTTATACATTTCTCAATACAACGATAGATCCTCTTGTTTGTGCATAGTTATTTCGATATCATGGTATCTTCCTCAAGAACCACAACATAGTGCAACGCAAACTGCTTTGAAAGGCGAACAAAGAAGAAGAAGAACATTGATGTATAACACATAGAACGCTAATGTATTTGTATAAATTAGAACAACATTGTGAATTAAATATCGAAACACTGTGTAAAAAAAATATTTTCTCAAGACGCATTGTTTATCTATTTTTACTACAGAGCAGAGGCAGAGGCCGTAAAACTTGCAGCAGAAGTCCCAGTGACAAAAGAAAGCTCCGAGAGACAAGTAACTCTCTTCACAAACGGGCTGTCAGTAATTGCATGGCGAAGAGTTGGATTAATGAACACCAAATTAAGACTATATGACAGCTGTGTACTTTCTGTGCTTCTCTATGGTGCGGAATGTTGGAGAGTAACAGAGAAGGAAATGTCGAAACTGTCCTCCTTCCACACAATCTGCCTAAGGAAAATTCTCAGAATCTTTTGGCCAAGCACCATCAGCAACCAAGAACTACTTATTCGGAGTAACCAGGAGGACATGCACACCATCATAGCTGGCAGACGCTGGAGTTGGGTTGGCCACGTCCTCAGAAGGGACCCTGATACCATCACAAGTACAGCTATGCTATGGACCCCCGCGGAAAAGCTAAAGAGAGGCCAACCAAAAACTGCTTGGCGGAGAACTGTGGAAGCTGAGATGCAAAGAATGAACCAGAGTTGGGGCACTGTACGAAGGATGGCCGCTGACCGAGCAAAGTGGAATCAATTTGTTGCTGCCCTACAAGACGCCACGAGGCGTGATGGCCGCTGACTGCTTTGACGGTTGGCGGTTAAGGATCAAAGAAGAAGAAGAAGTACGACCTAAGAATGACACTCCACAAACTATGTCAGCAATTCAAAAGATACAGTGAATTTAATCTCACTGCAGCATCCCCTGGAAATGAAGAGGCAGGCAGATTAGCAAAGGAAGGTGGAAAGTTAACTCAACTTGACACAAACAAAACTTACGAAGACGCCAAGAGTTTTATCAAGAGCAGATAGATGCAAGAGCAGGTTGGAAGCAGAGCATACATGTCAAACCCCCCCCCCCCCCCATGTTGCATATTATCAGCTTAGCAGAAGTGAACAAATGTAATCTTTAGATTTCGCACAGGCCACAACAGGTTATTCAACAAGCCAAAAATAGGAACTACTAATGAGCGTAACTGTAGTACCGATAAAAAGACTGTTGAGCATCTACTGTGCTTCAAAGGCGACCAGTATATAAGGAACAGAGAAAGCGCATCTGACCATCACCAGTACCATTCCCGAAAAAAAAACAACTCTACCGAGATATCAACAGCCTCAAGCTGACCACTGCTTTCTTTCAACATATGCAAATCGACGTCTGAAAGGAAGTTAAGAAGAGCATCTCTAATTCGCTTCTTTGGCATATTTTGTAGCTAGAAGATAATGGCGTGCGAGGCTTCTTAAGATGTTATAACGGGGTGCAAGGTTTCTTAAGATGCTGTAAAGGGATACGATGCTTCTGTCGTGAGTTGTCTACCGTGATCTGCCGTAGTGGTCCACGAATGACCCTACAGTCGGTGTAAAAGGGTGAGTTTTCCAAAAGCATCAACCATCGCTGAAGTTTACTTTTGCCAGCGATGTAAATAGGAGGGTTGTGCTCCTATTTTAGAGAGTCTCACATGGATTTTAGGATGATAAGTACAAGAACTGCATTTACTAGGTTTGCTGTAAAATTAGTATCCTCCGCTTATTTCTGTGAGAAAATTAATTGTGTCACGATCTAACACGACTCGTATTTATTGAATCCCAAAGCGAAGGTAATTCAGCAAAGTATAATTATTATGATTAGCTCTGTATATAAGTATTTTAAAACAAATTAGTCATACTGGTGCAGACATAAACTTTTAATCAACCAAATTATCAAGCCCAACTAAGGATTTATATTTACATATATAAACAGGTATATTTATTCTGAAATATTTAATTAACAATGTTAAAATAAAAATCAATGCTTTACCAAAAAAACAAAAACAAAGTTTAGTGTTTTATATATTCATTTAGAGATGTGTATGTGTCATTATCCGATACGATGAATTTTTGAGAGGATAATTTTTAAAAGTCCATTCGCTAAGACCGTTAATGTGACTTAGCTTTGCAGGTAGCTGCATTGAGTTCTCTCTAGATGCAGGTTCTCAGTGAAGTCTTGACTGTTCCTTCTCAAATCTGGGGTCAAATGGGTTTTGGGATCACTTTTGTTGCGTTGCAAGAGTAAATCCCACAAATGTCGCCGTTTCGAGTGTCCTCTAGACCCGTCTGTTATAAGGGGTGTCCAGTGCTGTGTACTAGTAACAAGTTCCAGGAACTGAGAGAAATATGAAATCGAATCTCCCGTAATTCTTTTATCTCTTTTGTAAGCATCATGCTACTTCCGAATTTTTCCAATGCCCTTGAGCATGATATCCCAGACTCTCAAGTCAGATGAAGTTTTGTTTGGAAAACGAAAAAGTTTCAATAAATCGTAATTATATAAACATATCAATAAGAAATAGATTGTTGACATCTGAAATATACATTATGATATCATCATCCCCCTTCGGCTCCTTATAGATCATGAGGCTACCTCCGCTATTGGTCCCTTGCGAGGAAACCCACACGAAACAGTCACCAGCTCTTGCAGTAATAGTTTATGCTGCAATTTATTTGACATGATGAGGCTGCCAGCATCATATACAACTTTACAGAAATAGGCATTTCGGACAAGCAAAAGGCAAAAATGAAAAAAGAAAATGTACATGTTCAAACTTATCATTTTTTAGAAGGGTAGTTACCCAGACGTATGCAACTGCTGGCTGATTGTAGGTACTGCATCTTTCAAGATGCAGTCTTGCCCAAGTGAGATAAGGGTAATTGCTAATTTACTCTCCTAACTTATGCAAGGAGGCATATCTGGAGTCATCCTTGTATGACCGCCAGCTATGCACAATGCTACAATATACGTACGTGGAACTGAACCTATGTCTGTGAGGCTAATTACATCCTCATTGACTGTTGAAATCATCCACACACTTCCAGAGATTTCCCTGTGGTGAAACGTATTGATAACCCAGCAATGCACACTAAGCTTGGAGAAGTTACCTGAGCCCCAGGCGTAATTCTTTGGCTTTGACTTGGTTGACTGCATGCAGAAGGATATCACTGTGGACCCAGTGATAGGCAGGGGAAGCTGAGAAGTGGCTCTGTGCAGGACGTGACAATTCCTTGGGAGAGCCCAGAACCAGAGAACATTATTTTAGCTCTGCATAGTTGGAAAGCCCCCTTGGATGGCGTAGAAAGCACAGTATGACCCGCACTTCTTACTCCTAGCTTGGGACCAGATGTGACGATCCTCTAAATACCAGCCAAGCTGGAGAAACTGGAGATCATGACTTCAACTCAACACGTTTCGGAATGTCAGAAAAGCGACAGGAAAAGCTTAGATCTACAGTGTAGATAATACCAAGGAGTCTTCAACTTGGTATTAGCTGCAAATGAGCGGGAAGCTCAGCAGCACTAGTTAAACAACCACAACACTCCTAACTTTAATACATGGGGATTATTTCCTCGGGCTGTGATTCTAATGATTTTGACAGCAGTTTTACACTCTTAAGTTCACAAGTTACTACTTAAACTATCTAGCACGTCCTATAATGAAATCCTTTTACTAACTTCTATCCTGTCATCTGATGAGAATTGGAATGCGTGGGGAATCAGAAGCCCTCAAGTCTTATAGTTAAAACTTCGTCTACACGAAAGGTAATTTCGCTAATTTACTTTTGTTAAAAATAATCACAGTTTGTGCTAGTTTATTCTTCAATTTAAAGCCAATCACCGTTGGATTAGTTCATTTTAGTATATTTAACACCTATAAATCGTTATAATTATTGACATTGTGACGGAAATATTTGGTAGATCTCTTCTCCTCTCCGGGAGTAGTCAGTTACATTTGTCGTGAGTACTGATTACGTGAAATTTGTAGTGGTCAGCCCATATATTTTTCTGCTTTCAAGCAGATACCTTGTATTAGCTATTTTCTAATCACTTTAATTCTGTAATAATTCAGCTTGTCTGTTTACCTGACCATCCCTGCTGAGGTGATGCAATATTGACCGACAGTCATGTTGGTAAAATTCTCGTGTACCAAACCTTGGTAGCGACACGACGTACGCCCAGGTAGTTTTTTTTTTACCGCTGATAAGGCGATTGGGATTCCATAATTGCTGTCGTGAAGAGTCCCAGCCCAGATGGTTACACGAGGTCGGTGTTTGCACAAGGACGAGGAGATAAATTACCCGTCTGCGGACATATTACAGACATGCACTTGGTAGACGGAATGAGGTAATAGCATCCGGATAGAAGTATTACGAAGATATTACTTGAGATAACAGTGATAAGTTATTTGTAATCACTGACGAGAATATTCGGAGGTTTCATGAACATATTTGAGAGAAATTACCTGTTAAATAACATGCAAAAATTTCCTATGAGGATATTTTTTGAATAGACGCCATCAAACCACGAATGATTGTAATATTGGCTGGCATTTGAGATGTAGGAATAACCGCATTTCTAATTGGGGCCTGGTCTAATAGTGAAACCCACGTGCCAGGAGCGAAAGGGGGAATATAACCTGACACTTTAGTTGGTTGAAAGCACTGTGAAAATTCACTACACACCAAGAAGACAACAAGACCTTGCCAGAGTTAAGAATAGCAGCAGATTTCATGTACCAGACCCGACCTTGTTTGATCACCTTGCGGACTTACAGCCCAGGAAACCTCTTCCGTTTTAACAAGGAAAACCGGAATCTGAGGAAACTGTAACACAAAGTCGAAGTGGAAACTTATTGCTAAAATAACAACACCCCAGACCACTTGTAAGAGGCATCGTCAAGCTGCCTTAAATTATTTCTGTGAGCCAACAGTCTGTGAGCCTAAAGATTGGCGTAAGTTGTACATTTTAAATTCTATATTGTGCATTATTAACATGTGACATAATTTATATATATTGACATGTGAATATTAATATTGAAAATTGCTAGTGAATGTCCAAGTCATTTGAGGCTGGCAACCTCAGCATATAGAATGATGATTTCATGAACCACCACTGCCAGGGCTGGTGACTGCTTTATTGCGAGTTTCTTACAGAGAACCAAAAGTAGAGGTAGTCGCAAGTTCCATATGGAGAAAAGAGTGAATGATGAAAGAAATGATGTAAATAATTTATTTTATTAACTTTTTCAACCAATGTAATGGTAAATATAAATCTATTCAACCTAAATGTAATGCATGTTTTTCGCTCAAGGGGATTAATATTAATTCTCAGCGAGGGTAAAAGTTCTGAGGTAGATGGGATGGTGAAATGAAAAGAGTGGGCACATAAGTATGTGTCGGGAAACTCAATACTCAGAAGGTATTTGTTTCTCTTCTTTTTTGACACTTGTTGGTGGTACCAGTTGAGGTTACTATCTCTGGAACAAGTGAGGGTATAAGTAGCCTGAAGTCGACGCTAGACACCAACATCAGCTGGGTCTTAGAGACGCGGGACCAGCTTGGTAGTTACTCCATAACACTTCTTGGAACGTGCTACAGCTTTCAAACTTGACCATTGACGAGTGTAATCCTGTCATTCATCTACAAAGAATCAAACATCAGCTGGAGCAGAACAGACAAACTCATTTTCAGCTAAGTAAACATAAAAGCTGCCAAGTGAACTATCCAATTTTTAACGCCATAACATCACCCAGTGATGATAACGTTTTTCTATAAGGAATTATTCATTTTATTACTGTTAAAACACAATTGATTATTAAATTTGTTACGGGACCCAAAGACGCAGCAATAGAGACCGCAGTCAGCGACTTATAGCTTGACTGCCTGCGTCAGGACCAGCGAATCAGAGCTGGTCAAGACCGCACTCCACCTCCACGTGGTGGTCCTGGAAACAGTCTGCAGCAGTGCAGTCTAGCTGAGCAAGTGTGGATCGCAATGGGAAGGCAAACCCGGTTCTAAAAATGCCGTGCAGAAGTCGGATGTGTCGACCGAAAGGTGCAGATATCACAGCTACGGCGTAAACCGACACAACGCAATCACCGTCCTTTTCAGGACGAACGAGGAAGAAGAAGAAGAAGAAATTTGTTACTTGTATAAAGACAAATCTAAAGCTGATTTAATCATTTTGAATGTACTACAACCGTATGTCTCAGACCATTTCTTAAATACATTTACACAGAGTAATACAATAATAATAAGAGGAATTTCGCTGAATTAACTCAGCAGAGGGCTTGAACGAGCTAACGAATTATAAAATAACCCTATCCTTCACAAAAGTTGACAGCAGATACTAGAATTAACATTTGCTCTGCCTCATGCAGCATTGTTCTCGCTTTCTGAATATCTTGTGGAACACCCTTGAGGTAGAAGCATCATTATCCTTCTATCTACAACTCTGCCAAGAGTAATCTTGTGCGAAGGTAGACACATTTGAAGACCCACATTAGTTACTCTTGAGTTTTGGCCACTGTTGGACCACTACTGCAGAGCTAAGGGGAGGCAACCCGCGACAGACATAGCCATATACTGTAAGGTAAAGGATCCCGTTACACGCCCATTGAGGCATGTTGGGAATATGGTTTTAGGCCCATATTTTCTTAAACATCGGCACACAAGGGGTGAAGTGGGCATCATCACGCCGGCCGCCTTAACCTTCCCAGAGTTGCTCTGGTACCCAATTCATGAGGCTGGGTCGACCCCAGAGCCGTTTGCGGTCTAAAAAAAATCCCACTTAAACTGGGGATCGAACCGTGGACCACCGAGCTATGAAGCTAGTGCACTAACCACTTCGCTACCACGCATATACTGTAAGTGAAAATAATTCTTCAATATTGGTGTCTCTGTTTATTCGGATCAGAAACCTCGCCGGGATTATTTATGTCATTTGTCAAGAATTCAATCTCAGACCTAAGGGTCTTATGTGTTTGTATATGCGCCCTAATATAACCGACTGGGTTGAACGGCATGCCCCTCGCCAAAACGAGGCAAAACTTAAAAAAAAATGTCATTTGTCGTGACCTAATTCCTCCATATTGTAATAATCAGGACAGACATATTGTGGTCAACAGTGCAGGCCACTCCCTCAAGATATTAACATGTTATCTTTAAACGGCCATCGCAAACCAATAAATATAACGTACATAAAGGTATGTTTCAGGCACTCGTGAGAAATAAACAAGAAGAAAACTAGACAACAGAAAAACAAAAGAAGTGAGTAGCTTACCGGAGAATCGAACCAAGGACATTTCGAACGGCACCACCGCCTAGCTACGGAAGCGAATCACACTATCCTCCCTGCCAACTAGGCACCACAAAAATAGTGCTTCGCAGACAGGGGTCATTAGCGCGATATGCAACACGGAACACTGGAAATGTACTTAAGGCGAACCAGCCTAATTAATGTCGCAATCACTTTTCCGGTACATATCCGTCGTCGATCGCGGTCCCCCGGTGGCCAGCTGAGAGATTTTAGGTGGGCCGGCTGATATATAAATGTTTTTAATTTTTTTTTTCATAAATGTATGTTTGTTAGTATTTTTGTTTTGAAAGATGTATTTTTTGTCGGACCGAAATTAAATCTGTGTAAATACATCTTTTGTAAACAAGTACTACAATTTTATATGTTTGTTTAAAATGGTTTTTTAAAAATATGTAATACCTGTCTTCTTGCACATATTTTTTTCTTCATTTAATAGACACTTTTTGTTTACATTAAATACTTTCTCATTTCACACCCATGTGGATTTATTTTATTATTTACACTTGAAAAATTGTAAAAGTAGCCACAAAGAAACTCCATATTTGATAGACGGCATCCTCATTTGAAAAAGTAGAAGTAAATCTTCGTATGATAAAGTGTGCCATGGCCTGGTCTACGGTGCTCTGTTTTTTTTACTGTGTAACATTAATTAATGAGTTCATGTTCCGCTAGTTTCCGCAGTTTAGTGGGTAAGTGACATCTCAGCACAGAAACTCTTCTAGAAAGAATAATGGAAGAAGTGACTCCGGGTAAAGTTACTTAGAAGGAAATGATGGAAGTAAAACCTTCTCAGTGTGACCGAAGACGCAGCAAAAGTGATGAATGCAGTCAGCGACCCATAGCTTGACTGCTTGCGTCAGGGTCAGCGAACCAGAGCTGACCAAGACCCTACTCCACCTCCAAGTGGTGGTCTTGGAAACAGGCTGCATCACTGCATTCTGGCTGAGAGAGTAGGGATCGAAGAGGGAAGGTAAACCTGATCCAAAAAAATGACGTGCTGTGGTGCAAGGGGCGGCCCCTATCGATCTTTGTTTCACTCCGGCAGTATCTGTGGATTTGTGGTACTGATTTGTATTATTTGCTTTCAATTGTCGCACTTTTCTTTCTTTCTTTCTTCGCTATTTTTCTGCTACGTAGCAGATATTTGAGTATTGTCGAATCATTAGACACTCCCTGTAGGTGATAATAATAACATTTGCTTGGCGCTGCTAATATTTGTTGGCTATAGGCGCCGTAGATTAACACGTACATCCACCAGCGCTATCGGCTTAATCACCGATAAGACATGGATGACAAGATTACTTTAGATAAAAGTAAGATTGGTACATCTCGAACACATGGTCATTTGCGGTTACCGGTGTGTTTGGAAGTTTGTACACAAGGGCATCGGACATCTTATTACCATATATGGGAGACTTGACCTCTGCCTTACGTTCAAAATTATTCAGTGTCGGATTATTTTGAAATTACCCCATAACCCGACCTGTTTGAATATGATTGGAGCGTTTATTTAACTCCATGAATAAAGTATGTGAGTCAGGATTGGCGTAAGTTGTGAATTACATTTCATATTTATTGCTAGCATGTGAACTAACACACACACACACACGCACACGCACACGCAAACGCACACGCACACGCCCGCGCCCGCGCCCGCGCCCACGCGCACGCGCACGCGCACGCACACACACACACACACACACACACACACACACACACACACATATATATATATATTTTACCATGTGAATTTTAACATGTGAAACTCACTTGTGATGTCAAAGTCATTTGAGGCTGGCAACCTCAGCGTATAGAATGATAATTCATGAACCACCACTGCACGGGCTGGTGATTGCTTTATTGATAGTTTCGTAAAGAGAACTAAACGCATAAAGTAGTCCCAGGTTCCTATGGAGCAGGGAGGGAAAGTTGAAAGAAATGATGTACATTCTAAGTATAATACTTACATTTTCAAAGCAGTGTAAATGTCCCTATAAACATAGTCACTTTAAAAGTATTGTTAGTTTTCAAGCTTACACCAGTGTAAATGTCTTTGTGGAAATATTCATTTTAAAGTAATGGAAGTTTCAAACTTTTCAATCAGTGTAAAACATAAATGAAAACATATTTAATTTGTATTGTGAACACTTTTCAATCAGTGGAGATGTATATGTAAACGGATTCTGTCTGTATTATTAACCTTTTCATTTAAATATAAAGTACAGTAGAACTCCATTTATCCGAACCCCAATTATCCGAACATCCAATTATCCGAACACTTGTTCTAGAAAAAAAAAAAAAAAAAAATCAGATGCCACAGTCACGTTAGACTAAAATTCTGAATCTTTTGATGCGGCAAACTTCAAATGTGTGCGAACAATTTGTAGAGAATGGGATGGGCTAATGGTCGGTCGCTTACGTACAGGAAGTCAGTTAGATCATAAAGTCAGTTAATATCTGGTTTACCAATAAAGTGTACGTGTGCGTTCTAGGTAGAACACTGGCTAAACAGACAGTTCAACTTAAAATAATTGTGTCTGCTACTACAGCAGAATAATTTTGGTGTACAAGTATTTCTCTGTGCGATATGGCATCTTCCAGTAGGCCTAAAGCATATAAAAGGAACCGCAATGTTTTGTCAATTGAAACGAAAACAGAAATTATCAAGAGACTAGGACAAGGTGAAACTGTGTCTTCACTTGCGAGGATGTTCAATGTTGGGAAAGCTACCGTCTCTGACATCAAAAGTAACAAGGATAAAATTATGAGTGGGACCCAAAGATGCAGCAATAGTGAATGCAATCAGCGACCCATAGCTTGACTGCTTGCATCAGAGTCAGCGAACCAGAGCTGACTAAGACCGTACTCCACCTCCACGTGGTGGTCCTGGAAACAGTCTACATCAGTGCAGTCTGGCTGAGCGAGTACAGATCGCAATGGGAAGGCAAACCCGGTCCCTAAAAAATGCCATGCTGAAGTCGGATGTGTCGACCGAAAGGTGCAGATATCACAGCTACGGCGTAAACAGACACAACGCAACCACCGTCCTTTTCAGGGCGAACAAGGAAGAAGAAGAAATTATGAGTTTTGCATCGAAATTTGATAGTGAAAATGGGTCGAAGAAACGTAAAACCATGAGAAATGCGAAAGATGTGAAATTGGAAGAGGCTTTGTATATATGGTTTGTGCAAAGAAGAAGCAAAGGGGAACCTATCTCTGGTTCTCTGTTGTGTGAAAAGGCATTTCAGTTCAACAATCAACTTGACGGTCCTCCTGACTTTAAGGCTAGCCAGGGATGGTTAAGAAACTTTAAATCTCGTCATGGCATACGAGAATTGGAGATTCAAGGGGAATCTTTATCTAGCGATGCAACTGCCGCTAAAAATTTTAAAGAAACATTCTTGGCTTTTTTGGAAGAAGAAGGTTATTCACTCGATGATGTGTATAATGCCGATGAGACTGGCTTATACTGGAAATCATTGCCTCAAAAATCACTTGCATCTCAGCGCGAAGCAGCTGCCCCTGGGTTTAAAAAGTGCAAAGAGAGAGTAACAATTTTGGTAGCCGCAAATGCCAGTGGAAGTCATCGTTTACCGGTGCTAATGATCGGCAAAGCCAAAAAACCACGTTGTTTAAAGAATGTGACATGTCTCCCATTGTGTTACAAAGCACAGAAGAGTGCTTGGATGAATAGTGAAATATTTCTTGATTGGTATACAAATCAGTTCATCCCAAATGTGAAGAGGTTGAGAGAACAAGAAAAGAAAACTGAAAAAGTAATTCTTCTACTGGACAATGCACCATCTCATCCAGAGACGGATACATTGAATGCAGTTGATGCAAATTTTAAAGTAATTTTTCTGCCTCCCAATGTAACAGCACTGATTCAACCAATGGATCAGGGTGTTATAGCAAAGCTTAAAAAGATGTACAAGAAGGAAGTCCTGCGTCGTTTATTGTTGACTGAAGATGAAGAAAGTGTGGTGGCGTTTTCCAAAAAGCTTAATCTCAAAGACTGCTGCTATATGTTAGCTGATGCTTGGACCACCCTGTCACAAGATAATCTCAACAAGGCTTGGAGTAGATTGCTTGGGAAAAAAGGAGGAAATGAAACTACTGCAGTGGACACAAATGATGATTGTATAAATGAAGTTGTGGAACTGTTTCAAGCAATGCCCGGATTTTCGGACTGTGACAAAGATGACGTACACATGTGGCTAGAAGATGATAATGATTCTGGTTTTCAGTTTTTGAATGACGAAGAAATTTTGTCTTTTGTGCAAGAAGAAAACCAAATACATGTAGTGACCGATGATGAAGACTCCTCAGAAGTGCATGATGTACTTGTAGATTATGAAGAAAAACCAAAACGTCGACCAAGTCCTGAAGAGGCCTTTATAGCACTAGAAACAGCGATTGCTTGGTACGAGCAAGAAGATGACAGCTGTCCTACACAGCTTCTGCTGTTGAAGAGAATGCGGGACTTAGCAGCCAAAAGGAGACTATCCAGTTTGGTGCAAAAGAGGATTCCTCATTATTTTAAATAGTGGGCTACATCTGTGCAAGTACATATATACGTAAGTTGCGCCTGGTTTTGAATCGTTTGTAATGTTATTTTGAAAACATTTCTCTTTCTTAACAAAAATAATTAATACAAGTACTGTAGTACATGCACTGCAGTGTAATAAAAGATTTTGGTGATACAGTGATCTAATACAGTGTGGGTATTATTATTACAGTACAAGTAAATATGTTTTATAGTGTATTTTCCTTGTGATGGTTAATTATTTTTAGAAATATGTGTACATGTACTCGATACATTATGTAATCCAATTATCCGAACATTTGATTATCCGAACGATGCTCGGTCCCATGGGGTTCGGATAAATGGAGTTCTACTGTAACTATAAAAGCTATTCTATTTAAATGTAAAGAAAGTTTTATACCGAGGGATTAAATTTAATTCTCATCGATGGTAAAAGTGTGAGTAATTGGGATGGGGTATGGGAAGATAGGAACCCCTAACTATGGCGTGGAAAATGTCATACTCAGAAGAGCGTTTCGCTCTATTCTTTTACCATAGTTATTGGTGGTGCCAGCAGAAAGTACTATCTGGAACAAGAAGGGAACCGTGGCCTAAGCTTTAAGACGAAAGACCCACGTGGTAGACTCTCCTTGACATTTCTGGGAAACGAGCTACCCCCGACAACCTTGATCAGAGACAAGCGTGAGCAAAGTGAAAAGAACCAACCCATAAGAAGGAGCAGAACCGTCATTGGCAGTAAAGTTCAAATATATGCTGCCCCTTGAACTTCTTGTAAAACATCTCACATTCCCTAAAGACTGTGATGATAACTTTTTTTGACCCATAACTATTCACATTATTTTCCAACTGTTAAAACCTAAAGTGATTATCAAATTTTGTTATCTGTAATCTTACTAATTTAACTTCGATTTAATCATTTTAAAGTTACTGTATGTTTGTCTCAGTCAGATTACTACACACACTCTAAACAGAGCTATACTAAAATAATAGAATTCCACTGAGTAAATCAGGGGTGGGGGCTTAAACAAGCTGAAAGTAATGTGATTAAATCCTTCACAAAAGCAACGGCAGAATTACAGAGTTAACATACTCAGCCAAAGCAGTAATGTTCTCGCTTATTCTGAATATCTTGTGAAGACTCCTGTCAGGAACCACTTACCGTGGAGAACACTCCACTGGTTACACCACTGCAGTGTGGATTTATAATAACAAATAAAGGCTCGTCTATCCAAGAGTATACCACACAACAATGGCTGACATACGAAATGAACACCTTCAACAGGTACTTCCCTTTTTTACTTTACACACACAATAAGGCCTCACACGGCCATCAAACGCATAAGATACATTAGTGTGAAAATCACTGAAAACATGCCTTTGCAGCTTACAATATCGCCTTCATACATGAAGGTGCGAATTATACAAGGTCACTGCAATGAATATCGCTCACCTGAGCGGCAAACTATGAAAATGACACACTAAAAAATAAATCATCTATCTTTTATCAAACTACGGCTTGTAGATAATTCGATCTAGACCCCACACTGCTCTAGAATTACAACGTAATTATCTCCAAGGTCCGAAAATATGGCAGGCACTTTGCTTACAGTGGACAATATCCACAACAAAGCGATCTCGCTGGCAAAAGGGAAAATATACGTCCTCCCTGGACGAAGGCTAGATTCTCACTCTAATTTTGCGCCTTTTCCCCCCGACTTCCGGTAGTCACATGACCCACCAGTTCGGTTAACCTCGGCCTTTCCGAGTGACCTATCGCCGACCACAATACATAAGATGTACTGCGAAATAACGCTGTGACATCCACCCCCCCCCCCTTAAGAAAGAAAACGAAGTTTTCTTCTATCAGGAGGAAGCTTCGCCCAACCCACGCAGGAGTCTGGACGACCGTATGCCACTAACAGCATATCCTCGTATGAACAGAGAGTGTCATAGTTCTCCACTACCATTGTCGTTACTGCATTCTCCCACCAACCGAAAACACAACATGAGTATGAAGTAGGTTACCCAAGGTTCTGGCAGTCGTGAAAAATGACGACTGTCCTCCCCTGGTCAACCATACACAGTGCGCTGCTACACTAATAGCAACTCTTACATAAGCAAAGATTACAGTTGATATCCAAACAGCACCAACAATCTTTCGTAACAAGGTTTAAACATATACCAAATTGCCTTTATGGTGCCAAAATACATGAACTTCATAAGCATAGCATTTAGCACAAACATGATCTTAACATTTGAAATCCACCTCCTCAGTTACCCTCACTACATTATAAAGCTGTACAGAACAACTTATATTTTATCAGAACAGTACTGGTAGCGTGGGTCAGACTCTACAGTTCAGTTCACGTTAACCGAAACACCCTAACTGAACGCGAACCCGATACCTATCCCTTGCTATTGCTGGACTATCAGAAGGTGGTTATAGAGCAACGACATGTGCTTCCACCTGACTGCATCACGCGCACCCCACCTATTCGCGAAAGTAACCCGTGCAACCTTGGTATTGTCTCGCAATGACAATACCTCAACAAACCTAACTGGCACGACCTCAATAAACGCACGTCTGAGTGTGCGCCAGCTAGCACTCGGGGGGATATTGCGGACCAGTACCTTGCGGTCACTAGCTATCAGGCCCTCAGATATGCCTCTGCTGTTCCTATTCATGTCCCACGGCCCCGGACCGTGAGTATTCATGGGCGCCTGCCGCGAACCCCGTATTAGATGTACTCGACCACCTGATCGTCCGCTCCGGAACTTCGGTGTTGCTGAGACCCTGCTTTAGCCCTTCCCGTGGCGTTATGCACTCCCCGTACATTGCCGACGATTAAATCGACAACTTGGTTCTCAAGGACAAACGCGTTCACTCTCCCTGATATAAATGGGGTGTCCACATTAATGCACGCCTGGGGGTAAGACTCAATTTTGCCCCCAAACGTGATACACTTCACAGTTTTGCCTGTAAGGCAGGATTCATCGATGCACGAACGACGCACCCCGACTGTGGTACAATCAGTGTCCCTCAACACCGAGACTGGTTTCTTCTCCACCACACCTTTGTGGAGTGCCACCTTGCCAGTCTCATGGACCGCCGACAGACATGGTACCGCATGCCCGCAGTGTAACACTATATTCTCGTTCGAATGGAATAGAGGTCGACACCCCACACAGCCCTCGCTGTTGACTGGGTCCAACACAAACGTGGAATTCGTGTGTTCAATTGGGGTAGTACACACGTCAGCATAATGACCCCTGCCATTACAATTGGAACATCTGTGTTCCCTTTTGATTCCTCGCTTGGAGTATTTTTGCTGGGGCTGTTGGCTGGTGAAGACCGCGCATCGGAGTCGGATGATCGGCTATCTGCGGATCCATTCCTCCGGTAGGAAGGTTTGGTTTTATAGTAAAACTGATCTTCGTCTCGAGACTCCTCAACGCGTACCTGCTTTCGCGTTTGGCGCTCTCCTCCGTCGCTATCACTTCTCCACTGTCGGTTGTGCCAGTTCGACCGGCCACTCCGATGTGATCGAAAGTTACCATAATTCCCTCTGCGTGGTTGATAGGGACGGGAGGGCCTGTCGTTCTTCTGCTCTTGGCACCTGTCTGCATCGCTTGACTAATTTTGCCATGGTTGTCGCTGAACTTTGCCGTCACCTGCAACTAAGGCGTCAGACAGACCAGACCGATGGATGTGTTTGCCCGGATGGGCCAGGACATAATGGTGCCCCAATTGGGCCATAGAAGCGATATCCTTAGGTTGTCGTTCCTGGAAAAATGCTACCAACTCAGTAGAACAAGACGACAACACTTTGTCCAGTAGCATTAGTTCAACCAAGCCATTAAAGTCCTTTATAATTCCTTCCAACTCAATCCATCTATTCAGCAGAAGCTTGATCTTCGAGATGAAGTTCTCGAAGTCCTGGTCTGAACTTGGCATAGTGTTTCTAAACCGCGTCCGGTACCCGTCAGCCGTCAAACGGAACTTCCGGAGCAACCGTTCTTTCACCTCGTCGTAATCCGCCCGCTTTTCCAGCGGGAGGCTATGAAAAGTCTCCATCGCAGGCCCCACTAGCAATGTGGATAACAGGGATGGCCACTCGTCTCTGTTAGCCTTCCAGACCACGCATTGGACCTTGAACCTCTCAAGGAAAAGATCCAAACTATCAATTTTGCCATTAACATTTGGCAGACGGAGCCTAACGGGACGATGAGACTCCCTCGAAGTCGAGTTCTGACCACTCGCCCCCACTTCTAATTTCTTTAATTGTATTTCCTTATCAGCTTCTACCTGCAGTCTTTTGTCCTCCGAAGCTAATCTCATTCTCTCTTTCTATGATTCTTTATCTTCTTTCATCTTCTTTTCCTGAAATTCAAACTCTCTTCTTTAGAGCTTTAACTCTTCAGCTCGAGTATCTCTTTCCTGCTTCTGCTTCTCAGTGTTCTTCTTCTCCTCCAAAGCTTCTTGATTTTCCTTTGACTGGTATTCTGCCTTGGCAAAATCCATCAGTTCTTTCCCAGTTTACCCACATTCTTTGCCTATCAGAATGAAACCCTGTAAGTCCATGATGTACACTCACGATACTCAATACTATCTATAACTCTGCTCCTTTTACTATAGAATCTCACTGTATGCAAATTTAATTTAGTACTTCTATGCAACTATTCAATAACATGTACTCCAAACTAACTCACCTATCTCAACACATACCTCTCTGCTTTCAAAGTATGCAGTAATGATATATAAATAACAATGTCACTGTTCAACGTACAACCGTATGAATGTATATATATAACCCACTTTACCACTCCATTCAGTATGACAGTTCTCTGCCTCTTGGCTTATGTCTACTTACTCTCTACGTTTGGTCCTTCCGACCTCTTAATCTCTGTGATACAACTGAAAAGACCCTTACTATAGTCGATAGTTGTATCTCACTAGCTGATAATACACCTTGGTTCTATACCACCTCACAACTGTAAGTGACACCGACACGAAAATTGAACAAAAAGTCAGCTTTTACACCACAGTATCTTACTAACACCCACACTGGTGCTGTACTCTGATAGTATTTCAGTTCTACTCAGTATGTTTACAAATGGCAAAAATGAACATTCCACAGATCATAAGACACACACTAAACACTACGATAACTACCAGTCACGAGGAATAAGATGACAGACAAGGTACGAGCAGGGATAGACTGGTATATACAATGCGTGACTGACAACGAACGAAAACAAGGGATACACGTTAACGTATTTAAAAGATAGCAAGAAGGAACGAGAGATAACACCACTTACACAAAACATTAGAATTACTGAATGTACAGGACAACGTAACTACAAATCACACCAGTACACCTAACAAATACTGAGCTTGGTATGTTAAGTAGGGCAGTCGCAGGAAACCCTTCTGTCTGACTCCACCACTAAACACACGCAGCCACACCCTAGAAAGGATCAGTCTAATCCAATCTTTTCCCACAAGTAAGAAAAGAAAGAATTGAACTCGCCACCCGTCCACCCTTGAACTTACAAATATAATATTAAACACAGCAGACTAGAACAACCACTACACTTAACGATGGAGTGCTGAGAGCTATCACACAAGCTAGCCAACAACTAAATCATACTAATCAAAATAAAACTAAATAACATTCAAGCAATAATAACGGTGTAACATATAAATGTATACAACAAGGATATAATACTGACCCAAAGTAAAATAAAATCAAGGTAACAGATCCTCCGTAACCAACTAACACTATATAAAGTCCCAGACTAAGTCTCTACAAAGAAAGCGACAAAAGAACACAACAAAAGGAAAGAAAGGAAAAAAAAATAGAAGAATACCTCAAGAAACAGACGTTGAAAAACTAACAGAAAAATGCTTACAGCTTTATGCTTACTTAACACGACCCCACTAATCTAAAAGACCAGACTGTACGATAAATCGTACCAGACGGATAGACAGAAAAGGAAGACGGAATTGAGGGGGGAAAAATACAACAAATCACTGTACACAGGTATTCAAACAATAACATAACTGACGATCCAGCGATGCACCTCCACGTAGCTCCTCAGACACAGATAATGGTAGATGAGAACAGCACAAACTAGTCTCCACAAACTTGTAAACATCCACACCGGAAACAATGTTCTTCACGGTGTTATCACAGCACTGTCCACAGCAAGAATAACGACCGTATCCGCAAAAATGTCCTGGAGACAAGACCTCTTCACTAGTCTATGTGCCATATAATAACGATAAAGTCCTTTGGCACGGTAATGCGTATAATATATAAGTACAGTTCAACACTACGTCTCTTTAGGAACCCAGCAGCCTTCACTCTTCAGCAGTATCTTCCATGACCACTCAGATCAGCAGACTTCGGAACCCAGAATGGTATAGGTAGACTCCCTATGGAAAGGCACATCGGTACGGCAAGATGACGTCAGAACTTTTGCAGGAATGCAGGAATGTAATGTTCCCCAGGTAGGTAGAGCAGTACGAACGATGACACTACTGCAGGTTGCTGCATGCACATCAATCCATATAAGAGGAGTTGCACACACCCTGAGATGCCACCATCACTATTGATACTACCAATACCAACAAATATTGACGATCTAATCTCTTCTGCCGACACCACAGTCAGGCACCAGGGCCCAAATATTACCAACCTCACAAGAAATCCTAATCTCTTCTGTCGACACCACAGTCAGGCACCAGAGCCCAAATATTACCAACCTCACAAGAAATCCTAATCTCTTCTGCCGACACCACAGTCAGGCAGCAGAGCCCAAATATTACCAACCTCACAAGAAATCCTAATCTCTTCTATATCCCTACACTGACCAATTAATGACACCTTGCACAAGTAACCTCCGCTGCTCCGTCTGGATCACAAAGCTACCATGGGGAGCCGCGCTAGCGTAGTGGTTACAACACCGCTCTGGCGACCGGGTGATGCAGGATCAAACCCGGGCGACGGCATTTGAGGATTTTTCGTCGACCGGGATTTGGACTGGATTAACTCGAGACCTGGCGAGGACATTTGAAGAAGTGTCGTCGACCAGGGATTGGCGGCTCCTGAGCCGACCCAGCTCTAATGGGTACCTCCGAAATCGGCGATTATCTGCCTGAATGGCGAGGGACACCTGTCTCTGTACAAGAAAAAAAGGGATACTCACGTAAAATCAATGTCAGGTTAGAAATTAATAATAACCTGAGATTTCGCCTCGAGTATTAGCGGGCGTACGAAAAAAAAAAAAAAAAAAAAAAAAAAGCTACCAAGTACGCCTTGTAATATATCAAACTGTGATACTCGACGCCAGCTGCAACTTTACTCTACAACTTGTGACACTCCTTCTATCAATAATTGAACAACCTAGCACAAAAGTGAACTTTCCACAACCACGTAAAACACAATAAATGTCCCATATTATCCGTAATAACAACGATAAACTTTCACTGTGCACTCTTTCCAAACTAGGTCACATACCGCGACGGGTCAACACCTGACCGAAAACAGTTCACTGCTACTGTCTAACACAAAAAAAAACAGAACCCACTGCCGTGAAACTCGAAAAAAACACGATGAAGTGTATTAACACTGCTACAAACTTCTCCTATGTGTGTATAGAAATTTCTAGCCTCTATAATGAGAATTATTGGCCCCACGGGCCTCTAGGATCACAAAAGAACCGGATAAGAGCTCCCCAGCTGTCAAGAACCACTTACCACGGAGAACACTCTACTGGTTACACCACTGCAGTGTGGATTTATAATAACAAATAAAGGCTCTTCCATCCAAGAGTATACCACACAACAATGGCTGACATACGAAATGAACACCTTCAACAGGTACTTCCCTTTATTACTTTACACACACAATAAGGCCTCACACGGCCATCAAACGCATAAGATACATCAGTGTGAACATCACTGAAAACATGCCTTTGCAGCTTACACTATCGCCTTCATACATGAAGGTACGAATTATACAAAGTCACTGCAATGAATATCGCTCACCTGAGCGGCAAACTATGAAAATGACACTCAAAAATCATCTATCTTTTATCAAAATACGGCCTGTAGATAATTCGATCTAGACCCTACACTGCTCTAGAATTACAACGTAATTATCTCCAAGGTCCGAAAATATGGCAGGCACTCTGCTTACAGTGGACAATATCAACAACACAGCGATCTCGCTGGCAAAATGGAAAATATACGTCCTCCTTGGACAAAAGCTAGATTCTCACTCTCTAATTTTGCGCCTTTTCCCCCCGACTTCCGGTAGTCACATGATCCACCAGTTCGGCTAACCTTGGCCTTTCCGAGTGACCTATCGCCGACCACAATACATAAGATGTACTGCGAAATAATGCTGTGTTAACTCCCTTTGTAATAGAAATGTCATCACCCTTCTATCTACATCTCTGCCAAGAGTAATCTTGTGCGAAGGTAGATACCTTTGAAGCCCATATTAGATACTCTTGAGTTTTGGCCACTGTTGGACCACTACTGCAAAGCAGGGGAGGCAATACCGTCACACGTGCTGAAGTCGGATGTGTCGGCCGAAAGGGCCAAATATTGCAGCTTCGCTGTAAACGGACACAACGCAATCAACGTCCTTTTCAGGACGAACGAGGAGGAAGAAGACGAAACCCTCTTTGTGCCAAGGAAAGGGAAATCCAGGAAAATTATTCACAAAGATGAGTTAGTTTAACCAATGCTGCAACAGTATGTGATTGCTTGATGCAGGCTTCTTACCATTTGACCTGTTGCAGTGGCAGGTCCATGCATCGAAAAGAGCGCAAAGAAAAATGATGAAATGACGATGATGATGATGAGTTAGTTTTCAGTGTCACAAAAATTCTCCTAAGATTTATCATTTAGTGAAGAGTCCCAGTGTCACAAAAATTCTCCTAAGATTTATCATTTAGTAAAGAGTCCCAGTGTCACAAAAATTCTCCTAAGATTTATCATTTAGTGAAGAGTCCCAGTGTCACAAAAATTCTCCTAAGATTTATCATTTAGTGAAGAGTCCCAGTGTCACAAAAATTCTCCTAAGATTTATCATTTAGTGAAGAGTCCCAGTGTCACAAAAATTCTCCCAAGATCTATCATTTAGTGAAGAGCCCCAGTGTCACAAAAATTCTCCCAAGATTTATCATTTAGTCAAAAGCCCCAGTGTCACACAAATTCTCCTACGATTTAGGAGAGAGAGTTTGCCGTTGATGGTAGACCCCAGGTATTTGAAGTGTTGCACTACTGTCAATTCATAGTTATCGATATGGATAACTGGTGCAACATCCACATCCGGACTCAGCACATTTGTTTTCTTTAGACTTATTGTGAGGCCAAAATCCTTGCATGCTTGGGTGAAGCGATTCATCAAGATCTGAAGCTCCTGTTGACTTTGAGTGACGACTAAGTCGACTCAAAGAGCCATCAATTATTTAAAATAAGACGACTGGTTGTAATTGGTGTATAGCTTTTTATTTTGTTTGCCTGTTATTGTGGAGTTTTGTTATTGTTATTATTAATCCATCGGAGCGTGGGTTCTCTCCCTTCGGCCCAATACCATGAAGTGATATCTGCATGTGTTCGAAAGTTGTTTTGGTTTTCCGTACAAGGTGTTCCACTTATCTGGCCTCGGAGGAAGGAGCATTTTCTTAACATCATCGAGTGCTGGGCACTCAAATAGGTTGTAGTCAACAGTTTCGTAGGGATAGTTAGATAACGGGCACTCTGGAGAGAGTTGTGGTTGGATTCTGTTCAAGTGGAATTTTAAGTTTTCTGTCGCTTTTAATTCTTGTCTGTTACATCAAGTCAATCATAAAACACAGTATAAAGTAGTCATTAAAACTTTCATTTTTCTTTATAGAACATGGTGTCACCAATGCAGCTGGTCCCGTTGCATGAGGTTAGCACCAACGAATTAATGCGCTCTTTCAGCAATGATTTCTGTAGCACGTGATTTTCACGGTGTGGTTGCCAGTCTCACTCACAACCTCCTTTTAGTCGCCTCATGCTACACATGAGGTAGCAGTAGTCCTGCTCTTTCTGTGCCTCCTTCAAGACCCCTGGGCATTTACAGCAGGTTATTACTATATCAAGAAGAGGATAAGTTAGTCCTCGTTGCATGCTTGTGGCAAGATTACCCTTGAGGTTCTCTATGAGCATAGGCCTTCACCAAACACATGCTAAGTCCTCCTGTCGCGGCCGTCAGCTCAAATTCTTTACATGTCTTCCTCATCATATTTATTTCTGTCTTTTACTTTTGGAGACAGTGTGCCCGTGTCAGTTATCTGGCCAGTAGTTATCTTGGTTGGTTCTATTACAAAAATAATTTTTTTGTTTGTGTTTTTCTTGTTTGGTACTATGTCATTCAAGTGGCTACAGGCCTTCCGCCTGAGATGAAGATTCTTGATCTTACCAAATTTTCTTCCCAGGTTTGTTCTTACCCTTTTCAGATGTTGTTCTATTAGTGTGGCAAACAATCATATAGGCCTAGTGGTTTTCAGTCATCCAGTTGTAACATTTCAAACAGCAACCCATATAGTTGAGTAAATGCAGTGATTTTCAATCTGAAGTTTATTATAAATAAATTAACAAAAAAAAAAAAAGAAAAAAAAGAAAAAAAGAACTGGTATTTTCAAGTCTCTACACTTCAACAAAATCTTTCTAACTCCTACGAGGCATACGATACGCATGTGCGTGTACTTACGCTTAATTAAATCCTCAGGAAAATATATATCCAACAGAAGACAAAAAAAAAAATCTGGTCTATAAACTTCCTAGCAAAGATTTCTATCTATCTGATCTATTCTTTCTCGCACATCTCTCCTTTTTATACAGCTCCTTCTTTTTCCCGCCATTTTTTCACACGTCTCACTCTTTTTCCACACGATACATTTTATCTACTTTTTGCACACGTTTCGCTGTTTTTCAACATTTGTCACACGTCTCTCTTTTTCACCTAAACAATGGAAAAAACCCAAAGATCACAACTTTCACTTCACAAAATCCCACGCAAAACACGCATTCAATGTAATTTTCTTGGACTGCACTACCTTGCCCTCTCAGAGCCCTGACTGCTAACTGAACTTTTAATGATACTGCGTTTTGTGCGAAACGCCGTATCTGCTTTTAATGTTTGTCATTCTTATATGTAGCATTATAGCACGTATAAATGCTAGTGTAGGCCAGCCGGTCACAACAGTTTTTTGCTGCCCTACAAGACGCCACTAGGCGTGATGGTCACTGATAGCTTTGTCAGTCAGCGGTCAAGGACCAAAGTGGAGACAGTTTGCTGCTGCCCTACAAGACGCCACTAGGCGTGATGGTCACTGACAGCTTTGTCAGTCACCGGTCAAGGACCAAAGAAGAAGAATTAAAGAAAATTCTTTTAGAATTTTTTAATTGTTTGACTATTTTAAAAATACATTTCAGCGCCCCCACCCCCTACCCACTAAGCAGGCGCGCTGTACGGCTGCTCCACTCGCACCGCCCTAGAGCCGGCCCTGGCTACAGTCCCATACGAAAGTATATGCTATGGGACTATCTTTACTTTTATATATCCGGGGCGGGGGGGGGGGAAGGGCAGAGAGAGGTCGATACAGAGAGAGATAGAGATAGATGTACAGATAGATAGATAGATTGATAGACAGAGAAAGAGAGAGAGGAAGATAGAAAGAGAGAGAGAGAGAGTGAGAGAGAGAGAGAGAGAGAGAGAGAGAGAGAGAGAGAGAGAGAGAGAGAGAGAGAGAGAGAGAGAGAGAGAGAGAGAGAATTACTGGGGCATAACATCGAAAAAACATCATTGCAACAAAATGCTCTCGACCCGCCCACGGAATTAGATCATCGTTTGTTATCGACAACTCGAGATAAGCAACCGAATGTACACGAGACATGAATCCTGGGATTGAAGAGTTCACTTGAGCAGTGATAGCAGCAAGTTTGTGGGTTGAAAGGGTAAGATCTTGGTAGCGCAAAAATACTCGTATTAGACACTTATCACATACTTTTATTACTTCTACGTCGTTCGCTTTTTAATAATCCCGTCTATCTCTCTTTTTGAAGGTGGCGGTCTGTCTCATGCTTCTCTCGTCACCACATACGTAGTTTCTCCTTCAACTAAGTTAGAGAAGACCACACTGCCACCCTGCTTCTCTCATGGAGCCAACAGTTTCCTCTCATTGTATGTACTATTAAATTCCAACGTCTTCTCTTCCAAATCAGATTCCACTACTATGTATCTGGTTCATTCTTTTATTTCTCCATTGGTGTTGTTGTCACACTGTTGCGACTCTTATTGCACACCACAAAGCGTTCATTACTTTGGAACTTTCTGGTGCTCAAAAGGATGTTGTTAAGTGCGTCGTTTTGCATGAGTTTTATGACGTAAGTTTTCGCGTACGACAGGGTAGGGAGATATTCCATTATGAGCAAGCACGCATATTATGAAAGTCTGTACCTTTCTGGTTGCCTTTTTCTTATTCTTCATTGATTCGGATACATACAGTAGAACTGATTTGACATTTATGTTGAAGATTCTTATTTTGAATGTGCTGGGCTTGCTTCCTTTTGATTTCTGTCTATTCCTCATTGCAATGAACAGATAAACATTACTGACACAACATCGCTCCTGTACTGCTTGATTCTATATACACTTTTGGCTAAAATTGACTGAGGTCATAACTTGATAGTTTAATCTATCATCCTACGCAATATTTTACAGTTAACTTTTTCGATTATCTTGAAAAATTTCATTTTAATGTGATAATGCTTCTTTTCAACTACTGACCCGAAAAATTCGATGCGTTTTTGTCTCAAAACAAGCAGAAGTGGAGATAGAATGAAGCAGTAATAAGACTTATTTATTTATTTTTTTTTCTCTAACCAGCGGCACTCGAGCTTTCCAGCTCTTTTGGCCCAATGACATGTCATTGCGAGGCTGGGGGGTCAGTGGACTTTCCTTCCAACCCGGTCAGGAGCTTCGCTCCTTCCCATCCACACGGGATTTATGTGCAGAAGCCGTTCAGGTTATTCAGTCAAATTTCCGGTCGTAAACATTCCTTCAAACGCTGACGCCAGGGTTTGAACCATGAAAACCTGGTCGCCAGTACAACGCCGTAGCCATTACACCAGCGCGGCCCCCAATAAGACTTATTAAGCCTTTATGTCTATTTTGACGCATACGTTAAAATCTTTGATATCATTACATTATGTGTAAATAATAAATGGGCTGCTGTAAGCGGGGCCGACTTTAGGGAGTGCGGGGCCTAATTAGAATAGTTCTGGCGCCCCGGCAAAAATAAGGGGGGAAAAATACAATAAGGTCAAACAAAACATCTGAACAACTGTTACACTAGACCAGTGGTTCCCAACCTGTGGTCCGCGGACCACTTATACTCCGCGGCGCATTATCAGATGGTCTGCGGCTGCGTTACCGATTTGTTATTAAGTGCTTTGATTTTATTCTGATCCTATGTTTTTAGTGCTATAAAAACAAAATACAGAAACAGTTTGCAAGTAGAACCAGCTTTCAGACTGTCTTTAACTTCTATAAAGCCTAATATTGAAAATCTAGTGAGCGAAATGCAAGCACAAAGCTCCCGTTAAATATTTTATAATTTAAACCATTGAATTGTATGAATATATAGTATTTAACTAATATAATGTAATCAGTATGTATGCAACCAATAAATTGTATGTATAATTTATTTTTCATAACTATTACCTTACAATTTCCTTGTCATCTAGCAAATAATTAACAGCTTGTGTTATTGAATATAGGCCTATTCATCTATTGAAAACAGTTAGGTGTTTATAGCATAGCGATGTTACATATACGCTGGTGGTCCGCAGCTTATATCTAGTTGGAAAAGGGGTCCTTAGATGTAAAAATTTTGCGAACCACTGCACTAGACAACACAAAGTTCATATCTGATAATAGCAAGAACTGCTCAGTTGACGACAAGGAGTCATCAACGCGTCAGCCAAAAAGAACAAGATAATCATGAAAACACGAGAACTGGTAAACCTACACTGAGACACAGGAATGCAGACACATAACTTTCCTGCAGCTCATTGCCTACCCACAGAAGCGTGCCCTTCTTTTCTGACAGGCAATATTTCTATCATTTCTCTTTCCAGGAAGATCTGCTGTTACTTATACCGGGGATGACGCGTTGCCTTAGAAACGAAGTGTCTACAGTTGTTTTTGTGTGCGTGTGTTTTGATTGGCTTTCTTTGTTTGTTTGTTTTCAACAATACAAATTATGGAGGAGAAGAAAGAACAATGAAGAAGTGACTCTCTTTAATACTTCAACGGATTGCTCAGTGCTTTAGAAAAGTTGAATGCAGTCTCATAGCAAATACTGCTGCAGCGGAGTGAATTATTAGAGATTTCACAATACTAGGTCTAGATTTATGAGATGGGATGACCAGGTCCTATCGTCGCTGATTTTGCCTATTGTAATTCAAGAGCAGTCATCATCATCACCATCATCACAATCAACAGCATCACCATAACCATCATCATCCCCATTATCACCATCACCATCATCATCATAATCAAAATCATCATCATCACAATCAACATCATCACCATCATCATTCCCATCATCACCATCACCGTCATCACCATCATCATAACCACCATCACAATCAACATCATCACCATCATCATCATCAGCATCATCATCACCATCATCATCATCATCATCACCACCATCATCACCATCATCACCACCACCATCACCATCATTATCATCATCTCCATCATCAGCATCATCATCACCATCTTTATCAGCATCATCATCACCATCATCATCATCATCATCATCATCACATTCATCACCATCATCATCATCACCATCATCATCATTACCATCATCATCACTATCATCATCATCACCACTAGCATCATCACCATCATCATCATCATCATCATCCCCATTATCACCATCATCATCATCAACATCATCATCATCTTCCCATCATCAATATTGTGGGCGTGGACATATACGCTGGCTGATGATGATGATGGCTTGTCTACTATACCCTTCTTTTATTTCGCTGTGCTGATCGTACGTGGGTTCGTGTCACTGCTCTAACAGTAGGCAGCTCTTTTTGTTGATGATATTAGGATGACTTCTTTCTCAACACAACGACAACAGTTCACAACAGTGTATAACTGCCAATTGATGGATGATCTCAATTATCGATGAGTGACTTCACTCGGACAGCGATGGAAATTACCATTGACAACTTTATTTACAGGATCAAAACAAATGTTGAAAATATGATATGCCCAACCTTCCTCATGAGGCAGGCATACTTTATACAGCAAAACTCCTGTAGATAATTTATACTGTCATTCTTACTTTCACTCTATGTTCACGGTCGCTGCTTCTGTATTCAATACTGTCTCTAGTGTCTATGGTGGTCATGGCTTGAGAACCACTTCTGTATTCAATACTGTCTCTAGTATCTATGGTGGTCATGGCTTGAGAACCACTTCTGTATTCAATACTGTCTCTAGTATCTATGATGGTCATGGCTTGAGAACCACTTCTGTATTCAATACTGTCTCTAGTATCTATGGTGGTCATGGCTTGAGAACCACTTCTGTATTCAATACTGTCTCTAGTATCTATGGTGGTCATGGCTTGAGAACCACTTCTGTATTCAATACTGTCTCTAGTATCTATGGTGGTCATGGCTTGAGAACCACTTCTGTATTCAATACTGTCTCTAGTATCTATGGTGGTCATGGCTTGAGAACCACTTCTGTATTCAATACTGTCTCTAGTATCTATGGTGGTCATGGCTTGAGAACCACTTCTGTATTCAATACTGTCTCTAGTATCTATGGTGGTCATGGCTTGAGAACCACTTCTGTATTCAATACTGTCTCTAGTATCTATGGTGGTCATGGCTTGAGAACCACTTCTGTATTCAATACTGTCTCTAGTATCTATGGTGGTCATGGCTTGAGAACCACTTCTGTATTCAATACTGTCTCTAGTATCTATGGTGGTCATGGCTTGAGAACCACTTCTGTATTCAATACTGTCTTTAGTATCTATGGTGGTCATGGCTTGAGAACCACTTCTGTATTCAATACTGTCTCTAGTATCTATGGTGGTCATGGCTTGAAAACCACTTCTGTATTCAATACTGTCTCTAGTATCTATGGTGGTCATGGCTTGAGAACCACTTCTGTATTCAATACTGTCTCTAGTATCTATGGTGGTCATGGCTTGAGAACCACTTCTGTATTCAATACTGTCTCTAGTGTCTATGGTGGTCATGGCTTGAGAACCACTTCTGTATTCAATACTGTCTCTAGTGTCTATGGTGGTCATGGCTTGAGAACCACTTCTTTATTCACTACTGTCTCTAGTGTCTATGGTGGTCATGGCTTGAGAACAACTTCTGTATTCAATACTGTCTCTAGTGTCTATGGTGGTCATGGCTTGAGAACCACTTCTGTATTCAATACTGTCTCTAGTGTCTATGGTGGTCATGGCTTGAGAACCACTTCTGTATTCAATACTGTCTCTAGTGTCTATGGTGGTCATGGCTTGAGAACCACTTCTGTATTCAATACTGTCTCTAGTATCTATGGTGGTCATGGCTTGAGAACCACTTCTGTATTCAATACTGTCTCTAGTATCTATGGTGGTCATGGCTTGAGAACCACTTCTGTATTCAATACTGTCTCTAATGTCTATGGTGGTCATGGCTTGAGAACCACTTCTGTATTCAATACTGTCTCTAGTATCTATGGTGGTCATGGCTTGAGAACCACTTCTGTATTCAATACTGTCTCTAGTATCTATGGTGGTCATGGCTTGAGAACCACTTCTGTATTCAATACTGTCTCTAGTATCTATGGTGGTCATGGCTTGAGAACCACTTCTGTATTCAATACTGTCTCTAGTATCTATGGTGGTCATGGCTTGAGAACCACTTCTGTATTCAATACTGTCTCTAGTATCTATGGTGGTCATGGCTTGAGAACCACTTCTGTATTCAATACGGTCTCTAGTATCTATGGTGGTCATGGCTTGAGAACCACTTCTGTATTCAATACTGTCTCTAGTATCTATGGTGGTCATGGCTTGAGAACCACTTCTGTATTCAATACTGTCTCTAGTATCTATGGTGGTCATGGCTTGAGAACCACTTCTGTATTCAATACTGTCTCTAGTATCTATGGTGCTCATGGCTTGAGAACCACTTCTGTATTCAATACTGTCTGTAGTATCTATGGTGGTCATGGCTTGAGAACCACTTCTGTATTCAATACTGTCTCTAGTATCTATGGTGGTCATGGCTTGAGAACCACTTCTGTATTCAATACTGTCTGTAGTATCTATGGTGGTCATGGCTTGAGAACCACTTCTGTATTCAATACTGT
Source organism: Oreohelix idahoensis (assembly GCA_024509875.1). NCBI lineage: Eukaryota > Metazoa > Mollusca > Gastropoda > Stylommatophora > Oreohelicidae > Oreohelix > Oreohelix idahoensis. Next base: position 176,570 of record JAMPIV010001299.1, on the reverse strand, counting down.
CTCTAGTATCTATGGTGGTCATGGCTTGAGAACCACTTCTGTATTCGATACTGTCTCTAGTATCTATGGTGGTCATGGCTTGAGAACCACTTCTGTATTAAATACTGTCTGTAGTATCTATGGTGGTCATGGCTTGAGAACCACTTCTGTATTCAATACTGTCTCTAGTATCTATGGTGGTCATGGCTTGAGAACCACTTCTGTATTCAATACTGTCTCTAGTATCTATGGTGGTCATGGCTTGAGAACCACTTCTGTATTCAATACTGTCTCTAGTATCTATGGTGGTCATGGCTTGAGAACCACTTCTGTATTCAATACTGTCTGTAGTATCTATGGTGGTCATGGCTTGAGAACCACTTCTGTATTCAATACTGTCTGTAGTATCTATGGTGGTCATGGCTTGAGAACCACTTCTGTATTCAATACTGTCTCTAGTATCTTGTGGTCATGGCTTGAGAACCACTTCTGTATTCAATACTGTCTGTAGTATCTATGGTGGTCATGGCTTGAGAACCACTTCTGTATTCAATACTGTCTGTAGTATCTATGGTGGTCATGGCTTGAGAACCACTTCTGTATTCAATACTGTCTGTAGTATCTATGGTGGTCATGGCTTGAGAACCACTTCTGTATTCAATACTGTCTCTAGTATCTATGGTGGTCATGGCTTGAGAACCACTTCTGTATTCAATACTGTCTGTAGTATCTATGGTGGTCATGGCTTGAGAACCACTTCTGTATTCAATACTGTCTGTAGTATCTATGGTGGTCATGGCTTGAGAACCACTTCTGTATTCAATACTGTCTGTAGTATCTATGGTGGTCATGGCTTGAGAACCACTTCTGTATTCAATACTGTCTCTAGTATCTATGGTGGTCATGGCTTGAGAACCACTTCTGTATTCAATACTGTCTCTAGTATCTATGGTGGTCATGGCTTGAGAACCACTTCTGTATTCAATACTGTCTCTAGTATCTATGGTGGTCATGGCTTGAGAACCACTTCTGTATTCAATACTGTCTGTAGTATCTATGGTGGTCATGGCTTGAGAACCACTTCTGTATTCAATACTGTCTCTAGTATCTATGGTGGTCATGGCTTGAGAACCACTTCTGTATTCAATACTGTCTCTAGTATCTATGGTGGTCATGGCTTGAGAACCACTTCTGTATTCAATACTGTCTCTAGTATCTATGGTGGTCATGGCTTGAGAACCACTTCTGTATTCAATACTGTCTCTAGTATCTATGGTGGTCATGGCTTGAGAACCACTTCTGTATTCAATACTGTCTCTAGTATCTATGGTGGTCATGGCTTGAGAACCACTTCTGTATTCAATACTGTCTCTAGTATCTATGGTGGTCATGGCTTGAGAACCACTTCTGTATTCACTACTGTCTCTAGTATCTATGGTGGTCATGGCTTGAGAACCACTTCTGTATTCAATACTGTCTCTAGTATCTATGGTGGTCATGGCTTGAGAACCACTTCTGTATTCAATACTGTCTCTAGTATCTATGGTGGTTGTCACGGCGCTATTTTAGGCCATGGGAGTACTTCCTTGTTTAGTGACAAGGCAAGTCGGTCGGAAGCCGACGAAAAGAGCCGAACGACTGAGCCATATGACCAGCGGGAGAATTCGGGCGGCAAGGGATTTTGAGCGCCAGAAAGGGGATTGATCATTCGACGGCCGTCCGTTAGGACGCAGATTGTACGCCACTTGATGCTGCCGATATTCGGTGGAATATCATGATACAGTGCCCGCCAAATTAGTCTTATGCGGGTGATGTTTATTCCAGGGAAGTGATTATTTTCCCAGTGTTGATTTTGTGCATGCTGAGCATTTTGTAAGTACTTTTGATAGTCGTCAGTTCGATAGTACTATGTTGGTTTGCCGCTTGATTGAACGGGGTTCACCGTAGGAGTTTGGTAGCCATTTTACCTGTTCTTGCATAGTGATATTATATATATGTTCATTTCTTGTGGCTGCATTTACATTTACGTTTTGCACTGTATAAGGCCGGGTGTGGCCAAGTTATGTTGTTGTAATAAAAGGGACTTAAGCTGATAATGGGCGTTAGTTCCTCGTGTCACCCATTGTTGTATAGTCATACCTAAGTGAACAAGAGCCAGTGTGTGTGTGTTAGTTCATTCAGTACAACAATGGTATAGCCCTAGTAGTAGGGGGGTAGTCGGCTAGCACCTTCCGCCCACCATAGCTAGAGTGGCTTGTGATAGTGGTCATGGCTTGAGAACCACTGCTGTCGATATTTTCTGCTATCATCAAATTCTTCATTTATGTGAAATCGTTTGTCTCTCTAACTTTTGACATAATTCTTCTGGCTCTGCCTCTTATTTCTTCTGTGTTCTGCTTGGTGTTTCTTTGTAAGACTGGCCTAACCGCCAGGGATGATAATTTTAGTCTATTATTTCCTACTTCTCTTGGCTAGCTGCTGTCTATCGTTCTTGGTTTATACTGAGCAGTTTATCCTATTTTGGCGAGACTCAACATACCTGATGGACTTGAAAATAAACACTCTTTCTCTCGTACTGGCAACCTTGTCATCTTGTCCACAGAAATGAATAACAAACTTTCATATATAATTGTGGCGTACCAAGCGATTGAGTGTCTAGACAACAGTTCATTTTTCTGTGACCACAGAAATCAACAAAAGGACTTTGGCTTGTTGTCCGATGATAACCCTCATTTGCGCTTGCCACTTTTACTTTTAACACAATCAAACTTGCTTTCTAACTCTAATCGCGTTTCAGATCTCTCTGACCATATTTTGTTAAACGATTTCCAAAGATAACTATTTCCCGAGCATTCTATAACAAAACAGTTCACTCGAAATTCCAAACTTAAAAACACGACTTTTTCTGAAGAAGCATAACAACACTACTGTTAATGCCTATTTTGGATTATCTACCTTTGCTTACCATTTTAAAAGTCAATAGGTTTTCGCCCTTTGATTTAAATATAAAGTTCTTTCGTTTTTTTAACGCAAATTTTAGAAACCGGATTTCTGACACACGAACTTCCTTTTAAAATATCATTATTATCCTCATCATCATCACCATCATCAATATCATCACCATCATCACTATCCCCATCATCATCATCTTCATTATCATCATCATCATCATCACTATCATCATCATCAACACCACCATCATAACTATCATGACCATCTGTCGTGAAACATTCTAAATCCACATATATAAATTAAAAGGTAAATGTAAAGCCTAACACATAAATTCAATAAAAGGAAAGAGAAATGGTTAAAGACCCGTGCTTTCCAATAGCGTACGCCTGTGTTAATAGAACGTCATGCTAGTTGAACAATAAAAAACCCTTTTTTATGCTTCGTCTGCATGTTCTCACGCTTTCACGTTGATAGAAAAGCCTATAGCAGCATACCCGCGTTTCCACAACACAATAAAACGTGTACTGCATTTCTAAGAAAACCTTGAGATACGCAAGCTGATTAATGACCTAGATTAATACTAACATTAATTACACTACGTTAACATAAACGAAAGGACAGATGGACTTAGGATAGAAAGAGAGGGAGGGCTGAAAGCAGGAACGCATGCAACCCTAACACGCGTCTCGTGATACAATTAATGCCATCACGCGCGAAAGGCCAGAAGCACTAATTTTTTTTTCAAATAGACAGTGATAAAAAACACTACAACTACGAGGGTTAGGTTTAAAAACCTGTAAATGCTTATTGGGAAAAATGACATTCTACTGTTTTATGTCTGAAATCCTGACATTAGTATGACAGAACAGTCGAAAAGGCAGGACAGGTGGCGGTTCTAAATCGATAAAATAAAAAAAAATACACGACTATCCTAGAAAATGCATATTTTGAACGCAGCCCCTTAGCCCCATTAAATTTATATATTTGGGTTCCTTAGGACTTGCTGACAAAGAATATGTTAAGTGTTACGCAAACAGTCTAGGAATTAACAAATTCTAGCCAAAAGAAAATAGTGAGGGTGTCGGACAACACCAAATCAGAATCGCACAGTGGCATGTTTTGAAACCACCATTGTACGGGAAATGGCCACCATGTTAAATCCCATTTGATTGGATAGAAGTAAATGTAAGGCGAAACACGATTAGTCGGACTACAAATACTAATTTTTTGTTGTTAGGGGAAACAGTAGTAAGGGTACTTTTTTTTTGAAAAGCTGTGTAAACATGGCCCGATTGGTTAGACCCGCCAATATAAACAATTAGGAGCGTCAGTTCAGTGCCACATTTTGAAATAAACTTACTAAGAAACAGTGCGTTGAGTTTCAGTGCATATTTTTTCTAAATAAAAGCCTGGGACGGCGGCAGATTGAATTTGTGCCATTATTCATTGCCAGTCAACGTAGTTGTTTATTATTTCCATGAATTTGGGGACCGTAGTCCTAAGTTATTGAAGCAGCACCTGGTCTGAGTTTTGCTGCATCCAGAGGCTGATAGCATACTCCTTGGTCCAGATAGCGACCAGTGAGGTGTCTCCAGAACACAGGGAAGAAATCGAGCAGAGGAGTCTTTTCCTGCCGCCATCACGAAAGATAAGCTTCTGTGGCCAGAGGAGCTCAACATTATGTGCCCCCCTCTAAAATTAACATTATATTAAACACAGAGGGACAATACATTGGTTCAATTGATAGGAACTGTGAACTTTTCCCCATACTATTTCCGAGATAAACAGACACTTGAAGTCATGATGACAAATAACAACATAGCTTGAAAAACCAAACCAGTATTACCTCATAGTACTACTACACAACTTACACACATTGGATAATACTAATAAAATATGTCACTACAAGGTTCATAGTTATAAATTATGTACATATAAATTGTGATTACATTTGATTGTGATTCCTGGTTCACTGTGTAGTTGAATCAGGATATCTATTAGTGAAAGTAATTATTACATATATATTTGAAATTTTACACTTGACTCATTTAAGATAGTCTTATAGAGTGTTATATGTGTGTGAGTGTCACAGTGTTGTAAAGTGTTGTGGAATAAAATAATTTGTTTATCTGTCTGTTGTTGTTGTGACGTACACTTCATCATTTACATAACCCTAGACATTCAACGTAGTCATCACTATATTCCAGAATAATTCTGACTGAGGTATAAATGTGGTAGCAAGTAAGGTTATCTGTAAAACACTACACCTATTAGATACAGATACCTTCACAGCTGATCTCAGTCAGTACACTAAGTCCCCTATAACTATTTATATCATCCCACTTTACCACACCATCATCATCACTATCATCATCACCATCACTATCCTCATCATCATCACCATCATCACTATCATCACCATCATCATTATCATCATCATCACTATCATCACCATCATCATCATCATCACCATCATCACTATCACCATCGTCATTATCACCATCATCATCATCATCAACACCATCATCACTATCATCATCATCTTATCACCAACATCACTATTATAAATAAATAATTGTGAAGAATAGAGCGATTGAAGTGGTATGACAAGCCCAGCAAAGTGGAACGGATAACAGGAACCGGACAACTGCAAGTGAAACAAGAGATAAGAGGAAGACAACTGCAATAGGACACAGATTGAAGAAACTCTCTGAAAGCATTACAAGGCAGCCCTTGATCTGAAATCCTGAGCGAAGGAGAAGAAGAAGGATCTTAAAATAGAAACGAAACGGAGACAGTAATGAATGGGATGAGGAAGATATGCAAATATCTCTAGCTGATGGCACGTGACAGAGGTTTCGCCATCCGTTTGTTGAAGGCCCTACACGCATTGAGCAGCTGAAGTTTATTCTTCTTCTTCGTATACTCTCAGACGTCTACTACAATATTTTCAAAGAAAGCAGTGGTCAGTTTGAGGCTTATTGTATCTCAATAGAGTTTTTCCAGTAATGGTACTGGTGACGACCATATGTGCTTTCTCCGTTTCTCATATATTGAGCATCTTTGAAGCAGACGTTCAGCACTCATGTTATCAATGTCACATTTACAGACTTCAGTAGTTCCTTTCTTTAGCTTGTTGATTAAATGATATCCTAATCTCTTGTGGCCCGTGCAGAGTCTGAAAATTACCACTTGTTCTCTTCTGCTGAGCAGGAAAATGCATCATTTTGTGTTATGCTTGTATCAATAAACTGTAGCTTATTGATGATTATAAAATAAAATATGCCAAACCAAGAACGATATGATAAAAGAGATGTATATACTGAATAAATACTGGACTGACTGTAGTGGAAATACACAGCCTTCACCTAGTGAGAGGAATGGACAAATGGAGATAATATATAATGTTTTATAACATCATTTGTTAATCTGTACAATTTTGAAGATGGCAGATATGAAACATAAATCAAGAAGAGAATAGGAATGGCGAAAGCTACATTCAACAACATGAAACGTATACTGACATCTAAACAGTTATCTCATAAATTAAAACTGAGAATCATAAAGTGTTATATATATTCTGCATTTCTGTATGGTGCAGAAACATGGTCGATGAATAAGCAATTGGAAGAAAGAATTGAGGCTCTTGAAATGTGGATATATAGAAGAATTGGGCGTATCTCATGGAAAGTGAAGAAAACAAATAAGCAGGTCCTAGAAAATCTAGGTATGAAAAGAGAACTAATGAGGGAGATCAAAGTTCGACAGCTAAAATACTTTGGCCACATAAAAAGGCATAACACCTTGCAGAAGACCATAATAGAAGGGAGAGGTGAAGGCAAACGTACAAGGGGAAGACAGCGCTACAGGTGGGAAGATAACATCAAGAGATGGACAGGAAAGAGTCTATCAGAGTGCACCACCAAGACAAGACAAGAGACAGAAGATGTTGGAGATCCATTACAGCCAACCTTCGTTGTGGAGATGGCAGCTGATGATGATGACAATTTTATACTTAAATTTAACTAACAACTATCCCAAATGTTCGCCCGCCCTAAAGATAGATTTGCGCAATAATTACTCGCACACAAATCAGGTTTACAGTGGTTGCATTTCTTTATGCAGACAAATAGACGTTACAAAGTATCGAGACTAATCAACTTCGAAAGCACTTAATTATTTAGGATAAGATCAGATCAGATGTCATCGGTTCAACAAACTGAAATTTGAGCAGACGTGTTGGGAAGACAAGAAAACAGTAGACCACGTCCTCTACGAATGTTGGCTTCACGACAAAAACAGATCACGGCTTGGCCTTCAACTCCGTTGACAGAAAGCCTGTATAGGAGATGAGAACGAACGAACGAACGAACTCTATTTTCAAAGGGTTAAGAATGGGGCACGCAGGTCCGTCTGACTTTCTGCCCTTCCTCTCTCTCTCTCTCTCTCTCTCTCTCTCTCTCTCTCTCTATCACCTTGTATACTGTATCCTTTCATCCTCACATTTACTTTAAGCATTATTTAAGGCATTTATCATTATAAAAGTAATATAACATCATACATTTGCAATAATCATTATAATTAAAGACTGCGAGGACTATGAGATACGTATGTGTGATTGTATGAAGCAAACGAAGAAGAAGAGGAAGATGAAGATGATGAAGAAGAAGAAAATGCATCATGGATATATCAAAAATTGGCCAACTTCTGTCCCTTGTCTTGAGGGAAGTCTCTGAGAGACGTGCTTCTAGTCCATCTTTTTTTAAAGTTATTTTCTACCTTTGTAACTGTCACACTACTGAGTGTTTGTCAATGATATTAATACTATGGTTTTCAAATGCAATTAAGAAAACTAAAATCAAAAGGAGCTTTCATTGCTTTGGAAAATATATGGAGATCAAGGGTCACGAAGGCTTATGGAATTCCAAGCTGCATAGTGTCAATCATAAAAAGCCTCTATGCCAACTTTACGTGTAGTGTTGGGCAGAGCAACCTAACCTTCGAGGTGAAGACAGGAGTACGACAGGGATGCCCCTTATCAACCACTCTATTTTTAACAGTCATAGACTGGGTGATGCACCAGACAACAGAGGGCAGTCCAAGAGGAATAAGATGGACTACATTTTCAACATTAGAAGATCTGGAATATGCAGATGACATTGCACTGCTGGCACATTCACATCAACACATCCAGGAAAAAACGGATAGACTTAATAAATTTAGCCAGCAGGTGGGCTTGAACATCAATTTAAAGAAGTCTGAGGTCATGACGCTCAATGTGAGCAACCCTGAGCCCATATCAGTAAGGAATCAGCAACTGGTACAAACAGATACTTTCACATACCTAGGAAGCATAGTAACACCAGACGGTGGGGCAGGCAAAGACATCAACATCAGAATGAATAAGGCAAGAACAGCCTTCTTTAGCCTAAATAACATCTGGAAGTCCTCCCAATACAGCACAAGCACAAAATTAAGATTATACCAGAGTTGCGTGCTTTCTGTGCTTCTCTATGGTGCGGAATGCTGGAGAGTCACAGAGAAGGAAATGTCAAAATTGTCCTCTTTTCACACAACATGCCTAAGAAAAATTCACCGAATCTTTTGGCCGAATACCATCACCAACCAAGATCTGCTTACTCGTAGCAAGCAAGAGGACATGCATACCATCATAGCTGGCAGACGCTGGAGCTGGGTTGGTCATGTCCTCAGAAGAGACCCCGATGCCATCACAAGAACAGCTATGCTTTGGACCCCTGAAGGAAAGCGAAAGAGAGGCCGACCAAAAACAACTGGGCGGAGGACTGTGGAGGCTGAGATGCAAAGAATGAACCAGAGTTGGGGCACTGTACGAAGGATGGCCACCGACCGTGCAAAGTGGAATCAATTTGTTGTTGCCCTACAAGACGCCACTAGGCGTGATGGCCACTGACTGCTTTGACGGTCAGTGGTTAAGGATCGAAGAAGAAGAAGGGTCACGAAATGGCTGTGCTCTTAATTTTATCGTGTTCTACTTGTCTTTGTCTCTATGTAGTGCCTTCCATTTACTTCGTCCTTCCACGTATTTTCTCTCATATTGGAACGCATGTCTCAGGTTTCGCGTTGTTAATTTGCCTGATCTACCATAGGTAGAGATAACATAAAAAACCCAGGTGGTAGCAGTCAACGACCACTGCCCTACCATGTTAAAAACATAAGACAGACGTGAGCGAACTCGCTCACCAAGCTTGGCACCCATACTTCTCGTATGGTTTCGTTGAAAGAATAACTGCGAATGTACTTTCGGTGTGACAGAAATGCGATGCAACATTAACACGGGTGGACTAATGCTTGTCAGCATTTATGATAACAAATTAAATTGAAGAGCTTGTTATGAATTACAGACACGAGTCATCTAAAGGGCGGTAGCGTTAATACCTTTTATGGGAGTAAGTTGAAATTTCCTGTGTTTTGCGGAATTTCATGAGAAGTTGGGGGGGGGGGGGGGGTGTCGTACGGATAGGTTTTAGAGTTATTTTGGCCCGTCTGAGTAGAGTGGATGTGAAAAGTATGTGAGAAAAAAAAGTGTGAGAAATAGATTTTCACAGGTGATAGTTTAAGGAGAAGATATGTCTATGGAATGAGGAAGTCTCTCTATTCCATCCTATCTAAATGACTATAATTTAGTACGAGACAATCTTTCCCTCCTTATAATATAGATATAAGTTTAACCACACACACACACACACGCACACGCACACGCACACGCACACACATGCACACACACACCCACACCCACACCCACCCACCCACACACCCACACACCCACCCACCCACCCACCCACCCACACACACACACATACAGAGAGAGAGAGAGAGAGAGAGAGAGAGAGAGAGAGCTATGTGACAACAAGACACACAAACGGTTAATTGGGTATGGTAAGTTTTCTTTGTTGTTTATTATCATTAAACGTGACAACATGAAATATCTAAAGAAAAATCAAAATAAAATCAGATTTACATACATATGGGAATAGCAGAATAAATGAGCGCCCCCTCCCCTGGAGAAAAGAACCCAAAAATAACAAACCCAAAGGTCAAAGGTTAGCACTATATTATAGAATAGACAGTAAGGTAAACAAAGTTCCTACTAAATGCTACTCAGTAAAGTAAACAATTTTAAGCAAAATAACCAGGTTGATACAAGTCTTGTAACCAAGAAAAATATTCACTCTCTCTGTCATACGTGGCCACTCACTCACTCCTTGCCTACTCTTGGTGATATCCCTTGGAAATACAATTATCCTGAATATTTATAAATATATATAGAAAATGTCAGTGTTCTGTGCCCACCTTGGCCCCAGTCCATCCTTGACAAATAAATTAATAAGGTGGACGCGAACTTTGGTGGTTTATTCCTGAATGTACAAATGTCACTTCGAATAGTCTTGGGGTTCACAGTAAACAGAGGAAAATACTTCCAGTATTGGGAAACATCTGGTTGCTAAATTTTTACACTTTGATAACTGATGGTAAATCCTATCTGCTGACTCTATGGTGAGTGCCGATTTTGAAACAGCGTAACTTTCTGGATAAATCCGCTGATACGGCTGTCAAAAGTCAGATAGTGTTATTATTTCTGCACAACCCCTGTGGGCTGATAAAATAGAAAAAATATCTGGGTATTGATAAGGGCAGTTAAATTTACACATTAAAATGTTGCTGGTATATCTTTGGCAAATCCTGTTCACGAATGAACTTGGGGATGCATAAGCCAAGACAAGATAAAATTAACCATTCAGTAAATGAAGAAAAGACCAAAATAGAAGACCGCTGGCCGTTCTTGATCAGGTCTGCTTAGGAATAAAGAAACATTTATGGAAAAATGCTACTATCCTACATAGCTACATATATGCACACAGAAGGGGACAAGACGATCTCTTATCCACTCCGTCGGTCCTGATTAAAGGTAAAAGGCACACGGTGTCTTTAGCCTATTCATATCCGGTCAGCTTTCGTTAGTGCGTCCTTTTTTGGTCGGGTGAAGGTATGTGCCCTCCCCACAACTGGCTCGCGTGATCGATCAGCGTACTATGTCAATTATTATTTAATTGTCCATACGCGCACTTACAAAATATCGCCTGTCGTTAATAGCTATTAGATTGTCGGCGTCTGTTTGTTTAGTCGTATGATATTAAATAATATTCACTTATAATAAATACACACAATGAAATAAACGTGAATCCTATTCTGCCACTATAGTCGCCTCTAGCACTTAATCAGTCAACTAGAACTGTATCTTCTTGTGTGAGAAAACGGGTGATGGAAATTACATTATAACTGCACATCTGGTAAAAAAAATAGCTACGCGTTATTTGTCACACTAGTTCTAACAGCCAGAAAATCCAGGTGAATAATACTGGTAACACTTAACACATTAAATCACGTAAAATACTAATTTCTATTACCACAAGTCAGAAATGAAACGATCCCCACGAAATGCTATTAACACATCTTCCATAATGGTACTAGATACGTGCTTAGACTATCCAAAATTCTGAGCGACAACTGATAGCGGGTTTAAGAAACCACAGTTTATATATCATTGGCTCTCTGATCTATAGATGACGATACTTTTCACACTATGATGCATAGCAGAGAAACAGAAGCCTGAGTCCCCCAGATGAAAGTTTTCACGGTCGCTCTGTCGTGCGTTGCTAATCGAAATCAGAGACTTAAAACCGTGTAACGGGGTTTCTCGGAAATTTTGCCCCGCATCTGAAGATCAAAGAGTTAACTCCCCTCTGTGTACGAACTTCAAAGGGTACTCGGAAAACATATTTTTGCCCGAGCGACTACTTCAAAAATGTCCGGTGTTATTTCACGTGTGGTCTGTCAGTTATCGTAATATTGACAGATCAGCTCGCGTGAGAAACTTGATAAATAAACCTGATTCGCTCCCTGTTATGACTGGCAGGTCGGGAAAGTTGGTAAACAACTTCGTTTGTTTATGTTCAAGGAAAAGAGGCATGGATTTAAAGGTGAGTAAGACAGGCAGAAAAATGTATGGTTTTGCTAGCCAATCAAAGAACGCTAACGAGGTCACGAAAGACTGTCAGATACTGTAGGCTATATTTACATTACACGTTACAGTGGGGGAGGAGAAGATATATACTAAAGTCAAACATTTGAATCTGCTTGGTCTAGACAAAATATATTAAACTAGACTACGTTAAATTGGCGACTTTCACCGTGTAGAAAGCTGGGAGAGCATGGGCGAAAAGTTCCTTATATTTTAGCACAAGTTTAGACTTTAGCAATGTTCTCCATTGAGTTAAGACGATACGTTCAGACAAGCCAGGACTGAAGAAAAGTAGGGTTTCAATAAAGAGGACTGGACCAAGTATTGAGGATCTTCTGAAATCAACCAGCAAGAAAACTCGACTTTATAATACTGGAAACCACAAAGTCCTCGGAACCTACATACATGATATTAGTAGGATTATAATTAAAGTAGTACTCTGGCACCGACACCTGTGACCCGACGTTATTCGGAAGTCTTCCAGTGCCAGACGCCTGTAAATGAACCCGATTAGACGGAGTAAATCGTAACATATACAATAGTATCATTTTATATTTTACATTTGACATATTAAACTTGCTGGTGGTTGTACAGGTTCACAACAGGTTGGCAACCTAAGGGTATGAAAATGATAGTTATGAACCACCACACCAATCGCTGGTGACGTCTTAATGTCGGTTCTCTCACACGGAACTAAAAGCAGAGGTAGCCCTAGGCTCCAGGATGAGCAGAAAGTGAATGATGATGATATCATGTTGAACATATTCATTACATTAACATTTTAATAAGTTTATATGTATATTTAAACATGTGTAAATCAGGCATAAGTCGTTTACCGCTGTCCAGCTACATTTTCCACATCATATTACCCGAATTAACAATGATTTTTCATCATATCCACTGGGTTTATCATTGATGCTCAGGGAGTGTACAATTATTGAGAAAAAATGGAAGGGTCGGTGGAATGGACAGCAGGGAAGTGTCAGAAAACCAGTACTTAGCAGAGACATTGGTTTGTTCTGAAGTGTGTGGTACAAGTTGGTGGTACAAGCTGGAAATACCAGAGTGTGATACCAGCTTGATACGAGTCTGTGGATCAAAAGCTTATGGCATACGCTAGATGCCTACCTTTGACAGGTTGTGAAGATCCTTGCTTTGACGTTAGAAGCGGTTACTCCTGCAACTACGCATTGGACGTGCCCTCACTAAAGAAGTCTACAATTGGCCTTTTGGTCGACACATCCGACTTCTGCACGGCATTTTTTAGGGACCGGGTTTGCCTTCCCATTTCGATCCGTACTCGCTCAGCCAGACTGCACTGCTGCAGACTGTTTCCAGGACCACCACGTGGAGGTGGAGTACGGTCTTGACCAGCTCTGGTTCGCTGGTCCTGATGCAAGCAGTCAAGCTATGGGTCGCTGACTGCATTCACTATTGTTGCATCTTGGTATCCCTTTTAACAGTATATATATATATATATATAAATATATATCTTCATAGAAAGGGCGGGCAGATAAAAAGTTCATAACGTCTTTGATAAATTCAGCGTTGTGCTTGATTTCTGAAAAAAATAATATGAAGACTCCCTAAAATAGAAGCACCATCCTTCTGTTTACAACTCTGCCAAGAGTAATCTTGAGGGAAGGTACATACCTTTATAGACCCTCATTGTATACTTTAAAGTTTGGCCATTGTTGGACCATCACTGCAGAGCAGGGGAGGCAATCCAGTGACATATATTTTACTGAATAATTCAGCTGGGGACTCAGAAACAAGCTATTATATTTTTATCTTCACAGAAGGGGCGGATAGAAACAAAGTTCACGACAGCTTTGATAAATTTTGCGTTGTGCTTGATGTCTGAAATTTCATAAGAAGACTCCCTAAAATAGAAGCACCATCCTTCTATTTACAACTCTGCCAAGAGTAGTCTTGAGCGAAGGTATATACCTTTAAAGATCCTCACTGTATACTCTAAAGTTTGGCCATATTTGGACCAACACTAGAGCGTTAAGGAAGGAATCCGTGACATCAAGAGAAATCAAGTCCAACGCAAAATTAGAATCTTTAACTCAAAAGTCAAATCAGTCCTATTGGTTAGCCCTGAAACATGGAGAACAGCAAACATAACCAAAAAGCCAGAGACTTTCATAAATGGGTGCTTGCGTAGAATAGAAGGATTGAAATGGTATGACAAGATCGCCAATGTGGAACTGATGACAAGAATCAGACAAGTGTCAGTGCAACAAGGGATAAGGAGAAAGCTATAGCCATGGATAGAAAATATACTGAAGCACATTAAAAACGCACCACCTGTATAATCCAGGAACAAAGTGTGAAATGTAAATATAAGTGTTTACAAGTTTACATATTTGGAATCTTTATTCATTTTCCCATGAATCCATGCTGGTCATTAATTTGTACATTTGATTGTTATGAAATTCATTGCATTCTGTGCAGGCAAGGGAGAAAACCAAGAATGCAACCAATAAAAAAATTCATTCCACTATCCTCAGTATCTGGTATGTCCACCGTGTGCTTGCAAACAAGTTTGGCAGCGGCTGCGCATGGAACGCACAAGTCTCTGAAGGAAATTCCGGAGAATCAAGTCCCATTCACGTGTAAGAGCAGCTTCGAGCTGTTGCAGATTAGCTGGAGAACCTTTCCTGTAGACTCTGCGTCCAAGCTCGTACCACAGATGTTCCATAGGGGACATGTCTGGTGATAGGGCAGGTCAATCAATCGTCACAATGTTCTGCTGCTGTAGATATTGCTGCGTAATGCATGCGGTGTGCGCACGTGCGTTATCCTGCTGGAGAAGCTGCAAGTCTGGATAATTTGTGAACGCAGGAGCAACAAATGCATCCAGAACCTCATCTCGATATGTCACAGCATTAACATTTCCACGGAAGACGTGAAGAGGCAAGCGATGGTGAAAACTGAATCCTCCCCAAATCTGAATACTGCCACCTCAAAATCGGTTGTGCTGACGAACACAGTGATCTGCAAAGCGCTCTCCACACCGTCGCCAAATCCGCATACGTCCATCAGCAAAGGATATGTTGAATCTGCTCTCGTCTGTGAATAGGACAGCATTCCACTGCAGTCTAGTCCATCTGACATGTTGCTCCACCCATTGCAGGCGCTGCTGACGATGTATGTGAGTCAAGTTTGGCCCAACATAAGGTCGTCTTGCAGTAAGGCCTGTATCTCTGAGTCGTCGTATGACTGTCATTCGAGAGACTTGCCCACGTCTGCCCACTATTGCTCTTGCTGTTTGACTTGCCAGGAGAGAACGATTCCTTAGGTGACTCAGCACAATATGACGATCTTGCGCAGGGGTAGTAACTCGTGGTTGGCCACTCCGAAGTCTATCCCGGGCACTGCCAGTGGTTCCGTAACGTTCATTGAGACGTACAATAATGCTGTGGTGGCAATTCATCCTTCTGGCAATGGCCCGCGAGCTCATTCCGGTTTCCAACATATCAATGGCTCGTTGGCGGTCGTTTTCAGATAGTCGTGGCATTTCAAGCACATGTACTGGGTGTTTTGTCTCAACGGCCTTTTTATACCGAGTATACTGCCACAACGCGTACACATTTTCAGGGTCATAGCTGTTGGGAATCGTGTTGCACGTGTAACTTTCATTGTTGTCATGTAGTCTGTACACAAACCCGTGGGTTGAATCATGCACTTTCCATTCCAGCAGCCATTGGCTCTCTACCTCATGATAAACACGGGGAAAATCCTTTCCCACACTTTTTTTTCCAGCTTCTCGGCATCAGTATATATAATAGTGGTGTGTTTTTAATGTGCTTCAGTATACATTGAGAAAACCTGTAGATAGCATTGCAAAGCCGTCCTTGTTCTGGAATCCCAGGGAAAGAGAGGCAGAAATAGACCAAGAAACACGTGAAGAAGAGAACTGTAGACAGAAGTGGAAAGCATAGAAGGGGTTTGAGAGGGTGGCACGTGACAGGAGGACTTGGTATATGTTTGTTGAAAGCCTCTGCTAATTTGGGAGCTGAAGGGTATTGATTGATTAATTGATTGATTTCAAATCTTGTTACGCCTAAAATAGTTTATTGGTCTTGGTTTGCTATTTCATTTATTTGTGTTCCTCACTGTATCGCAAAAATGATATTATCTTTGTAGAAATATGCGCCTACACAAAGACGTGCCTCATACAGGCATGACGAATATGAAAACACAACAAGAAACATTCAAGCAGTATGAAAGATATAGCTAAATATACTTCCTTGCGTTACAGTCTCAAAACATAAACACGTGCGTGAAACAGGAAAATAAAAACAGCAATGAAAAACTGCAACGAAAGACAAGAAACCCCAACGTGAGCCGATGTGTTAGGTTTCTCAACCAGCAAAACGATCACCAAATGAGCCAGAGAGTGGTTCAACATAAACTGACTTAATCGTTCGCAGGAAACACAGCCGGACGCCTGGTTTTCTAATGCACGTGCAAAACTATGAACCCCTGCGATAGCGCGAAACCTGAGCGCAGCTATAAAATGCACAATTTCCTGTATCTGGCATACAAATTGTGAAAATCTGGCACTAGCCTCGTTTGTGTATGCACATGCTCAATTGAAACCTCCGTCTGTAATGTTTACCGATTAGCTGGACGGATTTCTTTTGTTGGAAATATTCATCACTCGCACAGGCATATCTGGCACACGTGTGATACTGTTGTGGAGTAAACAGTGTGTCTGAAAGTGAGAATCACGCTTGTATAGTATAGTCTCAGTGAAATAAGTGAAAAGCGCGCATTGTACCGTAGAAACTAAATTTAGCACAAATGTTTAGAGTTAAAAAAAAAACAAGACCGCAAGGTCTTATATATAAGGACATGCACGCTAATATAACCGACATACCTTGCGGCTTAGATTCAAAGGGACGCGCCTCGCCATAGCGTGGCTAAATTCCTATATTTAAAAAAAAAAAAAAAACCAGCACACAAGGAAAGAGCGCGCAGACCTTACAATTTCAAGTCATGATAAGTTTGACTACAGATATCCAATGAGCTTAAAATGGAATTGATGCGTGATACCATATGATGATGGATGGTATCCGCATGTCTGGTTTTGTGTAGTGTGTAGATGTGTTCCGTCAAAACAATGTTCATACAACAATAACAGGGCAATCCACATAGGACGTCAGTAAACTCACGACGTATAAAGTCAATGAGTCTTGAAACAGCCGTTGACGTTTTTCTTCATTATTTATTGTGGACGCCACAGTGACAAAATGGTTACGCAAATGTGTAGGCACATCAAACAGTCATTATCACAGCAACATTCAATACAGCAATAAACGGTAGACAGCATTACAATGATGAGTCAGATGCATGTTATATTTCATAGTGCTGTAAATGTAGTCAGGTGGAAAACTCCATCCTTTTCTATAACAGCCAGGAGATAACCAGATGTATGAGATCAGTTCACTCTCCTTAGTTTGACTTCAGCAAGACAGACACGTCTGCCGAAGTATAAATAATGTCCTCAAGAATATCCTCTAGATAATAAAGGTTTTCTAAACCTAGTTCATTTAACAAAGTAGCAAGTAATGGTCCTTGGTACATGCATCAACCGATGCAGTACAATGCAGCGACATGTGAGCTGGGAAAGAACATCTCGTGACGACGACTTTCGGAGACAGGCTATGAATCGAAATCGCTCACGACCCAAAATCGATAGAGTTAATGAAAAAGTCAATTTACCTTGCTTTCATGAAATACACAGAAATATCACGCCTCCCGACATGTGGGAAAACACTAGAGGTATTATCTCGACTAAACGAAATATCCATAAGAGGACTACACATCCCTGACAGAACAAAAGAAAGCGGAGATCCCCTCTTCAACGAGGCATCTCTTTCGCCATTCCAAATCGCTCACTCCCACTAGTGGTGGGCGGAAACCGATCGACAAACAACAAGACAAGTCATGCGCAGTCCAGCGCAAAAATGACCACAGCTCAAAAGTTAACTGCATTCGATACCAACGCGAGAAGACAAATGCTTACCGAGAAAAGTGACTATAAATTACAAGCAGTTGTTGCCCTTGCGTTATAAAACAGATATTGAAATAAAACGATGTTGCGAGAATTTATCACGCAACAGGAATGTTACGAAAAGAAATTAGCACAGGAGAAATAATACCGTCATCCGTGCATGCACCGGAAAAAGAACACAATAATTCATTTCCGTGATGTTTTTGACGGGTTGTTTGCTCTTTACTTTCTGCACCAGAATGTGAAGAATCAAATGTAAGGAACGGAACAAAAGAAAAACAAAATGCCTACACGAAACTGATGTTCCAGGAATGTTTGAAACTAAGGGATATCCGGGAAAAGGGGGGGGGGGGGGAAATGAGGGAAAAGGGGGGGGGGGGGGAATGTGAAAATGAGCACTTGAAAATATCTCGCTGTTGGAGATATAGATAATATATTTAATACGTGACGTCATCATGAAGCGAAGTACGTTGCCTAGTTTTTTTTTTTTTTTTTTTTTAAACCAGCGGCACTTGGGCTTTCAGCCCTTCGGCCCAATGACATGTCATTGCAAGGCTCGGGAACCTGAGGACTTTCCTTCCAACCCGGTCAGGAGCTTCGCCCCTTCCCATGCACAGAGGGTTTATCTCAGGAGCCGTTCAGGTTATTCAGTCAAAATCCCGGTCGATGACACTCCTACAAATGCCGTCTCCCGGGCTTGAACCTTGAAAACCTGGTCTCTCGCACAACGTTGTAACCATTACACCAGCACGGCTCCCAATCCCCTAGTTTCGTTAAGAATGTAACCCAGTGCAACCGATTTCAATAGGTATTTCTAGAGTTGTTCATTCATTCATAACCCTTCACTCCCAAAGGAGCATAGGCCTTCAACAAACACATGCCAAGTCCTCCTGTCACGTGCCATCATCTCAAGTTCTTTCCACGTTCTCCTCATCATTTTCACCTCTGTTTCCAGCTCTCTTATCCATGTGCTTCTTTGTCTACCTCTGCCTCTCTTGCACTGGGGGTTCCAGAACAAGGACTGCCTTGTAATGCTATCAACAGGTTTCCTCAGTGTGTGTCCTATCCATCGCCATCGTCTTCTTCTCATCTCTTGTTCCACTGGCACTTGTCTAGTTCTTGTCATCAGTTCCACGTTGGTAACCTTGTCATACCATTTTAATCCCTCTATTCTACGCAAGCACCCATTTATGAAAGTCTGTAGTTTTTTGGTTGTTGTCTTTGTTGTTCTCCATGTCTCTGAGCCATACAATAGGACTGACTTCATATTTGAGTTGAAGATTCTAATTTCCGTGTTGTGGAGTCGGTCAAAAAATGTTTCGACTCCGACCTTGAAATTTTAGAAGTCCGACTCCCGACTACACATGTTTTGCTAGTCATATGGCACAACATTATGCACTTATATGCAGTTAATGGGAGCCGCGCTGGTGTAATGGCTTCGGCGTTGTACTGGCGACCAGGTGTTCATGGTTCAAACCCGGGCGTCGGCGTTTGAAGAAATGTTTACGGCCGGAAATTTGACTGAACAGCCTGAACGGCTCCTGTGATAAACCCTCTGTGGATGGGAAGGAGCGAAGCTCCTGACCGGGTTGGAAGGAAAGTCCTCAGGTTCCCCAGCCTCGCAATGACATGTCATTGGGCCGAAGGGCTGAAAGCCCAAGTGCCGCTGGTTAAGGAAAAAAAAAAAGAAAAAAAAAAAATATGCAGTTAATGTATAAGTATGGTATATGTGTAAATAAATGAATATATGGTTTTCATAAATTAAATTTCTAACTATTCTTTAATTCATTCAATAATACAGAACAAAAACTCAAAACGTTCTTTATTTAAAAAAAAAAAAAAGAGCTCTGGCTTCATTGCTGCCCTCATATCGCTTTTGATTATTATTATCACAGTCTGAGTCGGCATTTTTACCGACTCCAATAAAAAAAAAAAAAAACATCCGACACCACGACTCCAACTCCCATCTCCGATGTCACAACCATTGGGCATTTGTGTCGGGTCGCCTTTCTTACCCCTTGACTTTCCCCAGCTTACCTTCAAGGCAGAAGGTGGTTTGAAATCAATAGTTTTGCTTCTCTTAGATGAACTGCCGTCCATGGCTTACGAGCGTCATCTACCCGGAGCATGCTGGTTTTAGAGCGCCACAGACTACCTCTTCGCCCCTTCTCCTGATAGTTAAAACAGGGCCGACACGAGAAGGCCAGGAGCTGAACTTTGCCGACAGAGGCTTTGTATTGTGCATGGCTTAGGAGCATTTAAACGAATTTAAGAGCTAGTTCTCAACTCCACTTTAGACCCCCAATAGATGATATGAGAAACAAATGAAGAGAAAATAAATATAAAAACATGAGCGCGACAGTGTCGTGTGGCAGAGACAAAATAAGACGTGCTGCGGTCTACCTACCTGTAAATAGGTATCTGATGCTACAAGGAGTTAAGAAGGCAAAGGCGGCGAGGAAGGAAGCCGGTTATTCCACTTCATTAAGTCGAGACCTAGTACAGCGAGGCATCGAGCCCTTCATTCCCTTACGGCAGTATTCTGTTGCCTTGCAATTACAGACACTGCTGGACAAGACAATAAACAGCTGTACAGCTGACACAAGTGGAAAAATACCAGTGTTGTCATAATTACAAATAAAAGTACAGGAGGCCCCCGCTTAGCGCTGTTAATTCGTTCTTGAAAAATGGAACGCTAACCTAACCGAAAAAGTGCTAAACGAATATTAATTTCAGATAAGAATTGATAGAATCAAATTAATTTGTTCCCAAGGTCCAGAAAGCGGTGTAAAATTTAAGTTAAACAGTGATTTAAAAAACAAAAACTAAATAATTAACATTTATTAATTACATATAATTATCAGACATACTGAACACAAACAAAATATTATGTGTGTACTGCACTTACAAACATTAAAAAAAATATTATAGTACTTTAATCACTACTACTTCCGTCGCTTGTAGCTACAGTTATTATGGCAGAGCTGTCTTCATCATCAGACGATTGGTTAACATAATATGTTGCAGGTTTTTAAAAAGTTTTATTTTTTTATGGCTCCAAATGTAGAAGGTACGGCAACTTGGTCCATGGGAGCAGAAATATTCAGGAGACAAAAAACAAAACAAAACAAAAACAACAACAAACGAGTCGAGTTTGCGTCGCCAATTTCTTTGTCTCCTCAAGAAGCACATGGTAGTAATTAAGATCTTGTTCTTTGTTATGGATTACCATAGAGCTACATTCCGTTTTGAGTTCTGCTTCATTACGCTAGCAGTGATAATGCATCTTGGCCATCCCACCAACCTGAATGAACTTGATGAGCATGTGAAAGGTATATTTCTGCCTCCAAGGGAGTTTAGCGCTCAGCGTAAGATCGAACTTTTAAAGCTTATAACAAACGTATCGCACAAAGTAAAAACAACGTTATATCGAAAAGTGCTAATCGAACAGCGTAAGACCGGGATATTGCAGTATTCGAATATGAAGATCTAAGTAGTCACACATAATACATTCAGTTTTATCATGAACAATTATTTTGACTGTTTCTTTAGTTTTTTTTTTCTTTCATATTTTGGTTGGTGCCTCTGGTAGCATGGTGCCATATACACGTGCTTGTGATGGACGAACTCGGCTGACCCTGAACTTTGTTGTAACTTCTTGTAAAACGGGACTTCTTTCACGTGGATTCATTAGCTATGCAACTGTTCCACACAGAGGGCAAACACGTTTGCTGATTGATATGCGGAGAGTTTACCTATCGTTTATTCTGGTCATCGCATTGATTTAAGGAGAGATTAAATCACGCCCACTAACATCTCTTGAACAATCATAGGCAGTTATTTTCATTAACTTGGCCAGTGGGAGGCGTTGCCAGAATCAAACAGATAATGCGACTACGATCAAAGAGACAGACTGAGGGATTTCAGGGGAGACTATCGGCGCTATCAAAGACAGTAGTGGTCCCTGATACGAGACGCAGTTTCTTGTCGCTATTTTCGCGTCTCGGTGTCAACCGAAGAACCGATCGCAGGGAAAGCGAACGGGGAAAGCCGAAACGGGCAGCAGCGAGCGGAGATACGAAGACCAGGGGGCGGCTTCTTCCCTTGATTTGGCGGTCAGATCCCCAAAAGTCCCTGAGATAAAAAAACTGTCAAGTTCCTCATGTCCCACTCAACTTTCATTCCATTTTAGATAAATAGACCATGAAGAATAGACACTTTATCACTCGCTGGCCAGACCTTTACAGAAGCACTAGCTTTATTGAAATATTGTTATAGATTTTCCCCTGGATTTTATATATATATATTTGCAGTGATTTCTATTCTGTGCAAAGCGGTAATATATTGTGTAAAGTGATCAGTGGGCTAGTTCAGTCATTCTATTTCAATGGATTTTGTGTTAATTTAAATCTATTAAATTAAACCATCTCAATAGTTCCAGTTGTAAATATAATGATCTATCTATTATATTATTTCAAAAGATAATAGATGCTTAAATTAACTTTTAAAGTCGCGAAGGAATTTATAATTAATAAATTCAGTTAAGTCCTAGTTTTATAGATGTGTGTTTTTAACCACTAGAATTCTCGCAGTGTTTATTAAATACATAATTAAATACTCGAGTGTATTATAGGCTTAACGGGAAATTTATCGCGCTTGATTTTTCGGTATGTTACATGTCTTTTTTTCTTTCACACAAAGTGATCGTAACCTGCGGTCCCAGCTAAATAAAGAAAGAAATAAAGAAATCATCCTATAAACTTCCAGTCATATTGAAGAAACATTTCTTTTAAATATAATCTTGTGGCGGTCCTTTGCGACCTAGCTGTCATAATTAAATGAAATAAAGCCCACCCAAAAACATTGTAAAGAACAATCATCAAATTACCATTACAAACCTGTAAGATAAACTGGAAGGTAATCATCGCCAGTAGCGATATTATATTTACTGTTTACTGTGAGAGAGTACATATTTTCCTGACTGTGACTGAGCCTAGTTTTTCCTCAATTGGATTTAATAAAACTTTCCGGTCAGTTACTATCATCACGCATTGAAGGAATTTTACCATAGCGGAAGATTAAAAGAGACCACTTCATTTTCACCCCTGTGCCGAACTGTGTCAGTGCCATCCCATAGACTCCTTTTTTTATATAATAAAAACACAAGAACTCTTAGTCTTCAAGTCGTGCGATAAGTGAGAATATTTGTTACCAGCAAAAATCTCGCAAACATCTGGGGCGGGACATCGAAGGACTAGATAGTTCACATGTCAAGAGAATACTTGCTGTTTTATATACTTTTATGGATCGTCTGAGGCTGCATTCGGTAAGTGTGTGAGTATATGAGTGTGCATGAATGACAGGAAATTTAATCTTTTTCTTTTGTAACCCTGTTGTTAACTTTCTTGCCTAGTAATATAATTTTCTGTATTCCCTGCATTGTTCCTTTAATGGGGAGTTGATAATTGGTTAACTCTGTTTAAACCCCCCCCCTCCTTTCCATTTGCTTAGTAAAGGGAAGAACAGTTGGGAAGAACAGGTTTTTTTCTATCACCTATACCTAACTTTGTAACACCTCTTTCAGAGCAATTAACTTCACTGTTAGGTTAACGTACCCGTGTTCCTGATATTATCTATCTCTGGACTGGGTTTATCTTTGTCTAATAAGCGGGAAGGGCTTAGTCGATACCAATCTTCTTCACCCCTCCCAAACTTGTTATTTGCATTTGTGTACTTATGATAATTTATGTAATACCTGATATTTGTTAGTGAGTGATGTTTAAGGTGAATAAAATCACATAAACTCATTGAGTACTGTGTTGGAGATACCCAAAGCCCAACTTTTCCCCTATTCGTTTAATATAGTTTGTATCTACGTCGTCTGTTTGTTTGAAAACACCAAATCGGTGTGCGCGCAGAGGTGTGTCTGGAAAACTGGCAAATAATTGTTTGACCAGGAGAGCGGAAGAGAAGATTGAGAGAAACGATTTGTCGTAAATAAGTCTGTCTTTACTCTCCTCCAGCACGCTGTGAAGCAACTATTTAATCTCTACAGTTTCTATCACTGAGTTTTCCAACATCATTTCACTCTAAACCGGACCACTATTTCTAAGACTCTTTTCTCTCAAAATAAATTTACGACAGTGCTTAACGGATTATCCGGCGCTGATTAAAGCCCGCAAGACCTCCGAAGTAAGAAAAAGTGAGATATTTTAATAACCAGAAAAAAAGGAGAACTCTTTATTTATTTTTTTTTTCGTACGCCCGCTAATACTCGAGGCGAAATCTCAGGTTATTATTTATGTCTAACCTGACATTGATTATACGTGAGTATCCCTTTATTTCTTGTACAGAGACAGGTGTCCCTCGCCATTCAGGCAAATACTCGCCGATTTCGGAGGTACCCATTGCAGCTGGGTCGGTTCAGGAGCCGCCAGTCCCTGGTCGACGACACTCCTTCAAATGTCCTCACCAGGTCTCGAGTTAATCCAGTCCAAATCCCGGTCGACGAAAAATCCTCAAATGCCGTCGCCCGGGTTTGATCCTGTATCACCCGGTCGCCAGAGCGGTGTTGTAACCACTACGCTAGCGCGGCTCCCACTCTTTATATGTTATTGACATTACTGAAACACCATAATAACGAATACTTGAAATAGCCACATAGAAGAATCAACAGCATAAAAACAATACATACACCGTAATATATGAAATAAAGAACACTAGATACCCAAGTTATAAGCCACATGGGATTTGAACAGGGTATTCTATGCACCATAAATACCTCACATTTCTTGTTCGCGGGCTAAAATCAACAACATACTGGCAAGAAAATGAAAGCTACAGGGTACAGACAGAATTCGAGTATAAACATTACTTCTTTCATACCACTCCTCCCTCCCGTAAGCGTCTTGGGAAGCTCGAATGTTGGCGTTCCGTTCGGCTTGTCTAATGTTGTACCGTCTCCTCCTAAAAGCTTCTGTCACAATCTTTTAAACGTTCATCAACTGTACTTTCCCGGGACCTAGTATATGTTGTGCGTTATGGTTGTTCGTCTGTATTCCCTCAGACCAGGTGCATTAGCCTTTTTATTCATGCTTGGATTAGTTTCCCTACTTTAAGTTTCAGTTGTTACATTTTTGTGTATCCTTTCATGTATTATTTA
Source organism: Oreohelix idahoensis (assembly GCA_024509875.1). Lineage (NCBI taxonomy): Eukaryota > Metazoa > Mollusca > Gastropoda > Stylommatophora > Oreohelicidae > Oreohelix > Oreohelix idahoensis. Next base: position 151,388 of record JAMPIV010001299.1, on the reverse strand, counting down.
TCATCTTTTTCAACGTTCGAAAATGTTATTGTTATTAGGGTTTTGGTGTCACATTGAACATATTAAAAGAAAAAAAAAATCGAACCAATGATTGTCGAACAGAAAAGACAAATCTACTTTCGAAGTCAATGAGATATAGAATTTGTCTGCATTTTATTTCCTGGATGACATTTTTTGAAGGGGGAGAATTCCTGTTACAGTTAAGGAGTGTTTGGATCTGGGACGGAGCAGGGGGAGAGAAATGGGGTTAGGTCTATGTCTGCAGTTTCGCTGGCAAAAAAATCTTCAGAGTTTAGGTTGTAAGTTAAGGGTGATGGGTAATCGGTTGATAAAATAGGTCACTTGTCTCAGTGCGGTGTCATTTCGAAGTCGTGTTTTTTGCACGTAGCAGATATTGTTGTGAGCATAATTTATTATGAAATTAAAAATGAGAGACATTATATATCCTTGCTGTAACCTATCAAAAAATGAAAGTGATATTTTGGCTAAACTACAGTCAACAACGACAACAGCGGTTCCGGCTTTGCTTGAAGTTCTTCAAATTTAACCTTACCGTGTTGGCAACACATACCTGGTGGCTTGTTGTTCCATTTAAGTGCCGAGCAAATGTTGCACATTTTTTGGAAAGGACCTAGACTTAGAGATTTATCATTGTTGAAATTTATATGAGGGTCATAACGTAGAGCAGAACGTTCTTTGTTTAACTAGACAGTTTTAGCTGGCTGGACAACCTGAACTACATTAGGGTTTGGAGGAAGCACTGTTTCAATCATCAAGTCTATGTGATGAAACCGTTCGCGCTGCAGGCGGGGCGATCTCCTAGGCATAGACTGATTATCTCTTTGGATAATATGGCGCGTTCTATCTTGACATAGATTATCCTATCTTTCTGCAGGCGTCTCAGACGCCCTGTTTGTAGCACCACGCTGACGATCTCTGAAGAGACGGTCCTCCCTTTCTGTGGTTGTTTCGGCTTGCCTTGTTAGTCTCTTTCGCTTTACTGCGTTGCTAACTCTCCCAAGTGATGAAGTTCTCTTGGATGACCTGATAGGCATAGAGTAAAGCTAAAATGAAATTAAAGTACGTAACGGAGGATAAATACTACTATGTATTAAACCAAAAAACTAAGAAAAGTAAACCTGCTATTTCCGTGATGTGGAATCACAATGCACAAAAATGACGCCAAGGAAAAAAACCTAAGTGTTTTTAAAAGAGGCACACACACCTTGTCTACTATACAATTAAATACAAAAAGGTAACGAAGACATGAATGGAAAATAATTAAGTAGTAAAGTTTTTAAGTAGTAAATAAACTTAATAATGAACTCTGAAAATTATTATGTAGGTAGGTGGCTACTATTCCCCAGCACAATATTAACGGGGAAAAAAAAAAAAACTAAAGCTACTTGCCTTTTTTCAATATCCAAATAAATCGCTAGGCAATTATAAAGTCGGAACATACAGAAATCTTCGAGAACATACACACATTTTCTAGCACAAATAATTTACATGACAGCTTCTGTTAAGACGAAATTGCTAGTAAGAACTCTACATAGCTGAGAATTAATCGAACTTTCCTGACACTTTTGATAATCGAGAAGTTATCGAACCTTTAATGTCAGGAAGCCTGCCTTACAAAATTTGCATAACAGTTGCAACGCACTGATTTATTTAATTGACATCTCTGTATAGCTGTGTATTATTTAAAGTTTTCTTGTTAAAAACGTTTGTTTAAAAAACTTGCATACCAGAAAATATTGCACTTCTTGTACGTTTAACGAAAAAGAATAAACATGATGACTTATATAGTTTATGTTACGTTCTTTGCCCCTTGAGATAAGAATGAATGAAGCCCCTTGAGATAAGAATGAATGGAGTGAAGAAAAATTCATTGCTCAGCCTCATTATGTATCTTGGCGATATATACCTTACAACCTTTCCTGAGCAATGACCGATAGGCTGGTGAAAACCGCTTCAAAATCGATTCAGCCGTTCTCGAGTTATCAGATAACAGCGCCAAAGACATGTTTTCATTATATATATATATATATATATATATATATATATATATATATATATATATATATATATATATATATATATATATATATATATATATATGTGTGTGTGTGTGTGTGTGACAGGGGCTAGGTGTACCTCACACCCAAGACCCATGCACTAAGAAAATTTATTAAGGATCGTTTGACAGGGGTTGCAATTATTGGTTGCTTGCAACCCTCTCAGCAGCAGACTTAGCAATTCAAGCAACACAAAGCCTTATACGGATCAACATTTAATACTACCGAACACCCAGACAGTGTTCGTAGACTTTCTGAAAAAACAATATATAAAAACCATGTCTAAGTGAAAATCAAAAGCATAAATAATAACACTTACCATACAGAAAACGTGCGCCCACCTGACACACTCAACTATCTCACGCACTCATGCATATCGTCCAATGAGACTAGTATGATGTTGTGCATGAGGCTGACAATCTCACCGTGTAACATTGATTGCTACCGAAACCACTACTGCCAGAGCATCTGAATGCTTCTTGCGGAGGCAAACCACACTGATGGCCACATGCTCCCCCAGGAGCGGAGAACGGAAATATGTATCTCCAAGTGAGCCCACGTGCTCTCACAAACCATCCTTCACATAACAATAATTAAATAATCATAAATTTTCCTTAACATAGAATTAACCAATGGAGATTTTACACAGTGTAAAAGACTAGGAAACTAAGAAAGCTAACACCAACTAGCTAGCCGATCTTACTATTACTTACACCCCATAATCAGTCTAACATTACTGAAAAAGCACAGGACTTTATCCTAGTAAGCTGTAACATAATATATTGCAGCACTCGCCACGCTAAAATAAGCTATTTCGGCATCCGCACTGTAATTAATAAATATAACATCTAAATCTCGCCACAATTAAATATTATTCAAACCAACTACGTGTCGGATTTACATAAGCTCATGGAAGGTTTCCTGGATCCCAAACAATATGGAAATACTTAAGCATTAAATTTTATTTACACAAATGTAATAACTGAATATGCCAGCTCTAGTACCGGCCACGTGTTATATTTCCTGAACATGGATGTCACAGAGTGCTCGAAGATTTTGTCTAGATTATGTTAAAATTCCTTACTTTTCTTTTCCTTCACATTTGTCTGTGTTCTCTACGGAAATATTTGCACCTGTGTTCGTTTCTTTAGCTGTTTTTTTTTAGTCTTCATTTAAGGTCCTGTCATACGATCCCAAATTCTATCAAGGCTCTTAAAAGCATTTCTTTAAAGATGTCTATACGATTTATTAGCTTGGTCGAAACCAGTGGTTCCCAGAGTATTATATTTCCGTGTGCAGTGGTCAACTGGAGACCGGCACGATAAATCTTTTACGTGTCTTAGCATGAGACGGGACATAATTAACTCTTGGCGTGGGAATCAGGAAATATTTTAACTTCATGCGAACGAATGCTGAGTTTTTAAGATCACTTGCTGATTAACCGCGGGAAGACAACGCACGCTTATAAGTTATAGAATAGAAGCCTCAACTTACCTCATATCTACAAGTATATGTGATTGATTGAGAGTAAACGCTACTAAAGTTCTATTTCTTAAGCTGCGGATAAAGTCCTGAGCGGTAAGCAAACTCTCAGTATTCGCTTAATTAGCTAACTCTAATATCAAGGGATTAGTTAATGGATGTAAAGTGTGAAATACTAAATATTGTGGTTTTATTTCTTTACATTAGAATGATAGCAATTTTGCATTTATGTATTATGAATGTTATTGATGCATTATAATGATGTAAGTACTGGCTGATATGAGAAAGTACTACAAGCTAATTGTATTAGGAATGTGATGAAAAAAAAAACTGTTGTGAACGAGAGAAGAACCATGTTGTTCAAGGAACGAGTGAATGAAATAGCATTCCTCCAATGCCGTCACGCATGAACGCACACGGCCAGGCGTCTGCTTATAACAAAGGTTGACCTTACTGACCCGACCAGTGTGAGACTACTGCTAGACAGGAATTTGTAAACAAACGGACAGCCGCCTTTAAGGAAGACTGACTGTTATGGTTTCAGGTAAATATATTATTAGGCACCATCCTGAGACGAAATGTCTAGAATGGCTGTAGTTAATATATCTGTATAAAACAGAAGATTGATTACCTGCATTATCTTCCACAGCCCAGTTGCAGAATCCTAGCCAGTTTCTGTATTTTGATTGCTGTCAATTGTTGCGAGTAAACCGCCTAGTTGCTCTATGCTACAGAGAGAACTAGTGCTTACGTCTCAAACCTAGCGGTGATATCACTAGTCAGCAACCCTGAGCAGTCTACCGATTTAAGCAGTCAACACATCGTCAGCACCTGAACTTCATAACGCAACTTCACAACCAGGTTAACGGAAAGCCTAGTCATCTCTTGGACTGAAGCAGATAAGTCTACTTAAAACCCAGACCAAAATCAGGATTCACTTTTCCACGAAATAGCCATAGGAATAAACTTTTCGTCCGTGAGGAAAATAGCCTCTTACTTCTTATCTGAACCAAAGACACTGACAGTTCTAAATTTCCTAGTATTTCTTTTTTTCAAAGTACATGTCAACATTGATTTTATATTTCTACTGTAATTAAAGTAATTATGTACATTCTGTAACTCACCATCATTCTGAGTTTGACTTAGTAGATTGTATGTTCTGTTCAGAAAAACATTCTCAACCCTCTTTGTATTACTTGTTACTATTAGTTCATCTTCAAAAAAGATTTGAGTAAGAAAGAGTTAGTCGTCGCCAGAAAAATACAAGAGTTGGTAGTCTAAAAGGTGAGAGAATCACTGACACCAACCTGTGCCCTTCTGTTAACTCTTTCCCTCAACACTAGCTCACCTCTGGGAAAACTAGTGTCTAAAGGTCTATGTGCTTTCTACACATCTTCCTTACTATAATAAACTCTTTATGCGACAATTGGATTCTCATTCAATGTCAATTGGAGTGCACAATCAACTATATCTGCGACAATTTGGGAGTCTCAGTCCGGAATCTTACCTTTGGTGACCTATCTGCAGAAGAATTGTTGAATCTTTTACTAGTAGTTTATCAATACCTTGGAGTAGAATTTATTATATATCCCTAGACAACGAAACTTCTTATATTTTCTGAACAGAATTGTGGAATTACACAGTAGAATAAGGAAAGTGAAATCTGAATGGTCCTGGAATTAATTAATTAATTATTTAATTAATTAAGTTACTTAGATTAATTAAGTTCATTAAGTTAATTAGTGGCTTAAGATAACTAAGTGTACAAGTTGATGATTGTGTGTGAAAGACTGGCTGCAATTGTAATACCTTACTTCAGAAGAAATAAGAGTATACACAGGGTTAAAAATAAATCAATTATACTTGAGTCTGGCTAAAGTTAATAATACCTTAATTCAGCAGAAATAAGTATTATTAAAATATCAATTATACTAGCATCTGTAAAGGGATACATTACGTCAGTAGACTTAATAGTATTACCTCCAGCTTCTGTAAATTGATCAGTGGTTTATTATTACAATACTTCATAAAATTATTAGTAATAACTGGAAACTAGTGCAGCGTATACTGAGAGATTGAACTACCTACCCAGCGACCTAAAATGAACGCAGTAGCTGAACTGAGAGCTCAATTTATCCAATATTTGAAAGATCACAAAGTGAACGATTCCATAAAAATTATAAGATGTTTAGATACATGGATAGGTGACTCTTATTTGGAAGGCGAGGAAAGAGGTTACTCGAGAAAGTTAATTGCGAAACATGTCTTAGAACAGGCAGAACTTTTCACGAGAACAGAGATGGAAATGATAGAGAGTGATGAAAAACGGACTCGCGACTGGAACGAGAAGGAAGCCAAGTGGAAAGAAGAGGCCAGAAGCAGTGAAGCTTATGAGAAGGAACAGCTGGAAGCTCAACCCTACCTTAAGTTGAAGACGCCGCCACTGGAAACTCAAAACTCGCCAAGAGATTTGAAACCCATGATTAGTCATGAGGCCACGGAATCCCAGAGCCCCACTCCCAGGTCACATGAACCATTATTTCAAGAGGAAGCACCCTCTGCTCCACAGGAAGCGCAACTTAGTACTCAGAGCCCATGGTTAGGCAAAGCAGAGAGGTGGACATCGAACTCGATAAGTCATGACCCCTTTGTGAAGGTACCTACGCACATAAATGCAGGTAGTATGAGGAAAAGTACACTCTCGTCAGGAACACGTCAGAAGAGGAATTTCCAAGACACCCCGAACATCTCTAATGAACAACAACATGCTTTTGCTAAATCTCAGAAAGCACACAAAGATCGATTTCATAACCACAACAAAAGCGCTCAGGACTACAAAAACATGGTAAACCTTCAAGAAAGGAAAAACTGGATGAATGAGGACTGTAAAGAATTGTCTAAGAAGACAGATAACTTCAGTAACGGCCCCATCCCGCGATTAATGTCATCTGGGCAACAAAAGGACAGAGAGCTTAAAAGTACCCCAGAGTTACCTCTCATTGTTGACACTAACGGAGTAAACAACAAGGGAAGTTACATAGTTCTAGGAGAACTAAAACAGCCTTTGATGGTACACGCGGAACCACGCAAAGGTCTGATAAAACGTGTGACTCATAGAGACACAATGGTCGTAGACCAGGTTCAGGAGGAAACTTTTTTACCTGTGACTTTATCCACTGGAATGTTGGAAAAGTATAAACCGGCAGAATTTTGCCATATCACTGGATTTAACCCAGCACCAAAAACCCCACCCCTTCTCTGTGAGAGAGAAGCGAACATGGCACCTTGCGAACATAATTCACAAGTGCCCGGTGGACAAAGGTTCTTCTGTGAAAACCTCAGGCAAATGGAAATTTTAGAGAGGAGCACACCGGTACTAAACAATGGAACGCGCCTTGTCAGCTCCAAGCCTGACCCTTTCATGCTTCAGTGCACGGATGAAAATGAGAGAGTTCATACTTCTGCTGAGAAGCCATTCTATAACAGTTTCCCTATTCTCAAGGAGACGATTAGTTTTACAGGAGATGCATATTTTCAAGTTAGAGGAGATACGCCAGGGTCATTGAAAGATCCAAACAAAATTTTGCTTGAGAAAATCACAACAGTGATAGGAAAAACCCAGGCTGAGATACAAGATACGCTTGTGATCGAGAAGGGAAAAGATAATGTGAATGACTCTCGCACTAAACCATTTGTGAGGAAAGCTATAAAGTTGTTTTTCACCCATCCCAAACTGCTTCGTTCATACCTGAACGCCAGTGACACTCAATCTTGGTGTGATTTATCAAAGAACAAGTTGTCTGCAAACTTGGGAGGTTTAGAAAACTTAACTCTTGTTAGATTGAACTCACGTAGCCCATTTAAATCTTTCAATCCAGAAAGAAAGAAAAAGAACATTTACCGCCTAGGCAGGTCAAACGTAGGAGCGGAGTTAAGGAGATACATGAGAAGTTCCTATTTTTTATGGAAGACACACCGGCAAAGTTCTTATTGTTACCGTGACAAAGGATGTTTTGCACGCCCATTCAAGCGGGCCACGGAACAATGGCAGACTAAGCGCAGCGAACGGACAAAATATAGTGGACGCTTAGACTTAGTTCATTCTACCCGACTTTTGGGTGAAAAGGTGAATGAGTACAGCATTTTGGCAAGACGAACGGGCCCAGAAGAAATTACGAAAGTTAGCTCATTGAGAACTCAGACCAGGGATTCTCAAAATGTAGAGCCATGGCCAAGTGGAGCGTTAGCAAGCGGACAGAGGTCGAGAGAATTGAAAAGTTGGGTGACAGAAGGAATTTATAATTTAGACAAAGACCTTCTCTCGTTGAATAGTTTGCAACTATTTTAAATTGGGGAGTTTCTGTCACAGAGTGCTCGAAGATTTTGTCTAGATTATGTTAAAATTCCTTACTTTTCTTTTCCTTCACATTTGTCTGTGTTCTCTACGGAAATATTTGCACCTGTGTTCGTTTCTTTAGCTGTTTTTTTTAAGTTTTCATTTAAGGTCCTGTCATACGATCCCAAATTCTATCAAGGCTCTTAAAAGCATTTCTTTAAAGATGTCTATACGATTTATTAGCTTGGTCGAAACCAGTGGTTCCCAGAGTATTATATTTCCGTGTGCAGTGGTCAACTGGAGACCGGCACGATAAATCTTTTACGTGTCTTAGCATGAGACGGGACATAATTAACTCTTGGCGTGGGAATCAGGAAATATTTTAACTTCATGCGAACGAATGCTGAGTTTTTAAGATCACTTGCTGATTAACCGCGGGAAGACAACGCACGCTTATAAGTTATAGAATAGAAGCCTCAACTTACCTCATATCTACAAGTATATGTGATTGATTGAGAGTAAACGCTACTAAAGTTCTATTTCTTAAGCTGCGGATAAAGTCCTGAGCGGTAAGCAAACTCTCAGTATTCGCTTAATTAGCTAACTCTAATATCAAGGGATTAGTTAAAGGATGTAAAGTGTGAAATACTAAATATTGTGGTTTTATTTCTTTACATTAGAATGATAGCGATTTTGCATTTATGTATTATGAATGTTATTGATGCATTATAATGATGTAAGTACTGGCTGATATGAGAAAGTACTACAAGCTAATTGTATTAGGAATGTGATGAAAAAAAAAAACTGTTGTGAACGAGAGAAGAACCATGTTGTTCAAGGAACGAGTGAATGAAATAGCATTCCTCCAATGCCGTCACGCATGAACGCACACGGCCAGGCGTCTGCTTATAACAAAGGTTGACCTTACTGACCCGACCAGTGTGAGACTACTGCTAGACAGGAATTTGTAAACAAACGGACAGCCGCCTTTAAGGAAGACTGACTGTTATGGTTTCAGGTAAATATATTATTAGGCACCATCCTGAGACGAAATGTCCAGAATGGCTGTAGTTAATATATCTGTATAAAACAGAAGATTGATTACCTGCATTATCTTCCACAGCCCAGTTGCAGAATCCTAGCCAGTTTCTGGATTTTGATTGCTGTCAATTGTTGCGAGTAAACCGCCTAGTTGCTCTATGCTACAGAGAGAACTAGTGCTTACGTCTCAAACCTACCGGTGATATCACTAGTCAGCAACCCTGAGCAGTCTACCGATTTAAGCAGTCAACACATCGTCAGCACCTGAACTTCATAACGCAACTTCACAACCAGGTTAACGGAAAGCCTAGTCATCTCTTGGACTGAAGCAGATAAGTCTACTTAAAACCCAGACCAAAATCAGGATTCACTTTTCCACGAAATAGCCATGGGAATAAACTTTTCGTCCGTGAGGAAAATAGCCTCTTACTTCTTATCTGAACCAAAGACACTGACAGTTCTAAATTTCCTAGTATTTCTTTTTTTCAAAGTACATGTCAACATTGATTTTATATTTCTACTGTAATTAAAGTAATTATGTACATTCTGTAACTCACCATCATTCTGAGTTTGACTTAGTAGATTGTATGTTCTGTTCAGAAAAACATTCTCAACCCTCTTTGTATTACTTGTTACTATTAGTTCATCTTCAAAAAAGATTTGAGTAAGAAAGAGTTAGTCGTCGCCAGAAAAATACAAGAGTTGGTAGTCTAAAAGGTGAGAGAATCACTGACACCAACCTGTGCCCTTCTGTTAACTCTTTCCCTCAACACTAGCTCACCTCTGGGAAAACTAGTGTCTAAAGGTCTATGTGCTTTCTACACATCTTCCTTACTATAATAAACTCTTTATGCGACAATTGGATTCTCATTCAATGTCAATTGGAGTGCACAATCAACTATATCTGCGACAATGGACCCACGCCATTTTCGAATAGATTTAGATCTAACATCAAACCGCACGCGAAACACAACAACACAGAATTAAATAGATACTCATTTCAAAAAATACGGCACAAAGATGGTAAACCTAGTATCCTTTCTAACACTGTAAAGACTTTAGAATGTTGCAGAATAATACTATATCTACTTACAAGTCTTAGGCATGTTCTTGCTTGAACTAGTCTTTAGATCAATAGCTTGTTCTCTCTCCGCGACCGCGATTGGAATGATAGAGAATTTTTCAAATGACGCTTGCGCCTGGACGCTTCTCTTCTCAGATTGGCTGCTATACGTAAGCGGCTATACTAAGGTAGCTCTTTTTAGATGTAAACAAAGATGGCTGCCACATAACGACAAAATGGCGGTGGACAACAGGCGAGATGACTATGGCACTGTCACATATTCCCCACCTGATTTTGTTGTCGTCCCGACAATTGCACAAAATCAGGCGCTTCAGTCGTATCTACCAAATTTGGAGAATCATCTTTTCCTTCACTTCGTCTCAGTTCGTTGCCAGTGACTCTAATGCTCGGACTCGCTCTATCTGTTCGTTGGATGATATATGGACCCCCTGTCATTGTGGGAGCACGAACAACAATGTACTCCTCTTCTGACCACATATCACGAATTTGGATCTCTCAGCGTTGTGCATTTTCTTCTTTACCAATTCTCCCACTTGTAGGGGAATAGAACACGGCAACTTGTCACATCTCTCTTTCCGGACTGCTGCACAATTCTGTAACGGTGTCTCTGCTCTTACGTGCGCCCCTCGTAGCCTGGAAACGTGTCCTTCAACGTGTTTTAGATGAGTCTTCTCCTCTAAACGTCGACCATTTTTCTTGGCGCCCTTAGGGTGACAGTTGCCACGGCCATCTCTTGACTTGCACTGTGACGGCAATCTAGAGGTGTTGGTACGCCTAGAGAGAGCGCTCTTTGATGGACAAACCGATATCAAATGGCTTGGGGACTTACAATGAAAACATCGCTTAGGAAGCGGGCCCTGGGGACACTTGGCTGCCATGTGGTTTGAAAAGTCCCCACAGTTGAAGCATCTTATTTTCCTAGGCTTCCTCTGTGCCCTGGGTCGCCTCCTGCTACCCTTACATTCCTGGCCGCCTTTGACTTTCTTTCTTGCAATAAGTACCTCACACTCTGGTCGACCACCAACCATCTTTATCTTTAAGTCATTCTGCTCCCCTTCTGTAACCTGACTCCCAGCCGCAGAGGGGTCTAGTTTAATGCCTGTGAACATCGATTCTGTACGTGACCTAGTTCTCTGCATCTAAAACAACGAACTGTCCTGGTACGTCTCTCCTGCTCCTGAGTCATCGCATCAATTTTAGCTTTTAATTGAGCCACCTGTGCTCTCAACCGCTCCACTTCTGCGTTTAATACATGTGCATCTGGTACCATCTCCGTATTTGCTGCTTTGACAGACACTGGCAACACCAGCCCCAGAAGTGGGTTTAGTCTCTAAAAACCGTAGGGCATAGTCCCTCACCGACGTGAACGATGCTGTAGGCTCTTTGATGATCGTTTCCTTTGCAAGCTTTCTTAGTAGATCATCTCTAAGACAAACAGCAAACTGGTCCCGAAGGAAGGATGGCTCCAAAAGAGTGACATTGTTCTGTTTTTGTGCTCTTACAATACTTTCAAACACCTCGTGAATGCGATGGGAAAATTCCCAAAGAGACTCCCTTGAACCTTGCCGGGTAGAGTAAAACGTGGCCATTAGCTCTGGAATGCTTCGATGCTCCCCATACACCCTAAGAATGGAATGTAGTATTGCTTCTGGGTCATCGTCATTAGCCTGAATCCTCAGCTCCCTGCGGACACTTGGGGTCACACTGTCAAGAATAACATCTGTCTGGTCCTCTTTACTCATCATCCCTACTCTCATGGCAGCTCTCACCTCTCTGACATATTCTTCGGCCGTAGGACCAGTGCGCTCCCCAAAGCACCGCACTTTCTTGTGAGTAGGTACCATGATGTACCGTACTCGTTCTGGTTGACCATCCAGTCCCACTACAGGGTCATCCACATCTTCGTTATCCAATCTACTAGCTTTTCATTTTCACTTAGACATTGTTTTTATATATTGTTTTTCAGAAGGTCTACGAACACTGTCTGGGTGTTCGGTAGTATTAAATGTTGATCTGTATAAGGCTTTGTGCTGCGTGTCGCCATCTTGTTGCTAGTAGAGTTGACTAGAAATATTGACAAACTGGATGATCCCGTCCCTTGCTTTGCACTGAACTGGGTGTTCTACTGTTTCGGCAGTTGCTACTCTGATCACTGAAGAGTTGCTTCACTGCGTGCTGTCTGTCAATCCTGCCGACGACGCCACTTGTGATAGGGGCTAGGTGTACCTCACACCCAAGACCCATGCACTAAGAAAATTTATTAAGGATCGTTTGACAGGGGTTGCAATTATTGGTTGCTTGCAACCCTCTCAGCACCAGACTTAGCAATTCAAGCAACACAAAGCCTTATACAGATCAACATTTAATACTACCGAACACCCAGACAGTGTTCGTAGACTTTCTGAAAAACAATATATAAAAACAATGTCTAAGTGAAAATGAAAAGCATAAATAATAACACTTACCATACAGAAAACGTGCGCTCACCTGACGCACTCAACTATCTCACGCACTCACGCATATCGTCCAATGAGACTAGTATGATGTTGTGCATGAGGCTGGCAATCTCACCGTGTAACATCGGTTGCTACCGAAACCACTACTGCAAGAGCATATGAATGCTTCATGCGGAGGCAAACCACAATGGTGGCCCCATGCTCCCTCAGGAGCGGAGAACGGAAATATGTATCTCCAAGTGAGCCCACGTGCTCTCACAAACCATCCTTCACATAACAATAATTAAATAATCATGAAATATGCATAACATAGAATTAACCAATGGAGATTTTACACAGTATAAAAGACTAGGAAACTAAGAAAGCTAACACCAACTAGCTAGCCGATCTTACTATTACTTACACCACATAATCAGTCTAACATTACTGAAAAAGCACAGGACTTTATCCTAGTAAGCTGTAACATAATATATTGCAGCACTCGCCACGCTAAAATAAACTATTTCGGCATCCGCACTGTAATTAATAAATATAACATCTAAATCGCGCCACAATTAACTATTATTCAAACCAACTACGTGTCGGATTTACATAAGCTCATGGAAGGTTTCCTGGATCCCAAACAATATGGAAATACTTAAGCATTAAATTTCATTTACACAAATGTAATATTTTCTTGCAACCCTCTCAGCAGCAGACTTAGCAATTCAAGAAACACAAAGCCTTATACAGATCAACATTTAATACTACCGAACACCCAGGCAGTGTTCATAGACTTTACGTCCTAGGCATGTTCTTGAACTAGACTTCAGCTCTCAAAGCTTGTTCTCTCTCTAAGACGGCGACCAGAATGAATAAAGAATTTTCAACTGCCGCGCTAGCCTGGACGATTCTCTTCTCTGATTTGCTGCTATACGTAAGAGGCTATACTAAGGTCGCTCTTTTTAGATATAAACAAAGATGGCTGCCACATAACGACAAAATGGCGGTGGACAACAGGCAAGATGACTATGGCACTGTCACACACACACACACCCACACACACACACACACATATATATATATATATATATATATATATATATATATATATATATATATATATATATAGATTCCCTCTATGACATGTGTGTTTCAGTTTCCCCATCCTTCCTTATTAAAATGGGTTTCCTGGGTTATGTAAGTCCTTCAAGATTGTTCTACAAAGTCCGGCCTGATAAATGGAAATTCTGAATTCTATTTTCTGGCAAGTCTGGTTGTGTATTGGCAAGCGTGAATCTCACAGTGTCTTAACATTGAAGCGTGTCAGATTATATTCCTGTCCCACCCCCGCATCTGTTTGTTATGGAGCTACTCAAAAGCTCCAATCATTTTCAAACATGCGTGTGGGACACAAAGACGCAGCACTAGAGAATGCAGTCAGCGACCCATTGCTTGACTGCTTGCGCCAAGGTCATCGAACCAGAGCTGACCAAGACCCTACTCCACCTCCACGTAGTGGTCGTCGAAACAGACTACATCACTGCAGTCTTGCTGAGATAGTAGGGATCGAAGAGGGAAGGAAAACGTGGTCCCAAAAAATGTCGTGCTGAAGTCGAATGTGTCGGCATAGAGGCGCAGATATCACAGCTCCGTTGTAAACAGACACAACGCAGCCAATGTCCTTTTTAGAACGAACGAGGAAGAAGAGGAAGAAGAAAACATGCGTGTTGGCGGAGGGCGGGGGGAGGGAGGGAATTTCAAAATATTCCTGACATGAAAATAATGTGAACGTAAGGCAGAGGTCACCTCTCCCACATATGGCATAAAAATATCCTATTCTTATGTACGAACTCATAGACACATCTTTAAACTCTCTCAGCAATGTGTGTAAGAAGTAACAACTTATTACTATCTAAAGTAATCTTATCATAACAAGTCGGACAGGAAGCTATAAGATCATCCATGTTTGTCTAAAACGTGTCACCCAGACAAGTAATCTGTCACGCCCCATGGCCATTATCAGCGATTAGCAACTACGCTGGCAATTTTGTAGGGCTAATCTGTATTCTGCTGTTGGCTGCACCCGTGAGTTAAATGAATAACAAACAGACATGCCGACTTATCACAGAGAGCGGTGTAAAAAGGAAAATACCAAATATTAGCTACACATGGCACGGAAAGTAGGACAGAAAGTGCGATAATTGAAAGCACGCAATAACAATCTTTACAAAAAATAACTGATTCTGCCGTAGTGAAACAGAGACCGAGAAGGGTCGCCGCATCCTCTCACATACCCCCTCACCTAAGAGATTTGTAGAATATCTAGCTTTGGGGCGGTCAATTATCAATTCGTTCTACTGTCCACTAGGTCGCTCATTTTTCTGCACTGGGTTATTCGGCCGGCAGTGGATGCAGTTTTGGACGTATTGCCGTATGTCCACTCGTTGCCTTGGCCACAAAAGATATGTGTTCATAATACGCATCGTTTTGCTCACTGACATGTGTGCTCCTGAAAGCGATACATGTCCAGCCCTCAAAATCTGAGATCTTAAAGGAAGTGGCACGACAAATTGTTTGGTTCCAAGTCTCGATCTTCTAAACAGAACTCCATCCGTGTGGTAAATTTGTTCCATCCAAAGTATGGGCCTGCGTACTGTGCTGCTGTTCAGAGCTGTACGCTAAAGTTACATCCTTCTTTTGAGCTCGTTTCAGCTCTGTTAAACTCAGAAGAAATTGTGAGTCATAGATCTCCAATGTTGGGAGGTATGCGCTCTGCTCCATCACCTTCCTCGTAGATAAATTATGGATTTCACCATTTTGGTTTTCCAGGCTATGGTAGTCCGAGCAATCGTGTACTTATTGACGAATATCCCGTTGCATGTCTGGCCTCAAGTATTTCCAGGAAACATGACGTAATAACTTACGTGTAAACATTTATAACACATAATGAAGGGAAACCAGAGGCCTGTAAACAGTAAATAAATATTAGAAAAACATAAAGGTATGTTTTTAGGCACTTGTAAGAAATAAAGTGGAGGACCCTGTCTGCTGATGCTTCCACCATGGCACCCCTACGACCCATGACGGGTTACGGGTTGAAATGAGAACAAGAAATAAAGAAGTAGAACACTAGACAACAGAAAAACAACAGACGTGAGTGGCTTACCCAGGACTCGAACCCAGGACCTTCCGTGCGGACCCCGCCCAGCTTTGCAAGCGAATCACACCATCCTCCCTGCCATCTAGGCATCACCAAAAAATGATGCTTCGATGACGTGTCATTAGTGCGAACCGCAAGACATAACACCGGAAATTTACATGGGCAGTCCAACCTATTAATGACGCAATCACTTCTGTTGTTCCCCTGTTATACAGTATAGGTCAGTCCACGCAAGACAAAGACAAAGGAGAAACTAAAGCCGAGTATTCTAAACACAAGTAATATAAACACCATCCACATCGGCTACCTCAGTAATAGAGGGATGGCTAGGATTCTGTTCACTTGTTGGTAATGGGAAGGTGTGGCCAGAAAGGTGTAATTTTAGACTGAATAATTAGTTGTCGATCTAGTCTACGGTGTGAATTTGTGCTCCTGTTGGCATTCTCACCAGGTAATGGGCACTTTAAACGAAACACACCTTTGTCATCCGTGAAGAAGACAGACGTGTGAGACAGCCCTCGGTTGTTAGACATCTTGGCGCTGTCTGACACCAGAAAAAAAACACCTTTTTGAGCACGAAACCGTAAGAAGTGTTAGTAGGGCAACGGATATCGTGGGATGTAACAGCCCATTTGTGGGCGGACCTTGAGTTGTGTCGATTAGGAAGATACTCTTGACTAAGATGTGATCTCATGTCATCCATACTGAGCATATGACTCCTGATTTTCTCCCTAGAGAGATGGGTGGAGTTTTCCCTGATATTTTGACGTGGTTATCATTTAGTACAGGGGTGGAGATGAAGATTTAAACTGAAACAGTGAGAGGCTTGAAGCAGAGCTGAGAAATAGCCAGATCGTCTTCATGTGCGGTATGCATCCTCGATACGATACACCAGTGAGGTAGAGGATTTGATACGCATATATGTTGCGTCTGTGCTAAGAGAACTAACGACATTGAGAGAGTCCAGCAGTCTGTGCTGGGTTATTATATGGTGTTACGAAGAGAATACCTAAATAGCTTGGTTATATGGTGTTGCTTAAGAATTGCCTTCAAAGTAAACTTGTGGACAACATTGCTTTCTGTATGAATTCATACGCTACCTGATAGTGTTTCATTAATAAAAGTGGGACCCCTGTCATCAAGAGAGTTTTTCTGTGACTGCGGGACGTGTGTGAAAGTAGGCCAGAGAGAGTGACGACAACATTACACATGAATTCTTATTCTTCTTCACACATCGTCTTCGTATTGTCACAAATGGCGTCGTCGACAGGATACTGACAGACAGTGTAGTATAGAGTTATAAACGGAATGTTCAATGCTGCAAGAGAGCACTACAACCAGTGAGCACCAAGGGTACCTGAGCTATACCTTGCAAGAGTATTACAACACCCAGCACAGACGAAGCAGCACATCTGCGCAGTACATCTCCCCAGTGAAGATTCGCAACACCATATGCCCAGCAAAGAATCGCACCACCGCATGAGGATTCGAAACACCATAGGCCCATTGTAGAGTCGATTAAACGCAGGCCCAGAGAAGAATCATACCACCGTACATCCATTGAATATCTTATCAAGCCAAGGACCAGCCGTTTGCAGTTATATCAATTTTCCTGCAGCAGTATCCTCGCTAATGATACTCCATCACAACAAACAGGAACGCTATTGCTACGCCAGTGTTATTATGCCAAATCAATGGCCGACCTACCACGATTGACATTCAGACAGAGACTCAATCGTATCACCAGGCAGCACCTGAAACTGCTACAGGACACAACAGCGAAGAGAAGACAAGAGCAAGCAAAAAAATAAGAGACACGTTCTATTATCTATTGTAATATTATAATAAGTGTTTTCTTTCCATCTGTTTTTGCATTGTATTTTGCTAGGTTAGGGCTAGAGCAGTGATGTCAACTCAATGCGCAGACGCAACATGCCGGTCAGAGCCTTGGAGCACCTCGACCGCTGGAGGTGGCTCCCATGAAGAAATCCTCACACCAGGAAAGAGCCAGAGCAATGCGCCCGTGAAGGTAGTATACGTGACGGTGCCGGAGGTAAGGCGATTTGGTGGAAAGGTAAGTGTCGTGGATGAATTATCAGATAGGTAATAGATGTTTGTCGGCGTCTGTGGCCTAATGGATATGAACGCAGTTTCATAATCCAGATATACCAGGTTCGAAACCTGCTGCAGGCGGTTTGGTAGCAAATCGCTTTGTGTGGATTTTTAACAATGGTGTAAGCGCCGTACCGTTCAGAAAGCAATGGCAAACTACTGAATGAAAAAATTGCCTAGGAAAATCACAAACAGCCAATAAAAGCTGGGGTTGATTGCCACGTCCTGTAAAGGATAAGCAACTAACTTTAATAGATTTTTACAGTCCTGTCTGAGCAGAGGTGATAGTGATGACAATGTGAAAGTAAGGGGTAAGATATAGTTTTTATCACGAGGGTGATCGTTTAAGAGAAAGGACAGTCTCTGGTTAGAATAATTTATCTAATCCAGCCTATCTGGACAACGATATTCAAATCAGACGCACTTTCTCTCCTTGTACAAAAATACAAGTTACACTGCACTCACATGCACACAATTCTGTGACAAATACGCACGAACGTGAAAACAAACTATGGATAACATATAATGGATAGGGGTTGACCGACACGATAACTAAAGGTTTTCTTTCTTCTTCTTTTATTTGATCCTTAGCCGCCAACCGTCAAAGCAGTCAGTGGCCAGTACGCCTGGTGGCGTCTTGTAGGGCAACAACAAATTGATTCCACTTTGCTCGGTCGGCGGCCATCCTTCGTACAGTGCCCCAACTCTGGTTCATTCTTTGCATCTCAGCCTCCACAGTCCTCCGCCAGGTTGTTTTTGGTCGGCCTCTCTTTCGTTTTCATTCAGGGGTCCATAGCATAGCTGTTCTTGTGATGGCATCGGGGTCTCTTCTGAGGACAGGGCCAACCCAGCTCCAACGTCTGCCAGCTATGATGGTGTGCATGTCCTCTTGCTTGCTCCGAGTAAGCAGATCTTGGTTGGTGATGGTATTCGGCCAAAAGATTCGGAGAATTTTTCTTAGGCATGTTGTGTGAAAAGAGGACAATTTCGACATTTCCTTCTCTAACTCTCCAGCATTCCGCACCATAGAGAAGCACAGAAAGCACACAGCTCTGATATAATCTTAATTTTGTGCTTGTGCTGTATTGAGAGGACTTACAGATGTTGTTTAGACTAAAAAAGGCTGTTCTTGCTTTGTTCATTCTGTTGTTGATGTCTTTGCCTGCCCTGCCGTCTGGTGTTACTATGCATCCTAGGTATGTGAAGGCATCTGTCTGTTCCAGTTGCTGATTCCTTACTGATGTGGGCTCAGGGTTGATCACATTGAGCGTCATGACCTCTGTCTTCTTCAGGTTGATATTCAAGCCCACCTGCTGGCTATACTTATTAAGTCTATCCGTTCTTTCCTGGATGTGTGGATGTGAATGTGTTAGTAGTGCAATGTCATCTGCATATTCCAGATCTTCCAATGTAGAAAATGTAGTCCATCTTATTCCTCTTAGATTGCCCTCTGTTGTCTGGTGCATCACCCAGTCTATGACTGTTAAAAATAGAGTGGTTGATAAGGGGCATCCCTGTTGTACTCCTGTCTTCACTTCAAAGGTTAGGATGCTCTGCCCAATGCTACACGTAAAGTTGGCATAAAGGCTTTTTGTGATTGACACTATGCAGCTTGGAATTCCATAAACCCTCAGTATTTTCCATAAACTGTCCCTGTGTATACTGTCAAAAGCCTTATAAAAATCAACAAAATTAATGTACAGCTGTCTTTGCCATTCTGAGCACTGCTCTATAATGTTCCTGAGGGTAAATATATGATCTACACATCTTCTGTTCTTTCTAAATCCTGCTTGTTCTTTCCTCAGTTTGTGGTCTACTGCTTTTGAGATTCTCTGTATAATTATCCTGCCTAGTATTTTGCTGGAAACTGAGAGAAGAGTTATTCCTCTCCAATTATTGCAGTGTGCAAGATCTCCCTTCTTGGGCAATTTGACAATTATTCCTTTTCTTCACTCTGTTGGTGTTTTCTCTGGTTTCCAGACTTGTGCAAATAGTGGTTCTAATAGTTCTGCTGCTAGCTCTGGGTCTGTCTTAAATAGCTCTGCATTTAAGTTATCTTGACCAGGAGCTTTTCCATTCTTTAACCGTTTGATTGCTGTGATGATTTCTTCTTTTCGTGGGATGTCTGTATTAACATCTAGATCATTTTCAGCCCCAGGAACATTCAATTGTGTCTCTGGTGGTTCCTTATTCAGAGTTTCTCTGAAACGCTCTGCCCATCTTGTTTCCTGTCCCTCTACTGTCGTGATGAGATTTCCGTGCTTATCTCTTACTAATGTAATATTGTTTCCACCTCGTTTTCCACTTATGATTTTAGTTATTTTGTTTACTGTGCTTTGTTCATTTCTCAGTGCTGCCTCTTCTGCCTGTCTTGCAAGGTCATCCAGAAATGTCCTTTTGTTAGCACGGGTTTAACGTTTAACTTCCTTGTCCAGCTGACTGTACTGTTCACTATATATTGCCTTTAACCTGGGAGACTTAGCTTCTGTTTTCTTTCTGTGACAAATACGCACGAACGTGAAAACAAATTATGGATGACATATAATGGTTAGGGGTTGACCGACACGATAACTAAAGGTTTAATAAAGTTTATTATCAATAGAAAATCACAACATAAATCAAAAAGTATCAAGAGATCATGGTTTACAGACAAAAATGAAAATTAATCAAATAGGTTCTCCCCTCTGGTACAGGAAAAGAATGGACGATCCCAACAGAGGTTAATTTACCCAAAAGATGAAAAGGTAACAATAAGTTATGAAATAGTCAGTATGGGAAAAGAATAGGTTCCTAATGTAATCTATCCCGTGACTAATCAGATTATTGAGATAAAAAGAAAAGAAGAAATCATATAAGTATATGATGTTAACAAAAGACATAAGTTTCTTTCTCTGTTCATTCAATTCACATACACGCAATGGCCACTTTCAGACTCACTTACCCCAGTAGTTTTCACATGCATTCCAAGGAAATACACTAATAAGTAATAAAACTATTTAGTGTCAAATTTAAGTTTGCCAAATCCAGCCCCAGACTCTCCGTAGTTGCTGACTGCAAATTTCACTGGAGTCGCTAGAGCCGGTGTTTTAATTTGTCCTGGATACAATAAGTTATCTATGCCTTCAGTTGGTTGGAGTAAGGTTCATGCGTAGTGATCGCCGATGTAGGATAAATAGAACATATACAGTTCCTAGTTTGTTTAGCCTCAGGTGGCTGAGACGCTAGCTTAAGTTACACAAATGTTGCTGACAACGTATTTCGCCACAGCTGGAAGATGAGATTGATATAAGAAAATCTGGTAATAGTTCTGGTCCAGTTAATATTATAATTTGATGTTTCTATTCTGGTTTCTCTCATGAAAATGAGGAAAATTGGACCACACAGGTCACAGCAAGAAGCTCATTAATATTAAATATTCTTAGATGCTTATAATATTATAAGTTCATATGATCATAAGTTCATATGGCCATAAAAAAACCGCTAGTACTCAGGTTTGATCAGCCTATATTTTGGAAAAGAACATATAAACATTTAACCAAATTATCAATATCATATCTAACGCGTGATAAAATACGACCTCTACACCACTGTTATAAATAAGATTTAAAACACAAGTGTCTAGCTTATCCTATCGTTCTTTTAACGCGTGATATGAACACTAGTCATTTAAACACATTACATAAAATGGATAGAAGTAAATAATATATACCGTCAGTAGACAGTTATTTAATGTATGTACTAGTCAGTTTAAAACATCTCTTGACTGGGAAATAGCGAGTAATTAAATTTACTTTACGGCTGGAACATTTAGCTATAAGTTATTTAATTAGCACAGAAAATCTCAGTGAAATATAATGCACTTTAAACACACTAAATCACTGAAAAGCTAGTATATAAATTACCGCAATCAGAAAAATGAAACACTCCACGAATATCTAATAATTTTCACTCTGTACGAGAAATCTTAAGATAACGAGCTAGTGAATGCAGATAGATTTATGGGCAACTGATCATGGCTATCGGAGAGACATGGTATATATTGATAAATTCCAATCTATCGTTCTTTAATGCGAAAGTCAAACCTCCTGCCAGACCCGAGCCAATTTGCAGTTCGATTCTTGAATCAAAGGTAATTTTACCACCTCTGCCGCCGACAACCTCTCTGGCTTGACTGACTTTCATCATCTCTGCCTTGCCGAATATCAGCAACGCAATTAATTCCTCTGAAAGTTTTACAATCCAAGGTCCGTCTCAGACTTAACATCGTATGTTCTTTGATAACACCATTACGCCATGCTCCGCGCTTCGCTCTCTGTCTCACATAGGGCTTAATTGCCAGATGGCTCACGTGGTAATTGCACTGATGAATCCTTCGTTCATGTAGCGAAAAAATATAAACTAGATGGGGAGGTGCAAAAGTGGATGATTACTGCTGCACTATTTCCATCTGTGACAGTAAGTCCCACTTGGCAAGAGTATGTGAAGGACGTAGAGGCAGTGTGGAAAGTAGCGCTCTTTTCTGTAGAAGATAAGGTAGACGTTATCTGGAATAATGTTACACCCATGGTCTCTAGGGAATTACGTATACGTGGAGGAGCCAATCCAGCCCTGAGAAGTTACTCGAAATAATGGAAAAGCCTACAGTGAGCGACAACTAGTCAATGAGATGACTAGGGATTTCCAAACCGTGAGTCAGGGCCTAGGGAATATGCTGTTCTCTGGGAAGGCAAAAAAGCCTGAAACGCTAGTGCAGATAGCCAGTGCAGAAGCTCACGAAGAGGAGGCACTCAAAGGAGAAGTAGCTAGTCTAAAGTCCCAGCTAGCACAGCTATCACAGACCAGTTCGCCAGCACAAAAGTAGACTCGAAGAAGAAGGAAAAAGTGCCAACCGCATGAAAACCTAGAGCATAACCAAGGTTTGATCAACTGGAACCAAAACTAAACTTTCCTGTAGGTGAGAGTCAGGCAGTTGATAGTGAACGCAGTGATTTAGAGGTAAGTAAAAACACATATGCACCAACAAGGCGGCAAGGATTTTGTAAGTGGTATAATGTCGATAAAGGATGGGGATTTATAACACCGGATAATGGAGGTGTTGATGTATTTGTAGATCAGACTAAGATTTTTTTTCAGAAAGGGATTCCGTAGTCTGGCTGTCGTGAAACGAGTGTAACCCACTACTTTGTTAATCACTCTGTCGAGATACAGATTTGCTTCAACCAATCAACGAGCAACGTTCACCAGTCTCTGAGACAGAATAAATTAACGGCCATCTTGTTCACGCAAGATGGCGACAGAAAACTGAATAAAATTAGGCTGTATGAGCAAAAGACGAAACTGCAGGAAACCAATCAGCTTGCTCCGCCAGGAACCAACCAAAAGTTTTGCTTAAGCATTCACCTACCTATATAATCGGGCGAGATTTTATGCAAAGGCACGCAACCAGACACGAAGCCAGAGATACCGACCGACTGAAGAGGAGAGAAGCTGTCACGATTTATTGCTTACCTGAGGGCATCGACCTGCAACCTACTTCACTAGTCGAGTCAAAATCTGGCCTTTTTAAATCTTGGAGGGTAAATATAAATTTATGATAACCTTTAGGAAAATAGGCCTTCAGCAGGTATATAATGTTGGTATTTGTTGTGTGTCATTATACTACCTACACCTGTATATATTTAATATATTTTTGGTTCACTATGAGTGTATATGATTGAATAGACGAAGACTAATAGGACTCATACTTCAATCTATTGTCTCCTATATTCAGTCTATTGTCTCCGATAACTCCAAACTGCAATATAACCAAAACAGTCCTTGTTAGGACTCAACCTATTGTCTTCCATAACTTCAGTCTATTGTCTCTGATAACTCCAAACTGAAATATAACCAAAACAGTCCTTGTTAGGACTCAATCTATTGTCTCATATAACTCAATCTATTGTCTCCTATGACTTCAGTCTATTGTCTCAGATAAAACCAACTGCAATATAACCAAAACAGTCCTTGTTAGGACTCAATCTATTATCTCATCTAACACCAATCTATTGTCTCCTATAACTCCCACCTGATATATAACCAAACAGTCCTCGTCTCATATATTCCTATCATAAGAACATAACAATATTGTTAGGATATATGTTACCAGCTAGTATAGCACTTGTCAGAGAGGGCTTGGTATATTATAGGGGGAAGGACATTGTTGTATCACACCTAGGTGTACATATTATTGGATTTATTCATGTATTGATTTATATTATGGGATGTATTAATGTATTAAATGTATTCATGTATTGAATCTATATTATTGAATGTATCCATGCATTAGTTTATCAGAAAGAATGTTTTGCAAGTAGACACCTGTCTTGTCTCGCTATTGCTAAATCATACTGAGCCACGTTGTCATTCATCCTACATGCAGACACTGAGACACGCTCATATCATATACAATAGAAATAGGTGGGCTCGAGGACAGAAATTAGCCCCTATTTTTCCTTGTTACAGGTTTTATTCGTGTCCTAAAACCTGAGATCGTGGGTCGTCAATCCAGCTGCCTGGAACTCCGCAGGAGCATAGAGGTTGTCCTGACTCTAATCTTTGGTTCCCATCAGTCTTGGGTGGGCTAAAGTAACGAGCCTCAGCAGGAGTTGTGTGAACAAAACTAAGGAGAACAGAACGTTTTAAGAGATGAGTACACATTAGTACCATTTCTGTCAGCATTGTGAGCAAAAGCTAGTGTCCGTGACGAAAAAGTGAAGTAGCATAGCAAGAGACAAAAATAACAGCATAGCTGATAAGTGTTATATCCTTAATTAACAGCACAGCTGATACTTGTACTATAATTGAATAACAGCACAGCTGATATAATTATTGTTCCTATAATTGGAAAACTTGTATCTATATAAAATATAAATATTTGTAAATCATATGTAAACTTACAAATTCATTACATTCCATTTTTCAACATTCACCTTTCAGCACAAGAGTAGATAGTGTTTATACTAAATAAATAATAAGGAAATTGTATTTGAAGACTTGTCAATTTTATCATTGTTAAGTAAAATCTGTTTCCTTGTCTTAATATCACAGTTAGTTACACAGCGGAGGTGGCAAGTTATGTCGGTCTCCTCTCTACTAATTTTTCGAGATCAGAACATTCACAGCCGTAACTAATTTGTGATACCAGTAGTTCTCTCAGACACTGGGACTTCACCATTTTCTGCAGAAATTCTATTTCTGTAATTGTCAGTACTATACTGATCTTAAAGCCAATAATAACCTCTCGCCACACTGGCGAGAAATGAGCGAGTAGAATTTGACAGCAAACCATCTGTCCAGGGCATTGAACCGGTCTTTGTATGCGGCATTGGCGGCCAGGAATGTAAGGGTAGCAGGAGGCGACCCATGGCACAGAGGAAGCCTAAAAAAATAAGATGCTACAATTGAGGAGTCTTTTCAGACCACATGGCAGCCAAGTGCCCGCAGGGCCCGCTTCCGAAGATATGTTTTCAGTGTAAGTGCCCAGAGCATTTGATATCGGTTTGTCCCTCAAAGAGCACCCTCACTAAACGTACCGACACATCTAGGTTGCATTCAGGGTGCAGGCCAAGAGATGACCGTGACAACTGTTACCCTAAATGCGCCAAGAAAAGCAGTCAACGTTCAGAAGAGGAAACTCATCTTAAACAGATAGGAGGGAATACACGCCGACGCTCTGGAGAGGACACTAATCTAAATCAGTTTGGGGGGAATACACGCCAACATCGACGGAAAACAAGTGTAAAACGCATAGGAAGCAATACCCCAACAAGGCCGACAACTGCACGCACTAACTCGCTGAACTCTCAACCGAGTAGCGACGCTGTACGAGCGGACAATTCTCCCAGACCGCGACAAGCAATCAGACATACACGTGGAACTGACAATGGAGCAGAATACGTTTGTGGGGACCACAAAAAATTTAGGAGCGAAACATGTGACGGGGTGGCCAGAAAGGTGTAATTTTAGACTGAGTAATTAGTTGTCCATAAACTGTCCCTATGTTCCAAGCAAAATACTAGGCAGGATAATTATACAGAGAATCTCAAAAGCAGTAGACCACAAACTGAGGAAAGAACAAGCAGGATTTAGAAAGAACAGAAGATGTGTAGATCATATATTTACCCTCAGGAACATTATAGAGCAGTGCTCAGAATGGCAAGGACAGCTATACATTAATTTCGTTGATTTTTATAAGGCTTTTGACAGTATACATAGGGACAGTTTATGGAAAATACTGAGGGCTTATGGAATTCCAAGCTGCATAGTGTCAATCATAAAAAGTCTCTATGCCAACTTTACGTGTAGTGTTGGGCAGAGCAACCTAACCTTTGAGGTGAAGACAGGAGTACGACAGGGATGCCCTTTATCAACCACTGTAGTTTTAACATTCATAGACTAGGTGATGCGCCAGACAACAGAGGGCAGTCCAAGGGGAATAAGATGAACTACATTGGAAGATCTGGAATATGCAGATGACATTGCACTACTAGCACATTCACATCAACACATCCAAGAAAAAACGGATAGACTTAGTAAGTTTAGCCAGCAGGTGGGCTTGAACATCAATTTAAAGAAGTCAGAGGTCATGACGCTCAATGTGAGCAACCCTGAGCCCATATCAGTAAGGAATCAGTACTGGTACAGACAGACACCTTCACATACCTAGGATGCATAGTAACACCAGATGGCGGGGCAGGCAAAGACATAAACATCAGAATGAATAAGGAAAGAACAGCCTTTTTTTTTAGCCAAAACAACATCTGGAAGTCCTCTCAATACAGCAAAAGCACAAAATTAAGATTATATCAGAGCTGTGTGCTTTCTGTGCTTCTCTGTGGTGCGGAATGCTGGAGAGTTACAGAGAAGGAAATGTCGAAATTGTCCTCTTTTCACACAACATGCTGTTGCGTGATAAATTCTCGCAACATCGTTTTATTTCAATATCTGTTTTATAACGCAAGGGCAACAACTGCTTGAAATTTATAGTCACTTTTCTCGGTAAGCATTTGTCTTCTCGCGTTGGTATCGAATGCAGTTAAGTTTGAGCTGTGGTCATTTTGCGCTGGACTGCGCATGACTTGTCTTGCTTCTTTGTCGATCGGTTTCCGCCCACGACTAGTGGAGTGAGCGATTTGGAATGGCGAAAGGGATGCCTCGTTGAAGAGGGGATCTCCGCTATTTTTTGTTCTGTCAGGGATGTGTAGTCCTCTTAATGGATATTTCGTTTATTCGAGATAATACCTCTAGTGTTTCCCACATGCCGGGAGGCGTGATATTTCTGTGTATTTCATGAAAGCAAGGTAAATTAACATTTTCATTAACTCTATCGATTTTTGGTCGTGAACGATTTCTGGCTCATAGCCTGTCTTCGAAAGTCGTCGTCACGAGATGTTTTCCTAGCTCACATGTCGCTGTATTGTACTGCATCGGTTGATGCAGGTACCAAGGACCATTACTTGCTACTTTGTTAAATGAACTAGGTTTGAAAAACCTTTATTATCTAGAGGATATTTTTGAGGACATTATTTATACTTCGGCAGACGTGTCTGTCTTGCTGAAGTCAAACTAAGGAGAGTGAACTGATCTCATACATCTGGTTAACTCCTGGCTGTTATAGAAAAGGATGGAGTTTTTCACCTGACTACATTTACAGCACTATGAAATATAACATGCATCTGACTCATCATTGTAATGCTGTCTACCGTCTATTGCTGTATTGAATGTTGCTGTGATAATGACTGTTTGATGTGCCTACACATTTGCGTAACCATTTTGTCACTGTGGCGTCCACAATAAATAATGAAGAAAAACGTCAACGGCTGTTTCAAGACTCATTGACTTTATACGTCGTGAGTTTACTGACGTCCTATGTGGATTGCCCTGTTATTGTTGTATGAACATTGTTTTGACTGAACACATCTACACACTACACAAAACCAGACATGCGGATGCCATCCATCATCATATGGCATCACGCATCATTTGGTGGCCATAAGCTGGTTTGATTCTGGTACTAGCAAACACGGGGTCCCTTACCCACTTCATTTTCAACAAGAATTCATCAGCATCCTTCAAGAAATTAACATTCTTCAATACAGTCAACATCTTCAAAATTTTCAAAGTACTCGGCGTTGCCCGGTAAAAGTCAAAATTTCAATTTTTTGACGGAAACAAGAATTTGACAGTACCCGGCGTTGTTACATGTTGCCGGATAACTCGGACTGCTGTTATCTTTTACGCAAGTCAAGCAAGTTGCTGCTGTCAAGGTTCCAGTGCTGTCGTTTTTGTGAAGGTCAAGTGCCGGTTGAAACGGGTTGTTTTCTGAAGAAGGCCAAGTACCGATTTCCATCAACTTACTTTTGGATTAGAAGGTCAAGTGCCGAAACAACTCAACACACAGTATTTCAGAAGCTCTTGTACCATCGTGTTAGCAGTGGAAGCAGTTCAGATGTGCCATCATCGTTGGAGCTTCGCTCTTTAGGACGTTGATTGACATCCGTTTTTCTGCTGTTCTACGATTGGAAGCCTATAAGTTAAGTGGCCTGTTTGTATGTAAACTGTGCCCTTATACTTCTGCTGAGTCTTCTGTGTATCATCTCATTCTATATGTTATATGATTATATGTTATTTGTATATTTATATGTTTATATTTCAGCGGGTTCTCGGTTGGGTGGTGTCTCCGTTAGATTATGCCACGTCATAGAGGTCGTCTATTGTGAGCGTTTTCTGTAAGGTTTGCAAATTTCCGATACTGGAATTTGCTAAGCGACTTCTGTTGCTATTTATGTTAGCTGTGATGACATGTTTTAATATTGTTTTCGTTATTATTTCGCATTCTTTAGTTTTGTTTTGATTTGTTTGTATTTGTTAGCCTACTCTTGTCTATAATTTAGTTTCATACAACATTTTTGTTTATACACTGTGGTGTCATGTATTTTGTTTAATTCTATCGCAGATATCGTCACATTTTTTGTGATATTTCATTAATTTCTGCTTTATTTTTAGTTGATTTCTGCGAAAGTTTTTGTATTGTTGCTGATCTTTGTTATTGTTTACATTGTTATTGTTTACATTGTTTGTATTGTTTACATTTTCAATGTTTACATTCTGCATGTGTTTACATAGTCATTGTTTACAGTTATAGTAATTAGTTAATGGGCTATGCTAATGCACTGTTACTACTACACTGATGATAAATGAATGATGAATAGTGTCGTGCACTATTGAATGAGAAGTGCACTTATGATCAAGAATTGATTGTTGATATTTCATATACAAGTTCTTTGATTGGAGACTTGTTTCCCACAGAGACTGGGATAATATAATGTGATGTGAATATACAAGTGCTTAATTAAGACTTGTTACACTTAGGTTTGAAATAAATTAGTTAATTATTTCAGGTTTTGGACTCATATGTTAGACAACATGTCTACATTTGAGCACTTTATTGAGCAGGGTAAATTGCTTGGGAAGACTGGTGATAAGTTAGAAGAATTTGCAACTGCTCGATATGATAAAGCAATGGAAGCTGAACAAAAAAAACTGCAGATGCAGGTGGATGAAAAGAGATTCCAAATGGAAATGGAAAAACAAAAAAGGGAATCAGAAGCTGAGGAAAGAAAGCTACAGCTAGAGGCTGAGAATAAAAGACTTGAAAAAGAAGCTGAAAATGAAAGACTTCAAAAAGAGGCTCAGGCTGAGGAAAGAAGATTACAGAGAGAGTCTGATGAGAGGAAAGAGAAAGCAAAAATGGAACATGAAGAAAAGGTCTTAGCTTTAGAGTTGGAAAAATTGAAATTGACAAGCATGAGTAATGGTAATGATTCAAACAAGGGTTCATCTTCTGGTAAGGCTAATAATGATACTTTTAAGATTAAGTTACCAACATTTAGTCCTTCCAGTGATGACATAATGTTCTATCTGGACAGATTTGAACAAGCATGTACAGCTCATAACATAGACAAAGCAAAATATGTTTATCAGTTATCAGGGATACTGACAGGTAAAGCTCTAAGTATATTAAATATGGTGGATGAACCTGACAAGAACAATTATGAGGTTGTCAGGGCCGCTTTGTTAAAGAAATATCAGCTTAACGAAGACGGCTATCGTCTACAATTTAAAAACATGTTACCTGAAAATGGAGTTGAATTCTCCGAGTTTATTGCAAGAATACGCATTACTTTCTCACGATGGGTTGAACTATCTAAGACGGAAAAAACTTATGAAGGACTTATGGACTTAATACTTAGAGACAAAGTCATGTCGTCTGTCAATGAGTCTTTCCTTGCTTTCCTTCATGAACGTAAACCTAAAACAATAAAAGAAATGGAAGATTTCTGTTGCCAATACGTAACTGCGCACCCACACATAACCATGGGTAACTCTAAGGTGAAAGAAGGTTTACCAGTTGCTTCGGCAGCTCCGTATGGCCAAAACTTTGCTCGTAGATTCCAACAAAATTTTGATAGAAAGAGTAGCGGTAATTTCTGTCAAAATCATGGAAATCAATTTCATGGTGATTCTTCTTCGAAGAATTGGAGACAACCTGATAGTACTCGTTACTATCACCCTAATAATTATAGGCATTTCAAAAGAGGATATGGTAATAGAGGTTATTCCTGCCGAAGACCTCAGAACCAAACAAATAGATGTTCGCATCAATGTGAACATGATAGTAATCGTGGAAACTGGAATTCGAACCAGGATAACAATTACAATAGAGACAATAATAACTGCAGAGATAATAATAACTCTGATAACTTCAGAGGTAATAATAGTCGGGGTAGATCTCAACACAAAAAAAAGAGATATCAGCAGGCTAATGCTGTACAACAGGAAACTGAGGGAGCCTGTAATCATGTTGTTGATAGTAAAAACTTTGACGCTGTCACTGGTTCTGCTTTTGACTTTGAGAGAGCAAACAAATGCCCCCAATGCAGTACTTTATTCGAACCGGGTACCATAACTACTTTGAGTTGTGGTCACCCACTTCCCGCTCTTCCTGCTGCTGTTGCGCATGACGGGAGGGGTTCTTTAATTCTACATAAGGG
Source organism: Oreohelix idahoensis (assembly GCA_024509875.1). NCBI lineage: Eukaryota > Metazoa > Mollusca > Gastropoda > Stylommatophora > Oreohelicidae > Oreohelix > Oreohelix idahoensis. The sequence continues at coordinate 120,563 of JAMPIV010001299.1, read as the reverse complement.
TCTTGTTAATGATACTCCGGTCTCACTACTTTTCGATTCCGGATGCACCACTATTGGTGTTAGACAATCGCTTGTAGATCCATCTTGTGCTACAGGAAGGGTTATTAAATGTGTCACATTTGGCGGCACTCTAGAAAAATATCCTACTGCTGTAATTCGCATTGCCACTCCTTTCTTTACTGGAGATGTGCATGCTTGTCTCTTACCTAATCCTATTGCGGACCTTATTATTGGTCGTATTCACGGAGTTAGGGAGTGTACCCCACAGCAGATTGCTGCTTGGGAAGATAATAACATGCAAGCTACAAATGCAGTAGTTACAAGAGCACAAGCTCTACAAACACCCGAAACTTCACTGAATAGTGATAATGAAGTTGATAGCCAAGATAGTCACTTAGTAATCACTCGTGACTCTTTCATAAAATTGCAAGAAGAAGATCCTTCTTTAAAAAAATTCTTCGTTCTTGCGAAGAAAGGTGATCCGAATCAGGATACAAATAGAAAATCTTGGATTGCAATGAGAAACGGCGTACTTGTACGTATGGTACAAGATTCGACTACGTCGGCACATTCGCAAATTCTTGTTCCCAAGAGCATGAGAGTCCAAATATTACAACATGCTCATGACTCGCAATGTGCTGGACATATGGGTTTTGCCCGTACGAAGTCGAGAGTCCTTGCGGCTTTCTTTTGGCCTTTTGTCAATAAGGACATTCGTATTTACTGCCGATCATGCAAGGTATGTCAGGAGGTCAAATCTAGAGGACCACGACATGCTGCGCCTATCCAGGCTGCTGACATTCCTATTCGGCCGTTTCAGAAAATGGCCATAGATATTATTGGCCCTTTTAAGGTCAAGTCGGCCAGAGGACATCAGTTTATCCTTACATGTGTCGATATGTGCACACGTTGGCCAGAGGCTATTCCTCTTAAGAGCATATCTACTACAGATATCGCAGATGCTCTTTGGTTGATATTTTCTCGCTTGGGGTTCCCCAGAGAAATATTGTCAGACCATGGCACTCAACTCATATCTGACACTATGTCACAGGTAATGTCTACCTTACATATTGAACGATCTCTCAGTAGTATCTACCATCCTATGTCTAATGGGTTAGTTGAGCGTCTGAATAGAACGCTCAAGACTTTGCTTGGTAAGATAACTGAAGATCATCCTCAAGATTGGGACAGGGTTTTACCCGCGGCTCTCTTTGCCTATAGAGAAGTCCCTAATGAACACACAGGATTTTCTCCCTTCGAACTTGTCTTTGGCGCGCGTCCACGCGGCCCTATGTCTTTATTACACGATCTCATCACTGCCGATGATATTAGCGATGAAACTCAATCCTCATATGAGTATGTCATTGCTCTTAGACAAAAGATCATTGAGGCATGTAAGCTAGCAACTGCTTCATCAGAAATTGCTAAAGAGAAGGCAAGGCAGTTTGCTAACAAGAATAGATGTCTACGACAACTTTGTCCAGGTGACAAAGCATTCGTCCTACTCCCCAGTAGGGAAAATAGACTTCTTATTGCATGGAAAGGTCCGTATGCAATAGTCTCTCGGATTTCCGATGTTGACTATGTGGTCGATATTGATGGAAAGCATAAAACTTTCCACATAAACATGCTTTCGGAATTTCACGAACGTCCGGACTATTTGCTGCCTATTTTCCAGGCAACGGATGATGCTCCTGCACCTCACGGTCATTATTCATCCCTGTCTGTCATTCAGGATGAGGAAGCTACCTTCTCTGATGTCAACCTTCCCCTTCCAGTGGTTCCATTACATTCCACGGAATCTTGGAAAAACGTTTCTGTTTCTCCTAATCTTTCTGGTGACGAACATCGACAAGTCTCGTCGATGTTACAAACATTTCAGGATGTTCTCACTGACATTCCTGGACACACAGATGTCATAGAACATGACATAATTCTTACCGACAATAATCCAATTAGGGTTAGGCCGTATCCTATTCCTATACACTTTCAGTCGCAAGTGGAAAAGGAATTGGATGAAATGATTCAATTAAATATAATTGAACCATCGACTTCACCATATTCTTCTTCCATGGTTATTGTCCGGAAGAAGGATAAGAACATACGAATTTGTGTTGATTATCGCAAATTGAATCAGGTCACAAAGTTCGACGCTGAACCGATGCCTTTGTTAGAAGATCTACTGATTAGACTTTCTAATTCTAGATTCTTCACTAAACTTGACTTGTCTAAAGGTTATTGGCAAGTGCCTTTAGCAGAGCATGCCAAACCTCTTACTGCTTTTTCTACACCTAGGGGTCTATTTCAATGGAATGTTATGCCTTTTGGTCTCATGAACGCCCCTGCCACTTTCGTTCGCATGATGCGTCGAATTCTGTCACATCGTTCGGATGTCATCGCATACTTAGATGACATCTGTCTCTTCAGTGATACCTGGGAAGATCACTATTTAGGGTTATATGACTTACTGTCCACTCTACGTGAGAATAATTTGACAGCAAAACCTTCTAAAGCTTTTGTTGGTTTTGGTGAAATCTCTTTCCTGGGTCATCGTGTTGGTCATGGTCTCTTGAAGACAGAAGACCCCAATACTTCCAAAATACTGAACATCTCTGTTCCTAAAACGAAGAAACAAGTTAGGAGTCTCTTAGGTTTAATTCAATTTTATGGGAGATTTATTCCAAATTTATCTTCGATCATGGCACTGATAAGGGTGGATTTGAGCTGAAGTGGTAACTTGCCACCCTTATCGACACCTGGTATAAAAGTGCAAGATGTAGGTGTCTTCTCTGATTTAGGATGTTGCTGTGTATGTGGTAGTGGAACAGTTCACAGGGTTATCACACAGGCAACATGACGTGTAGAGTCATAGAAAGGGTAACTTCGTTGTATAAGTTTCTTCCATTTATTGCACGCCACAAAACAGTCATGATACTTATGACATCAACATAGTTAACGAGTTCAGCAAGATGATATGGCACATTGAAAACAATTTCTGTAGTCAGCAATGACAGCTGTTGTATATATGCGTCATAAGACATCACAGTTCAATAGATTCAGAAATTCATAAATCATAGAGTTCTAGTTCGTGAAGCTGTATAAATAATAATAATTTCTGCAACAGTGTCAGCTCTAGATCTCCAATTTTCATAATCAATAACTAATTTTCCCATTCTGATGCTAGCAGATCAGTTGTATACAATAAGTCCGTTCACTGTCTGCACGTGAATAGCATACATGGGCTACAGGTCAGCTCGACCTTTATAATGTTCCTAAGTCTAACCATCTGACTTGGACGTGATCTCTGATATAACGAATCCTGGAACACAGACAATAGTCTTGTTGGTCTAGAGCGACCCATATATATTTAACTAGTTCAGGTATAAAGATACCGGTGACTTAATCCTAGTCAAAGTACCTCTCCATTTTGAATCACACAGGCGAGCAAATAGGCGACAAAATGACGAACCTCTAGATGATAGCATAAAGTTCGATACAAGAGGAATTACCTTATTTCGGAAAATCAACCATGAACATATGCCTCCAGGCAGGCTGCATAATACTGGGAAATAGTCTAGTTAGCTAACTAACTCACAAAGACACTGTATTTCCCTCAGAAAATCACAAGACGCAGTTGCGTCTGCTCGCTTCTTAAACCATTTCTCAACTGCCCCAACTGGGCGGAACACACAGAACGAACTCCCAGCTTTTGACATGCGCAGAACGACAATCTCTGAGTTGCCGTTCACAATAAGACGATTCTAAGAACATTCGAGATAAAAGTCTTACACAGTCGCGCCTTTTATGGTCATGAAAAGAAGCGTTAAGAAAGGTTTCAGACATCTACCATAGTTGACTGATACTACCAAATAAGGAGATGTGGTCACGCTTCGTTCAAGAAATTATAGACCGAACGTGTCTCTATACAAGAGAAGGCAAACTCCTAAAAAATTGTAGTTTCGATAACTCGGATTATGTCCCTTTGACCATAGAAAACATAATACACACTTCAGTCAAAAAAATGATCATACATATGAAAAATGTTTATACAAACGAAAAATAATAATGATCCGTGCGTAACATTACCGCACCCTCCCGGGAAAAAAAAAATGAAACATTTTTTTTTTAAATCCTGGAGCCGGAAAAAATCTAGGCTCCTAACGCACGTATGATGCGTGGATATATACCTAACAAATTAGCTCAACGCATGGAGCGACACTGAGATCATATCTCAGATCCTTAGAGAAAAAATTTATCTAAGTATACGCTGATATATTCCAGGAAGGTGCCACCAACACACGCCACAATGATGGCAACAACATAATGACAATCAAATTATTCTCATACCAATATATGAAATTAAATATATTATGTGTTATCATACAATGTGTTGCAAATAGCGGTGTAATTTACTAATATACCGCACTATATTATTACATTATATAAAGTAACAGTAATTAATAAGTAATACATGTGTTGATCTACGTTGACATAAAACATTCAATAGAAGAAGATGTGGACATCATCCGCTCCCAATGTAGGACAGGACTTGATATCCTCAAAGTTCCACAATGGACATAAACTCGCAGACTTCAATGATGTGCTGCGAAAATATCAATAACACAAATCTTAAAGACAACTGGTAAATTTCTTAATACAATCCTGAAAATAATTTATTTAAATGTGGCCGAGTGATCTTTTGGCCCGTATATCACTAACTAAGCCTTCTTAGATAATTACATGGTACAATGTTATAAATTTCCCTCAAAAAAAAGTGAGAAAAAATCTACTAACATGTCATTATAACATTGGACTGTATATCAGGAAATATATATATATGACAGAAGAATCATGTGGAATCGTGTGGACATCTGGACAGAATGTCTGCCATTACATTATCCGAACCACGGATAGCTCGAACCGAGAAATGAAATGGTTGAAGAGCTATGGCATAACGAGTGGACCTCGAGCTCTTCAAGTTTTTGCTCTGAATAGCAGTAAGCGCTTTCTGGTCGGTTTCCACAATGAAATGTGCGCCTAGAAGAAATCTTTGTAACTTCAGAATAGACCATACCATAGCCAATAACTCACGGTCTAAAACCGAGTAATTCTTTTCTGCAGCGTTTAATTTCCTAGAGATATACATCACCGGATGCAAAGTATCAGAATACTCCTGCATTAGTGCTGCCCCAATCCCTGTTGACGAGGCGTCACTTCGAAGAACAAAAGTCTTCTCAATAGTAGGTAACTTAAGAATAGGTGGAGATGAAAATAGGGCTTTAACCTGGTCCAATGAGGATTGACATTCTTTAGACCAGCGGATCAGATTAGGCGACCCTTTCTTCAATAAAGTAGAAAGCGGTGCCATAATGGAGGACAGATTCGGAATGAATCGTCCGTAGAATTGAATCAAACCTAATAGACTCCTTACTTGTTTCTTCGTCTTAGGGACCGAAATGTTAAGTATTTTTGAAACATTGTGGTCCTCTGTCTTTAAAAGACCATGACCAACCCGATGACCTAGGAAAGAAATCTCGCTAAATCCTATAAAGGCTTTAGAGGGTTTTGCAGTCAAGTTATACTCGCGAAGAGTAGACAGTAATTCGTATAAACCCAAATAATGATCTTCCCAAGAATCACTGAATAGACAGATATCATCTAGGTATGCTATGACATCTGTACGATATGCGAGAATTCGCCGCATCATGCGTACGAATGTAGCAGGGGCGTTCATAAGACCAAAAGGCATGAAATTCCATTGGAATAAACCCCTAGGTGTAGAAAAAGCTGTAAAAGGTTTGGCACGTTCAGTTAGCGGGACTTGCCAATAACCTTTAGACAAATCTAGTTTGGTAAAGAATCTAGAATTAGAAAGTTTATTGAGTAGCTCTTCTAATGAAGGCATAGGTTCAGCATCGAACTTCGTAACTTGGTTCAATTTGCGATAATCTACGCAAATGCGAATGTTATTATCCTTCTTTCGAACAATAACCATAGACGAAGAGTATGCTGAAGTGGATGGTTCAATGATTTCCAAACGTATCATTTCATCCAACTCTTTTTCGACTTGAGACTGGAAATGGATAGGTATTGGATATGGTCTGACTCTGATAGGATTGTGATCAGTTAGCACAATGTCATGTTCTATGACATGTGTGTGTCCCGGGATGTCTGTAAGAACATCCTGAAATGTTTGCAACATCGAAGAAACTTGTCGATGTTCCTCAGCGGAAAGATTTGGAGAAACGGTCACGTTTTTCCAAGATTCCGTAGAATAAAGTGGGACCATAGAAAGAGGAAGATTGACATCAGAAAAAGTAGTTTCCTCATCCTGTATAACTGACAGAGATGAGTACTGACCATGAGTTGCTTGTGAATTGTCCGTAGCCTGGAAAATAGGCTGCAAATAGTCAGGTCTTTCATAAAATTCTGTGAGCATATTTATGTGGAAAGTTTTATGCTTTCCATCAATATCGACAACATAGTCGACATCAGAAATTTTGGAGACTATTGCATATGGACCTTTCCATGCAATTAGAAGTCTGTTCTCCCTTGAAGGAAGTAGAACGAGAGCTTTGTCACCTGGACAAAGTTGTCGTAGACATCTATTCTTATTTGCAAACTGCCTTGCCTTTTCTTTAGCAAATTCTGAAGACGAAGTTGCTAGTTTGCATGCCTCGATGATCTTTTGCCTAAGAGCAATGACGTACTCATAAGAAGATTGAGTCTCATCGCTAATATTATCGGCAGTGATTAGATCGTGAAGTAAAGACATAGGGCCGCGCGGTTGCGCGCCAAAGACAAGTTCAAAAGGGGAAAACCCCGTATGTTCATTGGGGACCTCTCTATACGCAAAGAGAGCCGCGGGTAAGACCCTGTCCCAATCCTGAGGATGATCCTCAGTTATTTTACCAAGTAAAGTTTTCAGAGTCCTATTTAAACGTTCGACCAACCCATTAGACATTGGGTGATAGATACTGCTGAGAGACCTTTTAATGTGTAGCATAGACATTACCTGTGACATAGTGTCTGATATAAGTTGAGTGCCATGGTCTGACAATATTTCTCCGGGAAAACCCAAGCGAGAAAATATCAGCCAAAGAGCGTCTGCGATATCAGCAGTTGAGATGCTCTTGAGAGGTATTGCCTCTGGCCAACGTGTGCACATATCGACACATGTAAGGATAAATTGATGTCCTCTAGCCGACTTAATTCTAAAAGGACCGATAATATCTATTGCCATTTTTTGAAAAGGGCGAATAGGAATGTCAGCAGCCTGGATAGGCGCAGCATGTCGTGGTCCTTTAGATTTGACCTCCTGACATACTTTGCAAGAGCGACAGTACATTCGTATGTCCTTGCTCACAAATGGCCAAAAGAAAGCCGCAAGAACCCTCGACTTTGTACGGGAAAAACCCATATGTCCAGCACATTGCGAGTCATGAGCATGTTGCAATATTTGCAATCTCATGCTCTTAGGCACAAGAATTTGTGAATGAGTGGACGTAGTCGAGTCTTGTACCATACGTACAAGTACGCCGTTCTTCATAGAAATCCAAGATTTCCTATTAGTGTTCTGATTAGGATCACCTTTTTTTGCTAGAATGAAGAATTTTTGTAAAGAAGGATCTTCTTCTTGCAATTTGATAAATGAGTCACGTGTAATAGTCAAGTGACTATCTTGGTCATTTACTTCATCATTATTAGTTAATGAAGTTGAGGTGGATCCAGAGCATGTGCTCTTGTGACCACCGCATTGGTAGCTTCAATGTTTTGCTCTTCCCAAACAGCAATCTGCTGTGGGGTACATTCCCTAACTCCGTGAATACGACCAATAATAAGGTCCGCAATAGGGTTTGGAAGTAGACACGCGTGGACCTCTCCCGTGAAGAAAGGAGTAGCAATGTGTATTATAGCAGTAGGATACTTTTCTAACGTGCCACCAAATGTGACACATTTGATGACTTTTCCTGTAGCACAGGATGGATCTACAAGAGATTGCCTAACGCCGACAGTAGTACATCCAGAATCAAACAACACTGAGACTGGATTACTATTTACTAGCCCCTTATGTAATATAAGAGAACCTCTCCCATCATGAGCAACATTAGCAGGAAGAGCGGGCAAAGGATGACCACAGCTTAGAGTACTAACGGTTTTCGGATCAAATAAAGTACTGCATTGGATACATTTATTTGCCCTACCAAAATCAAAAGATGAGCATCCGATAGCATTATGGTCTTTATCATTATTAACCTGTTTATCTGCTCCCTGAGATTCTTGTTGAACAGAGTTTGTCTGTTGATATCTTTTTCTCTTATGTTGCGATCTACCGCGACCATTATTGCCTCTGCAATTATCATTAAAGTCCCTACTGTAATTTTTATCCTGGTTTGAGTTCCAGTTTCCATAACTGTCATTACTATCTCTATGCTGTTGAGAACCTCTATTATCTTGGTATTGAGGTCTCTGCATAAAATATTTCCCTCTATACCGATTACCTTTGTGAAAATTTCTAAAGTTAACCGGAGTAGAATAACGTGTAGTATTAGGTTGTCTCCAGTTCTGGGAAGAAGAATCACCCTGGAATTGATCACTATGGTTCTGGGCATAATTACGATTACTCTTTTTATTGAAATTTTTCTGGCTACCCTGAAATTTACGCATAAAATTTGGGCCATAAGGTGCTGCCGAAGCAACTGGCAGACCTTCTTTCACCTTAGAGTTACTAATGGTTATGTGCGGATGCGCAGTAACATACTGGCTACAGTATTCTTCCATTTCTTTTATGTTTTTAGGCTTACGCTCATGAAGAAAAGATAGAAAAGCTTCATTAACAGAAGACATAACCTTATCTCTAAGTAGTAAATCCATAAGAGCTTCAAATGTATTTTCTGTCTTAGACAACTCAACCCATCGTAAAAAAGTAAGACGGATGCCTGAGATGAATTCAGAGAATTCAACTCCAGTTTCTGGTAACATGGTTTTAAATTTAAGACGATATCCGTCCTCGTTAAGTTGGTACTTCTTTAACAATGCCGCCCTGACAACCTCATAGTTGTTTTTGTCAGGCACATCTACCATACTCAACAAAGTCAAAGCATCACCTCTAAGTATCTTGGACAGATGATACACATATAATGTTTTATCTATATTATGCACATTACATGCACTTTCAAATCTATCTAGATAAAATGTTATATCATCGATTGAGGGATTAAATGCTGGTAGATTAAGCTTGAAATCCTTAGCATTAGTCTTATTTGACACCTTATTTGCATCATTAGCATTACCAGTGTTCAATAACTTTAACTTCTCTAACTCTAAAGCTAAGACTTTTTCATCATGTTCCATTTTTGCTTTTCTCTCATCAGCCTCTCTTTGTAACCTTCTTTCTTCAGCCTCAGCCTGTAACTTTCTTTCTTCAGCCTGGGCCTGTAACTTTTTTTCTTCAGCCTCTATTTCAAGTCTCTTATTTTCAGCTTCTTTTTCAAGTCTCTTATTTTCAGCTTCTTTTTCAAGTCTCTTATTTTCAGCTTCTCTTTTTTGTTTTTCCATTTCCATTTGAAATCTTTTTTCCTCCACCTGCATCTGCAGTTTCTTTTGTTCTATTTCAGCCTCTATTCTCTTTTGTTCAGTTTGTTCTTTCATTTTCTTTTCTTCCGACTTCAATGCCTTGGCATATTGAACAGTCGCAAATTCTTCTAATTTATCACCTGTCTTCCCAAGGGCTTTACCCTGCTCAATAAAGTACTCAAATGTAGACATGATGTCTAAAATGTGAGTACAGAACCTGAAATAATTAATTATCTTATTTCAATGTTAAATAGCAACAAGACTTAATAAAGTGCTTGTATAATCTCTATGTTGAACCCAATCTCTGTGGGAAACAGGAGTTGACACCAACTTGTATTATCAAATGTATAATAATATCACAAGTCACCTCTTAATTAACAGTGCACTACCCAAATCAGTGCATAACCATCAGTTATTTATCATAACTGCACTACAATAGTGCATAAGCAAAAAACACCAGTTAGTTATGATAAGTGCACTATAGACCAATAGTGCATGAGCATATATTAACAATAGTGAAAGCTAACTATGCAAGAACTATGTAAACAATAACAAGACAATGTAAACAATAACAAAGGTCACCAACAATGTAAACAATAACAAAGATCAAAGTCAATGTAAACAACAACAAAGATCAGAGTCAATGTAAACAACAACAAAGATCAGAGTCAATGTAAACAATAACAAAGATCAAAGTCAATGTAAACAACAACAAAGATCAAACAATACGAAAACATTCGCATAAGTCAAATACACAAACAGCAAAACTAAAAAGAAATATGCGAAGATATGACTAACAAATGACGCTACAGTGTATACACAAAAATATACGTAAAGAACTGAATAATAGCAAAGGGGAGACCTACAAATACAAACAATCGAAATCGAAACTAAAAAACACAAAGAAAGAGAGAAAAGAAAAAAGAAAAAAAATATATATATACAAGAAACAAAAATAAAGCACAACTCGTCACAACTAAACAGATATAGCAACGATTGTCGCTAGCAAATTTCACTGTAGGAAATTCGCACAGTCCCTAACGAAAACGCTAACAGTAGAACCTCTGTGACGTGGTATCTTCTACTGAAAGACACCGCCCAACCGAGAAAACCCGCTGAAATATAAACATATAAATATACAAATAACAAATAACATATAACATATAAACATGTATCATGAAAACAATAGGAGAAAGTGTGAAAGTACAGAAGGCTCAGTTAGAACATAAGGGCACAGTTCACAAACAAAACAGGCCACTTAACTTCTATAAATCCAGCGTCAGCACGGTGCAGAACAGGATGTAATCAGCATTCTGAGGATAATGATCCAACGTTGATTAACTTCTGCTCCCATAAACAGCCATGACGAAGGAAATGAGCTTCTAATACTGCAACAGTTGTTACGGCACTTGACCTTCTGAATCTTCTAAATTGATTTAACCGGCACTTGACCTTCTGAACCCGCAACAGTACCCCTGAGACCGGAACAGTTGTTACGGCACTTGTCCTTCTTTTCACCAGATCAGGAAATCCATTCGCTCGGTACTTGTCCTTCTAATTTTACATAAACTTCAATATTGCCGAGCAGCGCCGGGTAGTTTCAAAATCAGCAACTGTCAGAAAATCCGGATACTTTCAATAAAATTTCTTGTAAGGTGGTAGTTGATGCTGTAGTTGTATCTAGTATGATGATGATGTCTGGGTTTGCTGACCCCCTTGATAGCTGGAATCAGAGTGAACCAACCTATGGCCACCAAAAATGATATGGTGCGCCAAAATATCAGATGATAGAACCAGCTCTGGCCACCAAAAATGATAAGGGTGGATTTGAGCTGAAGTGGTAACTTGCCACCCTTATCGACACCTGGTATTAAAGTGTAAGATGTAGGTGTCTTCTCTGATTTAGGATGTTGCTGTGTATGTGGTAGTGGAACAGTTCACAGGGTTATCACACAGGCAACATGACGTGTAGAGTCATAGAAAGGGTAACTTCGTTGTATAAGTTTCTTCCATTTATTGCACGCCACAAAACAGTCATGATACTTATGACATCAACATAGTTAACGAGTTCAGCAAGATGATATGGCACATTGAAAACAATTTCTGTAGTCAGCAATGACAGCTGTTGTATATATGCGTCATAAGACATCACAGTTCAATAGATTCAGAAATTCATAAATCATAGAGTTCTAGTTCGTGAAGCTGTATAAATAATAATAATTTCTGCAACAGTGTCAGCTACAGATCTTCAATGTTCATAAACAATAATAAATGCTCCCATTCTGATGCTAGCAGATCAGTTGTATACAATAAGTCCGTTTACTGTCTGCACGTGAATAGCATACATGGGCTACAGGTCAGCTCGACCTTTATAATGTTCCTAAGTCTAACCATCTGACTTGGACGTGATCTCTGATATAACGAATCCTGGAACACAGACAATAGTCTTGTTGGTCTAGAGCGACCCATATATATTTAACTAGTTCAGGTATAAAGATACCGGTGACTTAATCCTAGTCAAAGTACCTCTCCATTTTGAATCACACAGGCGAGCAAATAGGCGACAAAATGACGAACCTCTAGATGATAGCATAAAGTTCGATACAAGAGGAATTACCTTATTTCGGAAAATCAACCATGAACATATGCCTCCAGGCAGGCGTGAATAATACTGGGAAATAGTCTAGTTAGCTAACTAACTCACAAAGACACTGTATTTCCCTCAGAAAATCACAAGACGCAGTTGCGTCTGCTCGCTTCTTAAACCATTTCTCAACTGCCCCAACTGGGCGGAACACACAGAACGAACTCCCAGCTTTTGACATGCGCAGAACGACAATCTCTGAGTTGCCGTTCACAATAAGACGATTCTAAGAACATTCGAGATAAAAGTCTTACACAGTCGCGCCTTTTATGGTCATGAAAAGAAGCGTTAAGAAAGGTTTCAGACATCTACCATAGTTGACTGGTACTACCAAATAAGGAGATGTGGTCACGCTTCGTTCAAGAAATTATAGACCGAACGTGTCTCTATACAAGAGAAGGCAAACTCCTAAAAAATTGTAGTTTCGATAACTCGGATTATGTCCCTTTGACCATAGAAAACATAATACACACTTCAGTCAAAAAAATGATCATACATATGAAAAATGTTTATACAAACGAAAAATAATAATGATCCGTGCGTAACAGGCACCTCTATCAACATTGTTGAAGAAAGGTTCGCCTAATCTGGTCCGTTGGTCTGAAGAATGCCAATCTTCACTAGATCAAATCAAGAATATATTTTCTTCTCCTCCCATCTTAAGATTACCTACTCTTGATAGGACTTTTGTTCTTCGGAGTGATGCTTCATCCACTGGGATTGGAGCAGCACTGATGCAAGAATATGCAAATACTCTGCATCCTGTTATGTACATTTCTAGAAAACTAAATGCGGCAGAGAGGAACTACTCGGTTTTAGACCGTGAGTTGTTAGCGATGGTTTGGTCAATTCTAAAGCTACAAAGATTCCTCCTGGGCGCACATTTCATTCTAGAGACTGATCAGAAAGCTCTTACAGCTATTCAGACTAAGAATTTGAAGAGTTCGAGATCCACTCGATATGCTATAGCTCTTCAACCTTTTCACTTCACGGTACGAGCTATCCGTGGTGCGGATAATGTGATGGCTGACATTTTGTCTAGATGCCCACATGACTCTAACTAATACTTCTGTCCTATATTTCTATATATTACAGAGTCATAACACACCTATATTTCTACAATAGATTAGCACATCTGTACTTACTTTATATGTACACACTATCGTGCTTTGTTGTCATCTTCTTCTGTTCGTTTTTTAAGATGATAGAGGAGGACTGAGTAGTTAATATAAGGGCCGTTAGTTTACTAAACAGCCACAATTATTAATAATGTATTGTACCTTATGAAGCATATTAGTTATTAATTAGCATTATATTGCTTGTACTTTCTCAGAATGTCATTGTTGAGCTGAGGACTTACCTTACGAGTTCTAGATTGTGTACTTACCCTCGGAATACCAGAGCATATGTCCTGGATCGTCATGTAGTTTAACTTTACTATGTACTTATGTCATTACATGTCAAAGAATGTACTATTTAAATTTTCCTATCAGATTTGTACATCCATTTTTAAAGACAATATTAGAGTATGCTGTTTAATGATGATTATAGTAACTTGCATACGTATATTGTGTTTACATGCTAACGTGATGTGTGTTGGTGACACCTCCCCGATGTGAATATTTTTTGAGACATATTTATTTTTCTGTTGAGGTATATCCTCACCAGACACTCTATAATTAGCCTATTGTTTGGCAATTTAATTAATTATCAGCGCATAATTCGTGCGTTTTGAGCCGCTTATCGCATGCTCTTTGATATTGAAAAAAAAAATATGTTCCACATTTTTTTTTTTATCGGGAGGAGGTGGTGATATGTTGCGTGATAAATTCTCGCAACATCGTTTTATTTCAATATCTGTTTTATAACGCAAGGGCAACAACTGCTTGAAATTTATAGTCACTTTTCTCGGTAAGCATTTGTCTTCTCGCGTTGGTATCGAATGCAGTTAAGTTTGAGCTGTGGTCATTTTGCGCTGGACTGCGCATGACTTGTCTTGCTTCTTTGTCGATCGGTTTCCGCCCACGACTAGTGGAGTGAGCGATTTGGAATGGCGAAAGGGATGCCTCGTTGAAGAGGGGATCTCCGCTATTTTTTGTTCTGTCAGGGATGTGTAGTCCTCTTAATGGATATTTCGTTTATTCGAGATAATACCTCTAGTGTTTCCCACATGCCGGGAGGCGTGATATTTCTGTGTATTTCATGAAAGCAAGGTAAATTAACATTTTCATTAACTCTATCGATTTTTGGTCGTGAACGATTTCTGGCTCATAGCCTGTCTTCGAAAGTCGTCGTCACGAGATGTTTTCCTAGCTCACATGTCGCTGTATTGTGCTGCATCGGTTGATGCAGGTCCCAAGGACTATTACTTGCTACTTGATTACCTGAACTAGGTTTGAAAAACCTTTGTTATCTAGAGGATATTTTTGAGGACATTATTTATACTTCGGCAGACGTGTCTGTCTTGCTGAAGTCAAACTAAGGAGAGTGAACTGATCTCATACATCTGGTTATCTCCTGGCTGTTATAGAAAGGGATGGAGTTTTTCACCTGACTACATTTACAGCACTATGAAATATAACATGCATCTGACTCATCATTGTAATGCTGTCTACCGTCTATTGCTGTATTGAATGTTGCTGTGATAATGACTGTTTGATGTGCCTACACATTTGCGTAACCATTTTGTCACTGTGGCGTCCACAATAAATAATGAAGAAAAACGTCAACGGCTGTTTCAAGACTCATTGACTTTATACGTCGTGAGTTTACTGACGTCCTATGTGGATTGCCCTGTTATTGTTGTATGAACATTGTTTTGACTGAACACATCTACACACTACACAAAACCAGACATGCGGGTGCCATCCATCATCATATGGCATCACGCATCACATGCCTAAGACAAATTCACCGAATCTTTTGGCCGAATGCCATCACCAACCAAGATCTGCTTACTCGGGGCAAGCAAGAGGACATGCACACCATCATAGCTGGCCGACGCTGGAGTTGGGTTGGCCATGTCCTCAGAAGAGACCCCGATGCCATCACAAGAACAGCTATGCTTTGGACCCCTGAAGGAAAACGAAAGAGAGGCCGACCAAAAACAACCTGGCAGGGGACTGTGGAGGCTGAGATGCAAAGAATGAATCAGAGTTGGGGCACTGTACGAAGGATGGTCGCCGACCGAGCAAAGTGGAATCAATTTGTTGTTGCCGTACAAGACGCCACTAGGCGTGATGGCCACTGACTGCTTTGACGTTCGGCGGCTAAGGATCAAAGAAAAAGAATTAGTTGTCGATCTAGTCTACGGTGTGAATTTGTGCTCCTGTTGGCATTCTCACCCGGTAATGGGCAATTTAAACGAAACACACCTTTGCCATCAGTGAAGAAGACAGACGTGTGAGACAGCCCTCCGTTGTTAGACATCCTGGCGCTGTCTGACACCAGAAGAAAACACATTTTTGAGCACGAAACCGTAAGAAGTGATAGTAGGGCAACGGATATCGTTGGATGTAACAGCCCATTTGTGGGCGGACCTTGAGTTGTGTCGATTAGGAAGATACTCTTGACTAATATGTGATCTCATGTCATCCATACTGAGCATATGACTCCTGATTTTCTCCCTAGAGAGATGGGTGGAGTTTTCCCTGACATTTTGACGTGGTTATCATTTAGTACAGGGGTGGAGATGAAGATTTAAACTGAAACAGTGAGAGGCTTGGAGCAGAGGTGAGAAATAGCTAGATCGTCTTCATGTGCGGTATGCATCCTCGATACGATACACCAGTGAGGTAGAGGATTTGATACGCATATATGTTGCGTCTGTGCTAAGAGAACTAACGACATTGAGAGAGTCCAGCAGTCTGTGCTGGGTTATTATATGGTTTTACGTAGAGAATACCTAAATAGCTTGGTTATATGGTGTTGCTTAAGAATTGCCTTCAAAGTAAACTTGTGGACAACATTGTTTTCTGTATGAATTCATACGCTACCTGATGGTGTTTCATTAATAAAAGTGGGACCCCTGTCATCAAGAGAGTTTTTCTGTGATTGCGGAACGTGTGTGAAAGTAGTCCAGAAAGAGTGACGACAACATTACACTTGAATTCTTATTCTTCTTCACACATCGTCTTCGCACTGTCAAAGTAAATCATGATTCCCTATCGACCTAGTGATCAAACATGCAACGTTGTAAGGGCCTGTTTTCTGCCTCTTACAATCTGTTGAAAAATGTGTCATCTTTGCTCAACTTACACCATCGCCTTCCAGCTCCCTGGACTGAATTGCTCTGTTTCTGCCTCTGACGATTTTGTGGTTGTTGTTGCTGTTTTTGGGCTGTTTTTTGTGCTGTGTTGTCCGTACTTTTGGAGTTATCATCTGGATGATCCTTTTCTCTGGCGTGAGTATCGTGGTGGCGCCTTTTAGACGGAATTGATTCCGACTGGGCGCTTTGGTACCTACCAGCAAATAGTACCCCCTTCTCATCAGTTTCGGCCCCGTGCTGCGTCAGGAACCATCTCATGTCAGGGGTGATCGAGTCCTTGAACTGCGCTACGAGAATCATCTAATTCATCCCTTCATAAGATTCATCGAAGGTGCTGAGATCCCTTCTTCTTCAACCACGTTTCTAGTGGTGGAGTAAATTGTTTAAATGATTCATCTTTCTGGCTCTTAGCCTAAAGGAGTTTACAAAGAAATGTCTTTGCGTTAAGCATAAAACGCCGAAGCAGAGCCTTCTTCAACATGTAGTAGTTGTGTTCTTCCATGAGCATCTTGAGAAATACATCAAAAGTAGATCCCATCAGACTCTTGGATAA
The DNA here is from genome assembly GCA_024509875.1 of Oreohelix idahoensis. Lineage (NCBI taxonomy): Eukaryota > Metazoa > Mollusca > Gastropoda > Stylommatophora > Oreohelicidae > Oreohelix > Oreohelix idahoensis. Next base: position 103,523 of record JAMPIV010001299.1, on the reverse strand, counting down.
TTTCATGTTGTATCTCTCCCTCTCCAAGCCATATGTAGCTGCTAAGGAATCAAACCTAGAGAGAGAGAGAGAGATAGATAGATGACTATTTCATATGAAGCCTCAGAGTAGACATCTAATTGGAAGGATACTGCACTATGTGCTGCTGCATGAGAACTGTTTTCCCCATCGCTACCTTGAGAACTGCCAGACCCACCATTGTTATACCTTGAATCAAGTCTTCTTCCTTCGATTTCCAGTTCCTTCAGTCTAATGGCGTGGGCTCTGTCGGCGTCCTTTTCGGCTCTTTCAGCCTGTTCCTCGGTGAATACCCACTTGGCCTGTTCCTTTTACTTAGCGAGTGCCCTTTCCTTTCCTTTTCTGCTCTGTCGGCCTGTTCCTTCTTTTCTTGGAATGTCCTCTCGGCCTGTTCCTTCTTTTCTTGGAATGCGTAATCCTTTTCTCTTTCTGCGGCTTCGTGAGCCCTTTGCTTTTCCTTCTCCTCAACTTGGGCTTTTTCGTACTCTCTGGCAATCCTTCTCTCTTCCCTGCCAGCCGCTTTCTCTTCTTCTATCCGTTTTTTGTCTTCTTTCTCTCTTTTTTCCTGTTACCGCACCGAAGTAAGAACAAAGTCAGAAAGTTCTTTGGCTGAAAAACCTAGTTCATGGCCTAGATTAAGGCAAAAGGCATGGGGGTTTTGGGACTCTGCCATTCTGAGCGAAAGGTCCGTTTACAAAGCTACACAAATGTACAACAGCTACTTAACTAGAAAAATACAGGTTTACAACACTTAATTAGCCACACCAAGTGAACTTCTTATTTCTTTAACTTTCAATTTTTTTACAACAGAATTTGTTAATCTTTCTGATTATTCAATTATTCATTATACAGTTACTTTACTGTTATTTATACATGCAATATATGCCCAGTCTTACTATAAACAGTCTGATAATATTCTTTCAGTAAATCTGAAATTTATGCCAGTCAAGTCTAAGAATTACTAGACAGGTCCGACAATCGATCCCGGAGCGTCGAGAAATTGTGACGGTATTGCCTGCCCTGCTTTGCAGTAATGGCCCAACAGTGGCCAAAACTCAAGTACCTAAAGTGGGTGGTCAAAGGTGTCTACCTTCGCACAAGATTACTCTTCGAAGAGATGTAGGTAGAAAAATAAAGATTTTCAGAAAAGCGAAAACAATGCTGCATTGGCTGAGCACGTTAATTTTACGATCTGCCGACAACGTTTGTGAAGGATTAAGCAATCATTAGTTTCAGCTCGTTAAGCCCCCCACTCTGATTTACTAATTGGAATTATTATTATTCTGGTATAGCCCTGTTTAGAGTGTGATTAGCAAATCGACCGAGACGAACATGCAGTACATTTAAAATGATTCAATCGAAGTTAAATTTGTATATTAACAAATAACAGACTTAATAATCATTTAGTTTTAACGAGGGTTAAAATAATTGAATAGTTTAAAAGAAAATGTTCGTCGTTGAAGGATAATAGGTTTTTTGAAAAAAATTCACTTTGGCCGCTGATAGATAGATGTTAATTAGCTGCCAATAGTAGTTTCTGCTCCCGCTGGGTTTTTGGGTTCTGTGCAGATAAGTAACTGGAATTCTCACTGCGGCTCCGGTCAGGATTAAAGGTGCAACATGTTTGAAGTACAATCAAGAAGTAACTGCCAAGCTGGTCCCACGTTTCTACGTTAGTCCACTTCTGCCCTCACTTTGTTCCAGACATTTGTACCGTCCTGGTACCATCAACAACTATTGTAAACGAATAGAGACGAAATGCTATCCTGAGTATTACGTTTCCCGATACATACTTATGTGTCCCCTTTCTCATATTCTACCATCCCATCTATCTCAGAATTTACCCTCGATGAGAATTAAACTTAATCCCTCGAGAGAAAACTTTCTTTACATGTAAATTGAATAGCTTTATAGATATTTGACATTTGAATGAAAAAGTACAGATAGAATATGCTTACATTTACATCTCCACTGTTTGAAAAGTGTTCACAATATAAATTGAATATGTTTTCATTTACCTTTACACTGACCGAAAAGTTTAAAACGTTCATTAATTTTAAAGTGAATATGTTTACATATACATTTACACTGGTTTGAAACTGTAAGTATTATAATTAAAATATACATCATTTCTTTCATCTTTCCCTTCCTGCTCCATATGGAACTTGGGATTACTTTATGCTTTTAGTTCTCTGTAAGAAACAAGCAATAAAGCAGTCACCAGATCTTGCCGTGGTGGTTCATGAAATCATCATTCTATACGCTGAGGTTGCCAGCCTCAAATGACTTGGACATCCACTTACGATTTTCACATATTAAAATTCACATGGTAATATATACATATTAGCTCACATATTAGGAGTGAAAAATATAGAATGTAAAATGACTTACTCCAATCCTGGCTCACAGACTTTTTTGCTCAGATGAACGAAATTAAGGCACTTGATTAGGCCTATTACACGTGTAGCGGGGTCGTTACTTTTATAAGATAATTAACCTCTATGACTCCATGTGTCAGTTTCCTCAGCTTTCCTTATTAAAATGGGTTTCCTGGGCTATGTAAATCCTTCAAGACTGTTCCAAAAAATCCGGGCTGATAAATCAAGATTCTGAATTCTAACTTCTGGCAGTCTGGTAGTGTCTTGGCAAGCGTGAATCTCACAGTGTCTTAACACTGAAGCGTATCCGGTTATATTCCTGTCCCATCCCCGCATCTGTTTGTTATGGAGCTACTCAAAAGCTCCAATCATTTTCAAACATGCGTGTTGGTGGTATGGGGGGGAGGAGAAGGAAGGGAATTTCAAAATTTTCCTGACATGGAAAAATTTTGAACATAAGGCAGAGGTCACTTCTTCCATATATTTAATGAAAATATCCGATTCACAGACACTCTCTAAACTCTCTCAGTAATGTATGTAAGATGTAACAACGTATTACGACCTAAAGTAATCTTGTTATAATAAGTCGGAAAGGAAGCGATTAGGTCATCCGTGTCTGTCCAAAACGTGTCACCCAGACAAGAAATCTCTTGTCTGTTACGCAGCCTGGCCTTTATCAACGATTAGAAAATACGCTGGCGATTTGAATGGCTAATCTGTATTACGATGTTGGCTGCACCCGCGAGTTAAATGGATAACAAACAGACATGCCGACGTATTCCAGAGAGGGGTGTAAAAAGGAAAATATCAAATATCTGCTATACATAGCATAGAAAGAAGGACAGAAAGGGCGACAATTGAAAGCAAGAAATAAAAATCAGTACAAAAATATAACTGATACTGCCATAGTGAAACAGAGACGGAGAATGGTCACCCCATTCTGTCACGCTCAGCCCCTGCAAATACTTCACCTGTAGTCTCTTTATGCCGTTATATTTAACACGTGTCTCAATATAGTCGTCTTCCTCATTAATTATTTCTCTTCATCTCATTCAGTCTGTGCCCTATTGTCTTATTTACTTGTGCATACCTCTTTCATGCAAGCCTGGCTATAATTTCAGGAGTTTTGAGGGCTTGCTCTATCCAATTTCACTTTTCACTATCTGCGGTAAATTTTCCAATTATTATTATTATTTTTTTTTTTTTTTTTTTTTTTTTTTTTTTTTTTCGTTCGCCCGCTAATACTCTAGGCGAAATCTCAGGTTATTATTTTTTTTTTTTATGTCTAACCTGACATTGATTTTACGTGAGTATCCCTTTATTTCTTGTACAGAGACAGGTGTCCCTCGCCATTCAGGCAAATACTCGCCGATTTCGGAGGTACCCATTGCAGCTGGGTCGGCTCAGGAGCCGCCAGTCCCTGGTCGACGACACTCCTTCAAATGTGCTCGCCAGGTCTCGAGTTAATCCAGTCCAAATCCCGGTCGACGAAAAATCCTCAAATGCCGTCGCCCGGGTTTGATCCTGTATCACCCGGTCGCCAGAGCGGTGTTGTAACCACTACGCTAGCGCGGCTCCCCAATTATTATTATTAAAAATGAAGGTAGTCCCGTAGCAGATACTGCCGTAGTGGAGTAAAGTGTTAGAAACTTCTCTGTACTAGGTCGAGCATCGAGAGGTGGGGTGACTAGTTCCCTTCCTCGCTGCCTTTTCCTGCACTAATTAAAGAGGTAGTCAGGTACCCATTTACAGCTGGGTAGACTGGAGCGTGGTGATACCGTGAATCGAACGCGGAACATTTGCCGCGAGAGACCAGTGCTCCAACTGATAAAAAAATGTACAGGTTACAGAATAGAAGGCTTACACTGTCGAGAATGATGAGGGGACCTGGGGTAAGACGTGGAGTTCTTTGTCTTTTGTCCTCGTAAGAGACAAATCACCTTTTTCGATTTTTGTCATACCCATCTAAGGTTTAAATTGGCATGGCAAGATGACATATGTGGATAGGATTGAAGAAGCCAGACACAGGCCATTGGAACAGATGATAATAATAATAGCCCCTTCAGTAATAACTGACTATGGGAATGCGCCCCTGAGGAGGCAGCCCTCAGCTGCTTATTTTCGACGTTTTCTCCCCTCCTCTGCTTGTTGGGTGAGCCTCTCTTCGCCCAATCTGAGGTGGCGCCGTAATGTTTAAAAAAAAATGAAGATAATTTTATTTTAAGGATACACTCTTTGTGCTAATATTTCGTAGGCCGTGTCTCACAGCGTGACTATCCTGTTATCCGTTTCGTTTTCTGTTAACTGCGCTTTTCCATTTAAACCGCACGACTGCACGTGTGTCCGAAAGCAGTAAGATAAATCGACCTTGAAGGTAGCACTCGAAACTATCGACTAGTGCTCATGTTGTCATCCCATGGTTTACGCCAGGAATGAAATGAGCAGCTGGATGCAGTTTCATTTATAGGGCCATGGCGAGAGTGAGTACTGCGTGACGTTTAATGGGGAAAGTCACATTTGCTCACATAGCGATTTGGTTTTACATCTGTTGAGGAAATCTTACATATACCACTGTTAAAGAAGATTTTGTATGTATATTACATGTTGGCTCTCACTTAAATTTGTTAGCAGTTTAAATTTACGAGATAGCATTTTTATCTGAAGTCAACATGATTTAGTTGCCCCATATTTTATTATAATTGAATGCGATTATGTGTAGACGTCACTAGGATATGATGACGTAATGAGGTGCTGCGCTAATTGATTAAAACGGTTGATCTTTGCCTTTTGTATTTTGAATCCGTCGAAGCAAGACGTGATCTACTTCGCTCCTATGCGAGTTACCGTTTATGATAGTTCTCCTACATGACATGGTTGTATAATGGAGGCCACAAGTATGTTATTGATGCCGAACGCAAGTATAATAGTTCAAGAATAATTTATAAGAGGAGTATCGGTTTTCAGGAGCTATCAACCATAATTTTATGTCAGTATTCTGGTCATCGCTACTTTGATGCTACGGATGCCGTCATCTTCAGTATATATGCCAGAGTATGTGATGATATGACAAAAGGACATTAGGAGACGCATTGATGTATATGTATGAATAATATGCCATGTAATTGAAGTGAGGAACTGTCTGGAGAAATAAATATGTTTAATAACTGTGGACCCAAAACCCAGGCGTTGGAGCTAGTGAATTATCATCACTTTGTAATCACCCAAACCATTCGCTGATTAGTACGATCGCTCATATGTACTTGTTCTCGTCAGTTCTCCAAATTGCCAATTATCATAATCAACAAAGCCAACCATAACGCTACAGTTAAGGGGATAACGAATTTTTCCAAGAATATTATAAAGTATACAAGAAGAACCAGTGAACATATCAATTTTGAAGATTTTCATGAACTATTTTGCCGTTGAAAACAAGATTTGCATATACATGACAACTTGCGGCGCATGCGTATTGGGAACCATGACCAGTGTTGCCACAGCTGGGTATTTTTTACTAGATCTGGGTTTTTTTTGGCTTCCGTCTGGGTATCTGGGTATTGTTTTTTTCAAATCTGCATTAATCTGGGTATATTTGACAATTGGCATTTACAATGTATGTATTTTCTGTGCACTAAGCATTATACATTATATTTATATTATAATTAAATGTAAAAAATTATGCGCTATATATTTTTATAGGTACCACTTAAATTTAATTCTTGTTTTAACCACATCAATGACGTTGTTTTTTTTACTCGTTTACATCAACTATCTATTTATTGTTAATCTGTTAATGGCTGTCATCTACAATAGTCAGTCATTTTTGCGATGTGTTTTAAAGTATTCTTTTTAAATTTCAGAAGCAGACAAACAGCATATTTTTTTTTTTTATTATAAGATTTTTGGTAATAAAAAATAAAATAAAAATGAAGAAATAAATAAAAATTGGTAGCACACATCTTATTTGTGCTAAAGTTGCACTAAAAGATTGTGTAAGCATAGTCTATCCCGCGTATTTGAGGCGTAAAATAATCTGGGTATTTCTGGGTTTTTTTAAAGAAGAAAATCTTGGTTTATCTCTAGATCTTGAGTGGCAACCTTGACCATGACGACGCCCAGAAGAAAATGCCTATCAAGATGCCGGTTTCAAGTCTGCTGAGAAGACTTCTTTCAAATCTCAAGATTGTCAACATATTATGGCTTCAATTTCATCAAGGGAACCACTTGTACGACACTTATAACCTGTTGCAAATCACCAGTCGGTCTCCTGAAGTAGATTTATGGAGCATACCTGCGGTGTCGGAGAATTTTGTTCAATCCTAAAGATAAGTACCAGTTTTGGTCTAACAAAAATGTTTAGGTTATTTATTATACGCAATCCCTTGATCAATATCTATATGTTTCTATATGTTTTCTGTATATTAATATGTTAATTCGCGGGTGGTTGGCTGGGAGCTCTAGGCTTGTCATGTCTTTTCGAATGACCGCAAGTCTAACGCCGTTCTTTAGGGAGATTTTGATCCATGTCCATTTTTGAGCAGAAGTAGACTTGAGATTACTCGTCTTGATCCTGTCTGCTACTGGTCCTGGTCAATAGTATATGTTTAGCTGTTACGTATTGTTCATCTATCTTGTATTTTAATTGTTCTCAGTTTATTTTGCTTAGTTCAGTGATTCGTTTGTCAATATATCCGTAGTTCTAAACTTGCTATCATTCAGTTCTACATGTCAGCTGTTTTTTTGTCGAAGGGTCCTGTCGCGTCTAATTTTAGATTTCTGCTGTGATTTGACCTCATTTCCGTTGTCGTCGTAATTCGCTTGTAAAAGATTTTATTCAGTTTTAAATACATTTTCTTGGTGTGGCTTTTTACATTGTAGTGTGATATTGTTTTGTAAAATAACTGTTTTCCTTGGTTTATGTAATGTTAATTCACAATATGATACTAACATGGTGTGCATAGTCATTTTTATGCATATATTATATGACTGCAATACTTTGATTGCAATGCACTAGTAGTCTATTAGCTACTGTTTATTCGCCTGAGGAAGGCATATCATAATATAATGTTAACAAAAAAATTTATCTACTTAAAATTAATCTGTAAAGTATATTGATAGGTTGTAGCGTTAGGTTTTTATTGGCTCTTGGATCAGTATAGTACTGACAATTACAGAAATAGAATTTCTGCAGAAAATGGTGAAGTCCCAGTGTCTGAGAGAACTACTGGTATCACAAATTAGTTACAGCTGTGAATGATCTGATCTCGAAAAATTAGTAGAGAGGAGACAGTCATAAATTGCCACCCCCGCTGTGTAACTAACTGTGATATTAAAACAAGGAAACAGATTTTACTTAACAATGATAAAATTGACAAGTCGTTCAAATACAATTTCCGTATTATTTATTTAGTATATACACTATCTACTCTTGTGCTGAAGGGTGGATGTTGGAAGATGGAATGCAATTGATTTGTAAGTTTACATATGATTTACAAATATATATATATATATATATATATATATATATATATATTCTTCTCTTCTTCTTTGATCCTTAGCCGCCGACCTTCAAAGCAGTCAGTGGCCATCACGCCTAGTGGCGTCTTGTAGGGCAACAACAAATTGATTCCACTTTGCTCGGTCGGCGGCCATCCTTCGTACAGTGCCCCAACTCTGGTTCATTCTTTGCATCTCAGCCTCCACAGTCCTCCGCCAGGTTGTTTTTGGTCGGCCTCTCTTTCGTTTCCCTTCAGGGGTCCAAAGCATAGCTGTTCTTGTGATGGCATATATATATATATATATATATATATATATATATATATATATATATATATATATATATATATATATATATATATATATATATATATATATATATATATAACAACAAGTGTTTCAATTATAGGAAACAAATTTATATCAGCTGTGCTGTTAATCAATTATAGTAAATGCATCAGCTGTGCTGTTAATTAAATATATAAAATTTATCAGCTATGCTATTATTCTTGTCTCTTGCTACGCTAACTCAGTTTTTCGTCCTTGACAGTTAAATGCTCACAATTGCCGACGGAAATGGTACTAATGTGTACTCATCTCTCAAAAGGTCTGTCCTTCTTAGTTTGGTTCACACAACACCTGCTGAGGATCGTTCCTTTAGCCCACCCAAGACTGAGGGGGACTAAGGATGTAGCTCCGGTACAATCACTGTGCTCATGCGAAGTTCCAGGCAGCTGAATTGACTCGAACATACGACCTCAGGTTGGATGATACGAATAAAACCCTCTAAGATTTAAACAGGCTAGTCGACTTTAGTGAAGCAAGAGTTCCCGGTCAATGCAGGTGAGCAATAAATCAGTCTGACAGCTTCTCTTCTCCAGTCGGTCGTCTAGCTGGCTTCGTGTTGGTGTGTGCGTGATTTTAAATGAAATCTCGCACGTATATATAGGTATATGCCGGTAACTTTACTGCTTAAGGAATGCTGTTGATTGGTTCTCGGCGTGGCAAGCTGATTGGTTATATGCGGTTTCGAACAATCCGTGACAGAAACCGCGTTCCGAAAAACAGGGCTTATGCCTAATTTTATTCGGTCTGCCGCCATATTGGGAGACAAGATGGCCGTGACCGAGATCGCGTCCCGAAAAACAGGGCTTATGCCGAATTTTATTCTGGCATAGAGACTGGTGAACGTTGCTCGTTGATTGGCTGGGGCAAATTTGTATCTCGACATAGTGTATTAACTAAGAAGTGGGTTTACACACTCGTTTCACGACATAGGTAATTAATTGACTTATTGAGTCACTATTAGTGGTAAACATGGCCACACTAGAATCTTTCATGAAGATTGGAAAATAATTTGTTACAAAACTGACGCTTTGCGAAAATTTGCTATGGCTGAGTTAGCTAAAGCAGAAACTAAAGGAGAATTAAAGAAAGCTGAAATGAAACGTGAGAAAGCTGAACAAATAGCAAAGGAAGAGAAGAAGAAAGCAGAAAAAGAAGCTAAAGATGAGATAAAACGTATCGAGGAAGAGAAAAGACTTGCCTCAGAAGAAAGGTTGTTACTTCTTCGTATAGAAGAAGAAAAATTAAGAAATCAAACTGCTAATAATGGCAATAATGGTGATTCCTCTACTGCTACTTCTACACTACACAATAAAGGTAATGATCGATTTAAATTACCTACATTTAACCAAAATATTGATGACATGTCATCATACCTTGCAAGATACGAGAGTGTATGTATAGCTAATAAGCTAAACAAATCATTATGGGCTGGCAAACTTATACAATTTTTGGCTGGAGATCCCATGACTGTTGTAACTAATATGGATGATTCACTTAAAAGTGACTTTGATGCTGTCCGAAAGATTCTATTAGAGCGTTAATTGGTAAAGGTGCATATTCTCGCACCGTTCTAGTGCGCAATCTGCCACAGGGGACCACATGGCAGGAGCCAGGTAATTTTTTTCACTGTACTGCAGACGTCAAGTTTGTACGTCTTTTGCCATATTCCAATATTCATAATGGTGAGGCTTTGGTTACCTTTTGTAACAATAGAGACGCTCGTATAGTCATTGAGCGTGACAATGGTGCATATTTTCACCACCATTCGCTCAGGTTACAATTGGTACCTGATTCAAATTCAAGCAGATATTAACACGGTTATATTTGCAGTTTCTTGTCACATCCTTTGATGACTCAGCAGGTTCAGTCATCAGTTCTTTTTCCCTATTCATTTCCTTCTACAAAACTTGGGTATTTTAGGCTTTTCTTGTAGAAAACACTTTTTCTGTCATCTCCGTTTTGACAATATGTCTTGTTGTCTCTATGTTATTTTGCCATGCCTATGATAAACGGTAACTACGTTGATGTTTCCCCTCATGTTCAGCCAATGCTGCATGAGTTATCTGTATTATGGTCCCTATTGTGTAAGGGATTGCCTATGAAGATAAACTGGACAGAAAACTGTCAAGTAGCATTTAATAAAAAATTATGCATGCATTTTCTAAACCTCCTATTCTGAGGCTACCTGATATTGCCAAAATATATATTCTCCGAACAGATGCGAGTAATTTCGGGCTCGGAGCCAGTTTGCTTCAGGAACATGAGGGAATGTTACACCCTACGCTATATATCTCCAGGAAGCTGTCGGAAACGGAACGCATATACTCTGTAATTGACAAGGAGCTGTTAGCTGTTGTGTGGTCGATGCAGAAACTCCAGAGATACTTACTTGGTTCACCTTTCATCATTCAGTCCAATCAAAAGGCGGTCGCTTCTCTCAGAAAGGCTGATCATAAGAACGCTAAATTGGCACGTTTTGCAATATTGTTACAGCCATTTGACTTTCAAATTCAACCTATTCCAGGATCTGACAATGTGGTTGCGGATTCATTGTCACGACACCCATCAACTACAATCGAAAACTAAATACTGCTTAATCAAATGGTGATTAATTCATGACATTGGTCGTCAAACGTACTTTCATATGGAGTATGCAGGTCACTTTCTTTACAAACCAAAAACAATGCACATTGCATACTTTCGTGACTTCCAGCAATATTTGATATGAATAACTTGTGGAACGTTTGAAAGAATATCCTTGCATAAAGATGATATATTTTTTGCCAAACAAAACCTGTCGTAACTTCAAAAGTGTGTTTCTGAACCTTGCATCACAAAGATGTATTATTATATTGATAATGAATCAACTTCATGACCAACGTCATTATGACTTTTCTGCATAGACAATTCGGGTCTACTACTGCAAAAAATCTGCACATGTACAAGATACCTCCGTCAAGGCATTAGTTACAAGAACATATACATTCTTTATTCAAATTGCTTGTTAGCAATTTACTATGCTGCATATAAACATTGAACGATTTATGATACGATGACTACTTCTACATGGTTGATGGTTGGACTACACACTATGTTCCTGCAAATTGATGATACGTTGCGAACTGTCGTTTTAATCATTTCTGTCAACGTACGTGAAATTATAGGGATCTAAACTAAGTCTTGTCACCTCACGTTGGTAACCTACTTCGTTACTTGATTGAACAGCGATAAACATTGAATATGTTCCATTGAGATCTACCATCTGATTTAGTGCAATCTACCCAAACTTGGTGATCGAACATTAATTGCACTACCTTACAAATATACTTTCCATGGATTCTATTTACATATCAAGACTCAACAGAGCCGAATAAACACTTGGAACAATTTCAACTACATTGACTATTTGAACATTCAACAAAAATGACATTAGATAATTCTTCATCGAACGTTGTGATGTTCGTCACTTTGCGGAGGATTTTTACTATAATATTCCATGAATTGGTTAAGTTTAGAATTTTAACTTATTTATTTTATTTACCTCTACACCTCACGGTAGAAGGGGAACGACTAAGTAAGTAAGTAAGTAAGTAGTAAGTATTTTTTAAAATCTTATTAGTATATTTAGATGTTACAATTAATTATATATTATTAGGATTTTATTTTGTTACAAATAGACATTAGTAAGAATTGTTTATAGGTTAATTGGAATTTGTCATGTCTAATTTTCCTTCTTACATTATACACATACTTCCTTCCTTTCTTTTTTCTATATGTACTCTTTCTAACCTGTTTTCTTACTTGTCTTTCCTAGTTGTACTCACACTACTGTTTATTTACATTAAACATCATATTAGATGACATTACTTATTTTTAAAAAAACATCTACACAATTAATGAGTTATGTACTACACCTTAATTTATTTAAATATTATTTAGTTTAAACATTAATACTTAATTCTTTGTTAAACTTCGTACACTATTGTATATTTAGTTACTGTCGACGATTAATTTCGTTAGGTACAATAATATTTAGTACGAGGATATGATTTTCATTTATTGACATACTATGATTAGGACAACGACCTTAGACACTGTTTTATTGTAAACATCTCTGGCCGTATGTCATATATATATTTTTCGCGATTTTTCCTTAAAGTAAATTGCGACATAAATTTTTCTGATATGGTTGAAAAAGAAAAAACCAATATAATTGATCTTTTCTCACCGTCGGGGAGGGAAATTGTTAAAGACGATTTTATGTATATTACATGTTGGCTCTCACTTAAATTTGTTAGCAGTTTAAATTTACGAGGTAACATTTTTTATCTGAAGTCAACATGATTTAGTTGCACCATATTTTATTATAATTGAATGCGATTATGTGTAGACGTCACTAGGATATGATGACGTAATGAAGTGCTGCGCTAATTGATTAAAACGGTTGATCTTTGCCTTTTGTATTTTGAATCCGTCGAAGCAAGACGTGATCTACTTCGCTCCTATGCGAGTTACCGTTTATGATGGTTCTCCTACATGACATGGTTGTATAATGGAGGCCACAAGTATGTTATTGATGTCGAACGCAAGTATAATAGTTCAAGAATAATTTATAAGAGGAGTATCTGGTTTTCAGGAGCTATCAACCATAATTTTATGTCAGTATTCTGGTCATCGCTACTTTGATGCTACGGATGCCTGCCGTCATCTTCAGTATATATGCCAGAGTATGTGATGATATGACAAAAGGACATTAGGAGACGCATTGATGTATATGTATGAATAATATGCCATGTAATTGAAGTGAGGAACTGTCGGGAGAAATAAATATGTTTAATAATTGTGGACCCAAAACCCAGGCGTTGGAGCTAGTGAATTATCATCACTTTGTAATCACCCAAACCATTCGCTGATTAGTACGATCGCTCATATGTACTTGTTCTCGTCAGTTCTCCAAATTGCCAATTATCATAATCAACAACGCAAACCATAACGGTACTACCACTCAGCAATAACTTGAGCAGAGTCCAACTGCAAAACACACCAGAGTGCCATCTTTGAACCTTTCCCTATGAAACTGTTGACCACTACCTCTGTGAGAGCCCAGCACTCGATGATGTAAAACAACTGCTCCTTCTTCCGAGGACAGATAAATGGAACACTTTATATGAAGGGGAAAAAAAACAACTTGCGATAATGAGAACACAAGCAAATACCACTCCATGGCATTTGGTCGAAGGGTGAGAGCCCAAAAGCCGCTGGATCAGTAACAATAACAACAACAACAATTAAATATTATGACCAGCGACGCTAGACCTGGCCAGAGGGTATTATGCTCAGACAGAAACTACTGTGCTGCCAGATGGACCTGGAAAAGACAGTGGACTTCGTCCTGGCGATAGACCTGTAGATGTCGTCCTGGTGACAGACCTGTAGATGTCGTCCTCGTGACAGACCTGTAGATGTCGTCCTGGCGACAGACATGTAGATGTCGTCCTGGTGACAGACCTGTAGATTTCGTTATGGTGACAGACTTGTAAATGTCGTCCTGGCGACAGACCTGTAGATGTCGTCCTGGTGACAGACCTGTAGATGTCGTCCTGGTGACAGACCTGTAGAGGTCGTCCTGGTGACAGACCTGTAGATGTCGTCCTGGTGGCAGACCTGTAGATGTCGTCCTGGCGACAGACCTGTAGATGTCGTCCTGGTGACAGACCTGTAGATGTCGTCCTGGCGACAGACCTGTAGATGTCGTCCTGGCGATAGACCTGTAGATATCGTCCTGGTGACTGACCTGTAGATGTCGTCCTGGCGACTGACCTGTTGATGTCGTCCTGGTGACAGACCTGTAGATGTCGTCCTAGTGACAGACCTGTAGATGTCGTTCTGGCGATAGACCTGTGGATGTCATCCTGGCGATAGACCTGTAGATGTCGTCCTGGCGACTGACCTGTTGATGTCGTCCTGGTGACAGACCTGTAGATGTCGTCCTGGTGACAGACCTGTAGATGTCGTCCTGGCGACAGACCTGTAGATGTCGTCCTGGCGATAGACCTGTAGATATCGTCCTGGTGACTGACCTGTAGATGTCGTCCTGGCGACTGACCTGTTGATGTCGTCCTGGTGACAGACCTGTAGATGTCGTCCTGGTGACAGACCTGTAGATGTCGTTCTGGCGATAGACCTGTGGATGTCATCCTGGCGATAGACCTGTAGATGTCGTCCTGGCGACAGACCTGTAGATGTAATAAGACTACAAACTGAACGCAGCAGCAGCAGCAGCAGAAGAAGATGAAGATGATGATGAAGAAAACACAGGAAATCTTAAAACAAAAACACATTTTGAAAATGGGCGAAGGATAGGCGCTAGTCATGAAGAAATGAAGAAAGAAAAATAACACTAAACAGCAGAAAGATGAAAAAGTAAGATGCCCAACGAAGATTCTGTCCAGGTTTATCCGAGCGACATCATCACCTCGCTGTTAAAGTGACCGTGTCACGATACACCATCCGCTAAGCACTAGAAAAAAAAGTACATCACTGGGTAAATATACTTTCACGACACAACTCGCTACCATAGAATACTGGCCCTGAATATTGGGGAGCCGCGGTAAGGTTCTGTGAAGGTTAAGGCGGCCGGCGTGATGCTGACCACACCACCCTTAGTGTGCCGATGGTCAAGAATATATGGGCCTAACATCATATTCCCAATACGCCTTAATGGGCGTGTGACGGGATCCTTATCTACACATTTATAATAAGACTATTACACCAACAACATTCCTATAGACAAGCAAAGACAGAATAACTCATAAGTTGAAGGCCGCAACGCTGGTGCCTAGTGGATCATAGAAGAATAAAATTGATAAGTAATATCATTTTCAATCACAATCAGAAGTGTACGACTACCTTAAAGTTGTCTTCTCCATCTTCACTATAAAGGACGTTACCTGATAGCTGTGGTGATCTTCTCTTTTAATTTGTTACTTTCATTCCATTGTTTTAATGGACTCTGTTATTATTCTAGTAGAGTACTTAGTTTGCATTCTGGTGCACAAAACGTGATGTGGTGCAGAATTTGTAGTTTTGTGCACCAAAATGCATCGAACTTAAAATGGTAAGCACGTTACTTGTTACGAGATGTTTAGTGATTACGTCAGAGAGGCAGAGGCGGTTTCCACTCGTGTAATGGTGGAACAGTGAAGACGCGTGTGTCTTCGAACTGGATGTGAATATGGTGATGGACATATGATGTGGAACAGTCCACAGGGATCGACGTTGCAGTTATCGTATGCATCTGAAGTTGTACAGAAATATAGGCTCAGATTTTTTGAGCTAATGCATCCTCAATTTCCGAACGCGTATCTGAAACTCAGATCTGGTTCAAAATGGAGCGCCAAGACTTGTCCATGAAATGCTTGATGATTGAGAATACGTTATAGCAGAAATCGATTTATCAAAGAATTGTGCTGATTATAATTATGTTGGGAAGATCGGCTGCCACGGCAGGTATTGGAGGCTAAGAGCCAGGGGTCCAGACCTCCAGGACGACTCAGAGTCCGCTGAGAGGATAACTTTAGACAATCTCTGAAGGACCGATGACTATAACGTAACGAGACCAGGAGGAAGACAGCCGATAGGATAGTATGGCGCTCTCTCTTCCAAACCTCTACACTTCACGGTAGAAGAGGAACGAGTAAGTAAGTGGTAATTATAATTATATAGCAAAATACAACTCACTTTTGTGAAATGTTATACACAGGTGCTGCAGTTGGCTTAAAGTTACCATTTTGATAATGAAGTCGTCTGTTATTATTGACAGACACATGGACACGTATTCACCTGTGACATATACGAGCTTCTAAACTACGACAGCGCCTTCAGCAGTTCTTATTCCAGGTCATATTGCCAGTATATCGAGAGCATTTGGTATTTGTTGTTTTAACTGTTTTTCCGTGTTGCATTTCCTATTTTGATATATGTTTTCTTATTGTCTTCTTTTCCTTGACATTATTCAAATGATTTTGACCGAGTGTGCATTATCTTGGTTGACATAGGTGGTGGTGGTGAGGTGGGGGTGTGGGGGAGGTGGAGGAGGGTGGTTGATGTGTCGTATTAGTGAGTGTGTGTGAAATAAATCAATGTGTGTAGACTCAAGTTGCTGTCTAGGTTTATGATTACTGTCACAGGCAGATATTGCAGTCAGTCAGAAAACACACGAGGAACTCAGGAATTCAATCCCAACAAATACTGTATTAACATAGGTGTTCTGGACACCAGAGTTGTTATGATTAGCGGCGTCGGTACAAGGTAAGCGGTCTCCGGACGCAAATTAAATTTATATAATGGGTTCAATAACTATAATCAATATATAGTAAATCGATGCCAAAAATGTTTCATTATCAACATTGTCGCGAGTTGTCTCCTCTGCTTTGCAGTAGTAGTCCACTAATAGTCAAACTTCGAGCAAAAGGATGATGGTTTTCAACTGTATCAACCTTCACTCAAGATTACTCTTGGCAGAAACATAAGTAGAAGAATGATAATTCTATTTCAGGTAGTCTCACAGTGATTTGCAGAATGGCAAGTACAACAACTTGGTCATCTAAGTTGTTATAAACTTTGTATTCTCCACCCACTTCGGTGAGAAAATATGTTTTGACACGTATTTATGAGCCCCAAGCTGAAGATGATTCAGTAAAATATTAATTTGATAGCTCTAAATGCACTAAAAAAAAGAGTCCTACGAGTGTGGACATCAAATTCACTCAACGAATTGATTAACTAACATAATGATTTATATTTACGTATAAAACACGATATTTAATGATGAATTACTTGGTCAAGAGAGTTAAAATGAATACGATTAATTTTGCTAAAAGAAAAAAAAAGAAAAAAAACACGGTTAATGTATCTGCATAGGAAGGTATTCAGGAATGGTGAATTTATAAAATTAGTGTCCATAAGCTTGAGTCAGTATAGGTATTTAATTGACGATGTGCGGATAGTTGAATTATGGTTCAGTCATTGCTGATTCCCCGTGAAGTTTTGCTGTTCCATTTCTTAAAGAGTCGACTGTTGTAAAGGGCAATTTTTACTATCTTGCAATATAATACATTTATATTCTTATTATGTTCGCAAATATTTTGTAAGCAAAGTATTTCCTTTTTAAGTGCTTAAGGAGAAGTCATTTTTGGGTTGCTTCCCTTGAAAATAGTTCTGTCATCTTCGATCGGACTCCGCAGACGACTCTAGGCCTACTGCGATTTATTCTGTGGCTGGGTAGGAATAGATTGTTCTTGCTTCAGTATATCTATGGCCTGAATTTATACGTAGTGTTTGTATGAGTAGGACGAGTCTGTCTTATATATGGATATCTTTGCATTTCTAAGTCGAACTAATTTGGTTGTCGCTAGAAAAGGTCAAAGGCTATGCAGCGGAAGTATCGCTAGCAAAGGGTGTGATCCATGGCTGTCATCCTGTGAGGATGCCGAGTTTTGTTGTAGCAGGCTTTTTGCCGAAATAGTGATCTATATATGGATGGGGAAAAGTGATAATCATTTAGACATGTTGTATGTACTTTACCCCAGTGTTTATTCTCTTTTGCCAAGGAATGGCAAAGTTATATTTCGCATAAAAAGGTAAAACCACAATTTATTATGAACTTGGGCTTCGCCATCGTTGTTGATAAGCAGATGCACAGTGGTACTTTTAAAAAGAATATCCATTCAAAGGAAGAAGACATTCCTATGTATCAGCACTGGATTGTATGATATTATTCAATTACCTCTATGAGAGAACCTATGAAGAAATGAGGACATTTAATGAATGACTAATTTTGGTCTATATTCTATAGTGAGTGAAGCTCACGAGAGAGAGAACAGCCATGTTGAAATTCATATACTTTGTATTTATCGAGTGAGAAAAAGGGATGCCTGTACTATCGCTCGATGAACCAAGAGATCACTGCTACATGTGAGAACCCATGTCTGGGATTCCTATATTATGAAATATATATATATTGAACTTTACGTGAAGGAATATTCGCTAGACGAGGTTAGGTCTAGGAGCCTTCCTATGTATTGGTTATGGTCTGACGTGCCCAGTCAGTAAAGCCAGATGATTTACATGATGGAACGCTGAATGCTTATTTACGAATGCTCCATTATGATATTTGCCAAGCATGAATGCTAACTTAAGATGATATTCCTGTGATCAACATTATGCTGTCTATGTCGACATTTGTTCCTGTACCCATACACGTACTGTCCAAGTGTGCGTCCCATTAAATGTTATAAAAAGACCACCGTAGTTCCAGTACTTCTTGAATTCGAACAGTGTGAGTATGAGTGATGTACTACCAACCTGTCAACTCTATCGAATCATTCTACCATTCGCGTACTGACATTCAGATACACACTCATTGTTTACACTCACATTCTTGTCGGAGCCTCATCACGTTCCAGGACAAGATGACCTGTATGACCAAAACTGTGCTGGGTTTGATGAGTTGACAATCGTTACACTTTACTACACCAGTCCCAACATCTACATTTATCCACTGGTGGACATTCACATCATTTAGCAAATAAAGCATGATTCAACAACTAGTAGCCAGTATGAGTTAACAACTACACACACACAGAAAGAGTTTAACAACTGGTGTGCCAGCTTCCTGGGTCAACCTGCACAGTGACCATATTGAGAAGTAAACTACTGAGACCAGACGTTCCTTGGGGTCTGTTACGACACACAAATACATCAACAGTACAACTCTACAGTGATGTCAGCGTGACCTGTCCTGTCGAGAGTATGCAGTAACTAGGTCAGGGTTTGTTGACATTTGGTTCATTGGACATTTGCCATACAACTGACAGTGTTACACAGCAAGCTTGGTTGAAACATAGAACATTACACATCAGGACTGGAGAATATTTGACAGTGTTTGCGAAAGAAAATGTTATTGAACTGAGAAGTCCTACATTGATTGTTATCATTCAAATCAACGATGGAGCTTCTATTTCTGTGTTGAATTTAAAATAATTAGACCAGAAGTATTTGTTTAATAAAGTACCACAGTACTGTACTATTAGGCAGTGTAACTGAGCCTTCATTCCAACACATTCTTTCTGCAACACTCTATTTACATCATATTGCCATACTATTTATGCATTTATGTATTTATGTTTAACTATTTATATGTGATATTTGTTTGTATCCAGCGGGTTGTTGTTTCGGTTGGGCGGTGTCACACAGCAGAGTATCCCACGTAATAGAGGGTCTGATGTGTGCGTTTCTATAGGTGCAATTTTCTTCATTGAAAATTTGCTGCGACAGCTGTTGCTATTAGTGTTAGCTGTGAAGTCTGTACTCATTGTTGTTTTTGTAATATTCCTCTGTTCTTTAGTTTGTTTTGATTTGTTTGTAATTTGTTGGTCTACCCTATTCTATCTTTCAGTTCTATTCTCAATTTATATTTATATACTGTGGCGTTATTTGTATTTGTTATCCTCTTGCGGTTTATCTTTTATTGTTTTTCCCATTTGATTTATTTCATTTCCGCAAATGTTTTCATGTTTTTCTGTATAACTGTTTTGTTTTGTGCCTGATCGACATACACTATTTAAAATATAGTTGATCATATAAATTGATGTACAAGAATCAACTGATAGTTAATTGCTATTACTAAAGGTACACAGTTGATGATATAAAACACTATTTCTGGTGCACTGCACTTATATTATAGAGTGAACCAGCAACTTATAGCTGTTATTATATAAGGATTTATACAAGACCTTTGTAAGGCTTGTTTCCCACAGTGATTGGGATAGTTAAGTACTATTTTTCACAGGTTACAAAGTTATCATACAAAGTCTTTGATTAAGACTAAGAAAGTAAATTTATTTACTTTTGCAAATTACTGATCTTATTAGACAAGATGTCTACCTTGGATTATTTTATCACACAAGGCAGGGCTCTTGATAAGACTGGTCAGCAGTTAGAAGAATGGGCAGTTGCTCAATATGACAAAGCATTGGCTGCTGAAGAAAGAAAAGCATTGATTGAAGAAAAGAAATTAGAAGCTGAGGAAAGAAAATTACAAAGAGAGGATGAACAAAAGAAATTGCAGATACAGACTGATGAAAAAAGATTCCAGATGGAAATGGAAAAAGAGAAAAGAAAAGATGAAGCTGCTGCTGAAGAGAAAAAATTACAGGCTGCTGCAGAAGAGAGAAAATTACAAGCTGAAGCTCAAGAAAAAAAAGCAATAAGAGAACATGAACACCAAAAAGAACTTTTAGCATTTGAGTTAGAAAAGTTAAAGTTAACAAACATAAGTAATGTTAATCAAGCATCTAGTGGTAATGGTAAACCCTTTACTTACAAGGTCAAGGTACCAGCGTTCAACCCTTCCAGTGATGACATAACATTCTGGCTAAACAGATTTGAACGCTCGT
This sequence comes from Oreohelix idahoensis, assembly GCA_024509875.1. NCBI lineage: Eukaryota > Metazoa > Mollusca > Gastropoda > Stylommatophora > Oreohelicidae > Oreohelix > Oreohelix idahoensis. The sequence continues at coordinate 82,828 of JAMPIV010001299.1, read as the reverse complement.
GTCGAGCACATAATGTGGACAAATCACAATATGCTAACCAGTTATCAGAAAATCTGAAAGGTGATTCTCTGACTAGTTTAAGTTTGGTTGAAGAGGCTGACAAAGATAACTATGATGTTATTAGGGCAGCCTTATTAAAGAAGTATCAGTTGTCTGAAGAGGGTTATCGGAAGTTGTTTAAGACAATGGTGCCTGAGGCAGGTGTAGAATTCTCAGAATTCATTGCAAGGACACGACTTACATTTGATCGTTGGATTGAGCTATCCAAAACAGAAAAGACTTATGAAGCCCTTATGGACTTGATACTCAGAGACAAGATTATGTCAAGTATAAATAAACCTTTCCTCGAATTCTTACATGAGCGTAAACCTAAGTCTCTAGAAGAAATGGAACAGTATTGTACCCAATACGTCACTGCACATCCGGACGTAGCTATTAGCAACAGTAAGGTTAAAGAAGGTATGCCAGTTGCTTCTGCAACACCATACAACCCTAATCACTCTCACAAATTCCAAGGACCTCAAAATAAGTTTAATAAAAAAGGTAACTATTACAGTTATCAGAACCAAGGTAACCAATCATTTCAGGGTTCTTCTTCGAATACCTGGAGAAGAGCTGACAGCCCTCGATTCAGGGGTGGTCATAATTACAGGAACTTTCGCAAAGGAAGTCATTCTAGAAACTATCCAAGTTTTCCTTCATGGAGACAACAGGATCATAATTACCGAGATACTCATTATAATGAATATGATGATAGTAACCAAAGGAGCTATGATTCAAACCCGAGTAGAGGTTATAATAGTGGAAACAATGATAAGTACAGAGGCAATAATAACAGAGGTAGAGCACAATTCAAAAAACATAAAGCTCATTACCAGGCGAACTCTGCACAGCAAGAGTCCCACGAAGCCTATAAACAAAATAAAGATAATGATGACTCTAATAATATGGCATGTGCCGCTTTTGATTTTGGGAGAGCATCTCAGTGCCCCCAATGCAAAACATTATTTGAGCCAACCACAGTGTCTACTTTAAGCTGTGGCCATCCTCTTCCCGCTCTTCCTGCGTCAATCGCGCATGATGGGAGAGGTTCTCTTGTCTTACACAAAGGTTTAGTAAATGACAATCCAGTCTCAGTACTTTTTGATTCTGGATGCACAACTATTGGGGTTAGGCAGTCACTCATAGATCCTTCTCATTCTACAGGCAAAGTAGTCAAATGCGTAACATTTGGCGGCACCATAGAGAAATACTCTACCGCTATCATTAGGATTGCTACTCCTTTCTTCACAGGAGATGTACACGCATGTCTTTTGCCGGATCCGATCGCTGATCTTATCATCGGTCGCATTCACGGAGTCAAAGAATGCACTCCGGAGCAAATTTCCGTTTGGGAAAATCAAAATATGCAATCTGCTAATGCAGTAGTCACTAGAGCTCAAGCTCTCAATATGCCTGAAACTTCATCTGTTGAAGATAATGAAGTGCATAACCAAGATGATCCCTTGGTAATTTCTCGTGACTCGTTTATAAAACAACAAGAAGAAGATCCGACTCTTAAGAAATTCTTCACTCTTGTAACAAAAGGTGATCCGAATAAAGATTCAAATTGTAAATCTTGGATTACAATGAAGAATGGCGTACTTGTACGTATGGTGCAAGACTCCACTAAGTCAAGTCATTCTCAGATTCTTGTACCCAAGAATTTGAGAGTTAAGATCTTACAACATGCACACGACTCTCAGTGTGCTGGTCACATGGGTTTTTCCCGTACAAAGTCAAGAGTTCTTGCGGCTTTCTTTTGGCCTTTTGTGAACAAGGACATACGGATCTATTGTCGATCCTGTAAAGTATGTCAAGAAGTCAAATCCAAAGGTCCTCGTCATGCTGCGCCTATTCAGGCTGCAGATATTCCTATTCGTCCATTCCAGAAAATGGCGATAGACATCATTGGTCCATTCAAGATCAAATCTGCTAGAGGACATCAGTTTATCTTAACGTGTGTAGACATGTGCACACGTTGGCCAGAGGCTATCCCTCTAAAGAGCATTACTACCGCTGACATTGCAGATGCTCTTTGGCTTATATTTTCTCGGCTGGGATTCCCCGGAGAAATATTATCAGATCATGGCACCCAACTGATATCGGATACCATGTCTCAAGTAATGTCTACTCTACAGATAGAGAGATCTTTGAGTAGCATCTATCATCCTATGTCCAATGGGATGGTCGAGCGACTAAATAGAACACTTAAGAACTTATTAGGGAAGATAACTGAGGATCATCCTCAAGATTGGGATAGGGTTTTACCCGCGGCCCTCTTCGCGTACAGAGAGGTCCCCAATGAACATACAGGGTTTTCGCCCTTTGAACTTGTCTTTGGCGCGCGACCGCGCGGCCCAATGTCTTTGCTGCATGATCTTATAACAGCTGACAATATTGACGATGACACAAAATCTTCTTACGAGTATGTCATCGCGCTGAGACAAAAGATTATCGAAGCATGCAAATTGGCAACGTCCTCTTCTGAATTTGCTAAGCAGAAGGCAAGACAATTTGCTAATAAGAAGAGAACTTTACGACAACTTTGTCCTGGTGACAAAGCATTTGTTTTGCTACCTTGTCGTGAAAATAGACTCCTTATTAGTTGGAAAGGTCCGTACGATATAATATCGAAAATTTCAGATGTTGACTACATCGTCGATATTAACGGGAAGCATAAAACCTTCCACATCAATATGCTTACGGAGTTCCATGAACGTCCTGACTATCTACAGCCTATTTTCCAGGCAACGGACGATTCTCATGTCAAACATGGTCATTACTCATCACTGTCTGTAATACAGGATGAGGAAACAAGTTTTTCGGATGTTAATCTCCCGCTTCCAATGATCCCACTTCATTCTAGTGAATCATGGAAAGACGTTACTGTTTCTCCTGATTTGTCTCTAGGAGAACGGCGACAAGTTTCGTCTATGTTACAAACATTTCAGGATGTCCTCACTGACATCCCTGGACAAACTCATGTCATTGAGCATGACATTGTTCTAACTGAACATACTCCAATTAGGGTTAGGCCTTATCCTATCCCTATACATTTCCAAACACAGGTTGAAAAGGAGTTGGATGAAATGATAGATTTACAAATAATCGAACCATCCACTTCTGCATATTCTTCGCCGATGGTTATTGTTCGAAAAAAAGACAATAACATACGTCTTTGCGTTGACTATCGCAAATTGAATCAAGTTACGAAGTTCGATGCTGAACCTATGCCTTTACTAGAAGAGTTACTTACTCGTCTTTCTAAATCGCATTTTTTCACTAAACTTGATTTGTCTAAAGGATATTGGCAAGTTCCATTATCCGAACGCGCCAAACCTCTTACCGCTTTCTCTACTCCCAGAGGCCTTTTCCAATGGAATTTTATGCCTTTCGGCCTTATGAACGCACCAGCTACATTTGTACGCATGATGCGTCGAATCCTATCGTATCGGTCAGATGTCATTGCTTATCTAGACGACATCTGTCTTTTCAGCGATACTTGGGAAGATCACTATTCAGGATTAGTTGAATTATTATCAACTCTGCGTGAGTATAACCTGACAGCAAAACCATCTAAAGCTTGTATTGGCTTTAGCGAAATTGCTTTCTTAGGCCATCGAGTAGGTCACGGTTTCTTGAAGACAGAAGACCATAATATCACTAAGATACTTAACATCTCTATCCCTAGGACTAAAAAGCAAGTGCGAAGTCTTTTAGGTCTCATACAATTTTATGGACGTTTCATTCCGAATCTGTCCTCTATCATGGCACCTCTCTCTACACTATTAAAGAAAGGGTCGCCTAACATGGTTCACTGGTCTCATGAATGCCAATCTTCACTAGAGAAGATCAAAACTATGTTTTCATCACCACCTATTTTAGTGTTACCTACAACAGATAAGACATTTGTTCTTCGTAGTGACGCTTCATCCACTGGGATTGGAGCGGCACTAATGCAAGAGTACTCTGGAACTCTGCATCCTGTAATGTACATATCCAGAAAACTTAATGCTGCAGAAAGGAATTACTCGGTTTTAGACCGTGAATTATTGGCAATGGTTTGGTCAATTCTCAAACTCCAAAGATTCCTTCTGGGCGCGCATTTCGTAGTGGAAACTGACCAAAAAGCTCTTACGGCTATCCAAAGTAAGAACTTGAAGAGCTCGAGATCAACTCGATACGCAATCGCTCTTCAACCTTTTCATTTTTCGGTACGAGCTATCCGTGGTTCAGAAAATGTGATGGCGGACATTCTGTCCAGATGCCCACATGATGCCACTTAACTGTTAAATATTGGATCTTTTTAATATGTATAACTTTACAACAGTTATTTTTTGTTTCTTTACTAAGATACACATTTGTAATTTAATAATAGAATGATGGTATCACTACTTAGCGGTTTATTGATGTTAATTCACCGCTGTTCTTTGATGATTGTTTCTTCATAAATCATAAATTTAAGATTGTAGTGTGAATTTTTGGTATGCATTGTATAATTACCAGAATTGTATTATACGTACATCACACCTTCCTGGAAACATTTATTCGTAGGGAAACAATTTCTCTCAGATTTTGAGATATATATTCTCACCAGTCATATTAGGAATTATAGTTATTCCTGATATTTTCATCTGCGCAGTATTCTTGCGTTGTGAGCCTATTCTACGGTGCTCCTAGATGTATTTTAAAAAAAAAATTTTATTTTTTTTTTCCCGGGAGGTGTGGTAAGACTGTAAAGGGCAATTTTTACTATCTTGCAATATAATACATTTATATTCTTATTATGTTCGCAAATATTTTGTAAGCAAAGTATTTCCTTTTTAAGTGCTTAAGGAGAAGTCATTTTTGGGTTGCTTCCCTTGAAAATAGTTCTGTCATCTTCGATCGGACTCCGCAGACGACTCTAGGCCTACTGCGATTTATTCTGTGGCTGGGTAGGAATAGATTGTTCTTGCTTCAGTATATCTATGGCCTGAATTTATACGTAGTGTTTGTATGAGTAGGACGAGTCTGTCTTATATATGGATATCTTTGCATTTCTAAGTCGAACTAATTTGGTTGTCGCTAGAAAAAGTCAAAGGCTATGCAGCGGAAGTATCGCTAGCAAAGGGTGTGATCCATGGCTGTCATCCTGTGAGGATGCCGAGTTTTGTTGTAGCAGGCTTTTTGCCGAAATAGTGATCTATATATGGATGGGGAAAAGTGATAATCATTTAGACATGTTGTATGTACTTTACCCCAGTGTTTATTCTCTTTTGCCAAGGAATGGCAAAGTTATATTTCGCATAAAAAGGTAAAACCACAATTTATTATGAACTTGGGCTTCGCCATCGTTGTTGATAAGCAGATGCACAGTGGTACTTTTAAAAAGAATATCCATTCAAAGGAAGAAGACATTCCTATGTATCAGCACTGGATTGTATGATATTATTCAATTACCTCTATGAGAGAACCTATGAAGAAATGAGGACATTTAATGAATGACTAATTTTGGTCTATATTCTATAGTGAGTGAAGCTCACGAGAGAGAGAACAGCCATGTTGAAATTCATATACTTTGTATTTATCGAGTGAGAAAAAGGGATGCCTGTACTATCGCTCGATGAACCAAGAGATCACTGCTACATGTGAGAACCCATGTCTGGGATTCCTATATTATGAAATATATATATATTGAACTTTACGTGAAGGAATATTCGCTAGACGAGGTTAGGTCTAGGAGCCTTCCTATGTATTGGTTATGGTCTGACGTGCCCAGTCAGTAAAGCCAGATGATTTACATGATGGAACGCTGAATGCTTATTTACGAATGCTCCATTATGATATTTGCCAAGCATGAATGCTAACTTAAGATGATATTCCTGTGATCAACATTATGCTGTCTATGTCGACATTTGTTCCTGTACCCATACACGTACTGTCCAAGTGTGCGTCCCATTAAATGTTATGAAAAGACCACCGTAGTTCCAGTACTTCTTGAATTCGAACAGTGTGAGTATGAGTGATGTACTACCAACCTGTCAACTCTATCGAATCATTCTACCATTCGCGTACTGACATTCAGATACACACTCATTGTTTACACTCACATTCTTGTCGGAGCCTCATCACGTTCCAGGACAAGATGACCTGTATGACCAAAACTGTGCTGGGTTTGATGAGTTGACAATCGTTACACTTTACTACACCAGTCCCAACATCTACATTTATCCACTGGTGGACATTCACATCATTTAGCAAATAAAGCATGATTCAACAACTAGTAGCCAGTATGAGTTAACAACTACACACACAGAGAAAGAGTTTAACAACTGTCTTTCGGGATCACATTCGCTGATAGGAAGGAGTAACTGCCCAGAAATATTGCCACTTCGATTGTCATTTAGACCCGTCTGTTATGGATAGTGTCCAACGTTAACTTCCGTTAATTGATACCAAAACCTGAGAGAAACAGAAATTAGAATCTTCCTTACGTTTCCTGCCTCCTGATGTAAGCATCAGTCGACTTATGCTTCCCTCCACCATGTTATCTTCTTCAGGATTTTTCTTGATGCCAATCTTATTCTTATTCCAGTAGCAGTTGTAGAAGTAGTAGTAGCCCACTTCCGTCATAACTGACTATGAGAATGCGCCCCTGAGGTGATAGCCCTCAGCTGTTTTTTTTGTCAGGTGTGCCTTTCGGCGTGCTCTTTTTTCTTCGAGTGAGAGCTTCTTTACGCTCAATCAGAAGTAGCGCATAGGGAGCTTCGGTACTGGACGTGATCGGCAGCTTCATCCTCGCAGGTTGCTGGATTTATGCCCAGTGCTTTCATGTTTCTCTTGCACACATCTTCGAATTTCAGCTGCGGTCACCCGGCTGTTTTTTTTTTGGCCATCTGCCAGTTGCCCGTAAAAAAATATCTTTAGGAATGCGACCATCGGCCTGGCATCGTCTATATCTAGTAGGTTTTCAGATAGTCAAGTCAACATAGTCCAGACGTTCGAACATCCCAACCTGATACTTGGTTTCTTTCAAAAATTTCTTGTTTTCTTATAATTGCTTGGTGCTAAATGTTCTGTCCGCAGTTTGGGTTTGACCCTAATTCCCATGCACCCTGTCACAAGATGGTTTTTAGGGCGACCTCTTCCCGATCTCTCTTTCACTACGGCAGTAATCAGTTACATGTTTGTACTGATTTTATCGCGAATTTTTCCGAGTAGCACCCATTTTTTGTCTCTGTCAACTGGAGCAGATAGTTTGTATCTACATTCTTACACTCCTCTCAGAGATAAGTTATCACGTCTGTTTGTTACCCGTCACTTCCCTAAAGCTTTGAAAGGAGTAGCAGAGATAATATGAACGACAGGCATGTTGGATATTCTCGCATACCACACCTTGGCCGTGACAGGTAACACGGAAATAGCTCAGCGTATTTGTTTAACTGCTGATAAAGCGAGACTGCGCTCGTAGCAAAGCTAGTGATACGGTATGACGCAGTTTGGACAACCAGGAATGATGAGATTACTTTCGATAAAGTAATAATTTGTTACATCTGAAGCACATGGTCGTATGATGTTACAGATGTGCTGGGGAGTTTGCCTGCCAGGGATCGGATGTTTTCATACCCTATACGGAAGTCTTGATATCTACATTATGTTCAAAAGTTTTCCATATCAGGAATATTTTGAAATATCTTCCCCCCAACACGCATGTTTGAAATGATTGGAGCTTTTACTTAGTCCATACCAAAAAGAGCGGGGGAGGACTGTGAATATAAGCTGACGCTTCAGTCAGTCAAATTTACTGTGAAGATCGCTTGTCAAGACGACACAATCAGACCTTGCCAGAGTGAAGCCTAGAATTAAGAATTCCATTTTATCAGACCGGACCTTTTTATGGTATTTATCAGGACTTACTGATTTGTCAGCAGATTGTAGAATTAACGTGCTCAGCCAATGCAGCATTGCTTTCGCTTATCTGAATATCTTGTGAAAACTACATAGAGATAGAAGCACCATTACCCTTCTATCTACAAATCTACTAAGAGTTATCTTGTGCAAAGGTAGACACCTTTGAAGCCCATATTAGATACTTTTGAGTTTAGGCCATTTTTGAACCACTACTGCAAAGCATGGGAGCCAATACCGTCACACACACAAAGGGGAAAGCAAACAGCAACGGAACAGCACCTAAGTCCCATTACTATTAACCATACTAATTCTCTTATCCTTCCATCACTTTCGTCAAACTTTATTCCACCAAAGTAGCAATCTTTTTCGTGGCGCATTTTTGGGATGAGAACTGAAATGCAGGAACAGTGAACAAAGCACAGATTATTCAAAAATAATTTTTTTTATTCCGGACGTAAACTTCTCCATTAGTAATTCGGACGACTGTGAGTAAAGAATGGAGCTCGTTACATTTGTAGTAACTCAACCGGTTTTGCCATTCCCTAAACTAATTATGATTCGACGAATTAATAGAAAGTTATTTATGTATTAGCAACAACCCACCAAAATTGGCATGTTTTTAATTATAGTGTGTTGTTTCTGTTACACGTATGACATTGCTCCTTCTTCTATAGTCTCGCTTGCTAGCTGCGAATGACGCGATCGTCTCTTCCTTTTAGCCATCTTATCATTTTGATCCATAATAATACGTCTGCAATACTTTAAATTAAAATTTTGTCTTGAAGAAACAACCCAAAAACTTACATTTTTAAGAAAAATGATGAGTTAAATCCGTTTCCTGAATGAAACTGGGCAGAAAAGTATCTTGATTTCTGTTGATTTAATCTGCATCTCCGCACCTTCCTGTTTCCAGTTCAAGTTGTTGGCTTCTTTTCATAATCAAACTGCTCTCTCACGGTGAATGACGCGATCGTCTCTTCATTTTTAGCCATCTTATCATTTTGATCCATAAAAATAAATCTGAAATACTTTAAATTACAATTTTGTCTTGAAGAAACAATCAGAAAACTTACATTTTAAGGTTATTGTTAAGAAAAATGATGAGTTAAATCCATTTCCAGCATGAAACTGGACAGAAGAGTATCTTGATTGTCTGTTGATTTAATGCACACCGTCACACTTTTCTATTTTCGCGAGACTACATATAACGGAAAACGATACAATTATTGTCTAACTTTCAACCACAGTTGCACCCCATTAGCTGTGGTTGAAAGTTAATGCACTCTCTCCAAAATAGAAAACGTGCGCAAATGACGGTGTGCAAAATGTGACTGACCGACCGACTAACCGAAGTGCCTTATGGCGGGAATTGTGATATTGGAATAATTTTTTTTAAACATACCGTACCAACGCAAAATTAAAATATAAAATCCGTACATTCACGAAACAAATTGTGATAAAGTAGGTGTTAATTAATTAAATGAAGTTTAACTATTCCCCTCGCCATTTTTTGTCGCGGTGCTGCATAGCTTCATAACAAATGCATCCAGATAAACGACCACAGGAGAGTTAGAGCCGTCATCATAGTATGCAGAAGAAAACGCTCAACACAGTTATTTCCCCGCCTTGTTTTGGCGGGTGACTTACTCGCTTTATTTAACTTAATTTAAGCATTGTATTGTTAACATATCAACATAAAATAAGACGAGAAGAAGAAGCTGGCGATAGACAGGACATCTGCTGATAGCATTACAAGGCAGTCATTCTTCTGAAATCCCCAGGTTAAGAGAGGTAAGGAGAAAACAAAGAATACATGGTGAGGAAAGCTTGCTAGAGAATGGGGGCCGTGGATGAAGACGACACAGAAGGACCTTGAGCTGATGACAATGGATAGGAAGACTTATTGAAGACCTTTGCTCATTAGGAAGCTGAAAGATCATACTGATGATGATGAATTTTAGCATCTGCTTTGAAATGCTTCTGTGTAGATTTCGGAAAAGGCAATTGATAAGGGTGGATTTGTGCTGAAGTGGTAACTTGCCACCCTTATCGACACCTGGTGTTAAAGTGTAAGATGTAGGTGTCTTCTCTGATTTAGGATGTTGCTGTGTATGTGGTAGTGGAACAGTTCACAGGGTTATCACACAGGCAACATGACGTGTAGAGTCATAGAAAGGGTAACTTCGTTGTATAAGTTTCTTTCATTTATTGCACGCCACAAAACAGTCATGATACTTATGACATCAACATGGTTAACGAGTTCAGCAAGATGATATGGCACATTGAAAACAATTTCTGTAGTCAGCAATGATAGCTGTTGTATATATGCGTCATAAGACATCACAGTTCAATAGATTCAGAAATTCATCAATCATCGAGTGCTAGTTCGTGAAGCTGTATAAATAATAATAATTTCTATAACTTCTGCAACAGTGTCAGCTACAGATCTTCAATGTTCATAAACAATAATAAATGCTCCCATTCTGATGCTAGCAGATCAGTTGTATACAATAAGTCCGTTCACTGTCTGCACGTGAATAGCATACATGGGCTACAGGTCAGCTCGACCTTTATAATGTTCCTAAGTCTAACCATCTGACTTGGACGTGATCTCTGATATAACGAATCCTGGAACACAGACAACAGTCTTGTTGGTCTAGAGCGACCCATATATATTTAACTAGTTCAGGTATACAGATACTGGTGACTTAATCCTAGTCAAAGTACCTCTCCATTTTGCATCACACAGGCGAGCAAATAGGCGACAAAATGACGAACCTCTAGATGATAGCATAAAGTTCGATACAAGAGGAATTACCTTATTTCGGAAAATCAACCATGAACATATGCCTCCAGGCAGGCTGCATAATACTGGGAAATAGTCTAGTTAGCTAACTAACTCACTAAGACACTGTATTTCCCTCAGAGAATCACAAGACGCAGTTGCGTCTGCTCGCTTCTTAAACCATTTCTAAACTGCCCCAACTGGGCGGAACACACAGAACGAACTCCCGGTTTGACATGCGCAGAACGACAATCTCTGAGTTGCCGTTCACAATAAGACGATTCGAAGAACATTCGAGATAAAAGTCTTACACAGTCGCGCCTTTTATGGTCATGAAAAGAAGCGTTAAGAAAGGTTTCAGACATCTACCATAGTTGACTGATACTACCAAATAAGGAGATGTGGTCACGCTTCGTTCAAGAAATTATAGACCGAACGTGTCTCTATACAAGAGAAGGCAACTCCTAAAAATTGTAGTTTCGATAACTCGGATTATGTCCCTTTGACCATAGAAAACATAATACACACTTCAGTCAAAAAAATGATCATACATATGAAAAATGTTTATACAAACGAAAAATAATAATGATCCGTGCGTAACATTACCGCACCCTCCCTGGAAAAAAAAAATGAAACATTTTTTTTTTTTTAAATCCTGGAGCCGGAAAAAATCTAGGCTCCTAACGCACGTATGATGCGTGGATATATACCTAACAAATTAGCTCAACGCATGGAGCGACACTGAGATCATATCTCAGATCCTTAGAGAAAAAATTTATCTAAGTATACGCTGATATATTCCAGGAAGGTGCCACCAACACACGCCACAATGATGGCAACAACATAATGACAATCAAATTATACTCATACCAATATATGAAATTAAATATATTATGTGTTATCATACAATGTGTTGCAAATAGCGGTGTAATTTACTAATATACCGCACTATATTATTACATTATATAAAGTAACAGTAATTAATAAGTAATACATGTGTTGCTCTTCGGTGACATAAAACATTCAATAGAAGAAGATGTGGACATCATCCGCTCCCAATGTAGGACAGGACTTGATATCCTCAAAGTTCCACAATGGACATAAACTCGCAGACTTCAATGATGTGCTGCGAAAATATCAATAACACAAATCTTAAAGACAACTGGTAAATTTCTTAATACAATCCTGAAAATAATTTATTTAAATGTGGCCGAGTGATCTTTTGGCCCGTATATCACTAACTAAGCCTTCTTAGATAATTACATGGTACAATGTTATAAATTTCCCTCAAAAAAAAAATGAGACAAAATCTACTAACATGTCATTATAACATTGGACTGTATATCAGGAAATATATATATATGACAGAAGAATCATGTGGAATCGTGTGGACATCTGGACAGAATGTCTGCCATTACATTATCCGAACCACGGATAGCTCGAACCGAGAAATGAAATGGTTGAAGAGCTATGGCATAACGAGTGGACCTCGAGCTCTTCAAGTTTTTGCTCTGAATAGCAGTAAGCGCTTTCTGGTCGGTTTCCACAATGAAATGTGCGCCTAGAAGAAATCTTTGTAACTTCAGAATAGACCATACCATAGCCAATAACTCACGGTCTAAAACCGAGTAATTCTTTTCTGCAGCGTTTAATTTCCTAGAGATATACATCACCGGATGCAAAGTATCAGAATACTCCTGCATTAGTGCTGCCCCAATCCCTGTTGACGAGGCGTCACTTCGAAGAACAAAAGTCTTCTCAATAGTAGGTAACTTAAGAATAGGTGGAGATGAAAATAGGGCTTTAACCTGGTCCAATGAGGATTGACATTCTTTAGACCAGCGGATCAGATTAGGCGACCCTTTCTTCAATAAAGTAGAAAGCGGTGCCATAATGGAGGACAGATTCGGAATGAATCGTCCGTAGAATTGAATCAAACCTAATAGACTCCTTACTTGTTTCTTCGTCTTAGGGACCGAAATGTTAAGTATTTTTGAAACATTGTGGTCCTCTGTCTTTAAAAGACCATGACCAACCCGATGACCTAGGAAAGAAATCTCGCTAAATCCTATAAAGGCTTTAGAGGGTTTTGCAGTCAAGTTATACTCGCGAAGAGTAGACAGTAATTCGTATAAACCCAAATAGTGATCTTCCCAAGAATCACTGAATAGACAGATATCATCTAGGTATGCTATGACATCTGTACGATATGCGAGAATTCGCCGCATCATGCGTACGAATGTAGCAGGGGCGTTCATAAGACCAAAAGGCATGAAATTCCATTGGAATAAACCCCTAGGTGTAGAAAAAGCTGTAAAAGGTTTGGCACGTTCAGTTAGCGGGACTTGCCAATAACCTTTAGACAAATCTAGTTTGGTAAAGAATCTAGAATTAGAAAGTTTATTGAGTAGCTCTTCTAATGAAGGCATAGGTTCAGCATCGAACTTCGTAACTTGGTTCAATTTGCGATAATCTACGCAAATGCGAATGTTATTATCCTTCTTTCGAACAATAACCATAGACGAAGAGTATGCTGAAGTGGATGGTTCAATGATTTCCAAACGTATCATTTCATCCAACTCTTTTTCGACTTGAGACTGGAAATGAATAGGTATTGGATATGGTCTGACTCTGATAGGATTGTGATCAGTTAGCACAATGTCATGTTCTATGACATGTGTGTGTCCCGGGATGTCTGTAAGAACATCCTGAAATGTTTGCAACATCGAAGAAACTTGTCGATGTTCCTCAGCGGAAAGATTTGGAGAAACGGTCACGTTTTTCCAAGATTCCGTAGAATAAAGTGGGACCATAGAAAGAGGAAGATTGACATCAGAAAAAGTAGTTTCCTCATCCTGTATAACTGACAGAGATGAGTACTGACCATGAGTTGCTTGTGAATTGTCCGTAGCCTGGAAAATAGGCTGCAAATAGTCAGGTCTTTCATAAAATTCTGTGAGCATATTTATGTGGAAAGTTTTATGCTTTCCATCAATATCGACAACATAGTCGACATCAGAAATTTTGGAGACTATTGCATATGGACCTTTCCATGCAATTAGAAGTCTGTTCTCCCTTGAAGGAAGTAGAACGAGAGCTTTGTCACCTGGACAAAGTTGTCGTAGACATCTATTCTTATTTGCAAACTGCCTTGCCTTTTCTTTAGCAAATTCTGAAGACGAAGTTGCTAGTTTGCATGCCTCGATGATCTTTTGCCTAAGAGCAATGACGTACTCATAAGAAGATTGAGTCTCATCGCTAATATTATCGGCAGTGATTAGATCGTGAAGTAAAGACATAGGGCCGCGCGGTTGCGCGCCAAAGACAAGTTCAAAAGGGGAAAACCCCGTATGTTCATTGGGGACCTCTCTATACGCAAAGAGAGCCGCGGGTAAGACCCTGTCCCAATCCTGAGGATGATCCTCAGTTATTTTACCAAGTAAAGTTTTCAGAGTCCTATTTAAACGTTCGACCAACCCATTAGACATTGGGTGATAGATACTGCTGAGAGACCTTTTAATGTGTAGCATAGACATTACCTGTGACATAGTGTCTGATATAAGTTGAGTGCCATGGTCTGACAATATTTCTCCGGGAAAACCCAAGCGAGAAAATATCAGCCAAAGAGCGTCTGCGATATCAGCAGTTGAGATGCTCTTGAGAGGTATTGCCTCTGGCCAACGTGTGCACATATCGACACATGTAAGGATAAATTGATGTCCTCTAGCCGACTTAATTCTAAAAGGACCGATAATATCTATTGCCATTTTTTGAAAAGGGCGAATAGGAATGTCAGCAGCCTGGATAGGCGCAGCATGTCGTGGTCCTTTAGATTTGACCTCCTGACATACTTTGCAAGAGCGACAGTACATTCGTATGTCCTTGCTCACAAATGGCCAAAAGAAAGCCGCAAGAACCCTCGACTTTGTACGGGAAAAACCCATATGTCCAGCACATTGCGAGTCATGAGCATGTTGCAATATTTGCAATCTCATGCTCTTAGGCACAAGAATTTGTGAATGAGTGGACGTAGTCGAGTCTTGTACCATACGTACAAGTACGCCGTTCTTCATAGAAATCCAAGATTTCCTATTAGTGTTCTGATTAGGATCACCTTTTTTTGCTAGAATGAAGAATTTTTGTAAAGAAGGATCTTCTTCTTGCAATTTGATAAATGAGTCACGTGTAATAGTCAAGTGACTATCTTGGTCATTTACTTCATCATTATTAGTTAATGAAGTTTGAGGTGGATCCAGAGCATGTGCTCTTGTGACCACCGCATTGGTAGCTTCAATGTTTTGCTCTTCCCAAACAGCAATCTGCTGTGGGGTACATTCCCTAACTCCGTGAATACGACCAATAATAAGGTCCGCAATAGGGTTTGGAAGTAGACACGCGTGGACCTCTCCCGTGAAGAAAGGAGTAGCAATGTGTATTATAGCAGTAGGATACTTTTCTAACGTGCCACCAAATGTGACACATTTGATGACTTTTCCTGTAGCACAGGATGGATCTACAAGAGATTGCCTAACGCCGACAGTAGTACATCCAGAATCAAACAACACTGAGACTGGATTACTATTTACTAGCCCCTTATGTAATATAAGAGAACCTCTCCCATCATGAGCAACATTAGCAGGAAGAGCGGGCAAAGGATGACCACAGCTTAGAGTACTAATGGTTTTCGGATCAAATAAAGTACTGCATTGGATACATTTATTTGCCCTACCAAAATCAAAAGATGAGCATCCGATAGCATTATGGTCTTTATCATTATTAACCTGTTTATCTGCTCCCTGAGATTCTTGTTGAACAGAGTTTGTCTGTTGATATCTTTTTCTCTTATGTTGCGATCTACCGCGACCATTATTGCCTCTGCAATTATCATTAAAGTCCCTACTGTAATTTTTATCCTGGTTTGAGTTCCAGTTTCCATAACTGTCATTACTATCTCTATGCTGTTGAGAACCTCTATTATCTTGGTATTGAGGTCTCTGCATAAAATATTTTCCTCTATACCGATTACCTTTGTGAAAATTTCTAAAGTTAACCGGAGTAGAATAACGTGTAGTATTAGGTTGTCTCCAGTTCTGGGAAGAAGAATCACCCTGGAATTGATCACTATGGTTCTGGGCATAATTACGATTACTCTTTTTATTGAAATTTTTCTGGCTACCCTGAAATTTACGCATAAAATTTGGGCCATAAGGTGCTGCCGAAGCAACTGGCAGACCTTCTTTCACCTTAGAGTTACTAATGGTTATGTGCGGATGCGCAGTAACATACTGGCTACAGTATTCTTCCATTTCTTTTATGTTTTTAGGCTTACGCTCATGAAGAAAAGATAGAAAAGCTTCATTAACAGAAGACATAACCTTATCTCTAAGTAGTAAATCCATAAGAGCTTCAAATGTATTTTCTGTCTTAGACAACTCAACCCATCGTAAAAAAGTAAGACGGATGCCTGAGATGAATTCAGAGAATTCAACTCCAGTTTCTGGTAACATGGTTTTAAATTTAAGACGATATCCGTCCTCGTTAAGTTGGTACTTCTTTAACAATGCCGCCCTGACAACCTCATAGTTGTTTTTGTCAGGCACATCTACCATACTCAACAAAGTCAAAGCATCACCTCTAAGTATCTTGGACAGATGATACACATATAATGTTTTATCTATATTATGCACATTACATGCACTTTCAAATCTATCTAGATAAAATGTTATATCATCGATTGAGGGATTAAATGCTGGTAGATTAAGCTTGAAATCCTTAGCATTAGTCTTATTTGACACCTTATTTGCATCATTAGCATTACCAGTGTTCAATAACTTTAACTTCTCTAACTCTAAAGCTAAGACTTTTTCATCATGTTCCATTTTTGCTTTTCTCTCATCAGCCTCTCTTTGTAACCTTCTTTCTTCAGCCTCAGCCTGTAACTTTCTTTCTTCAGCCTGGGCCTGTAACTTTTTTCCTTCAGCCTCTATTTCAAGTCTCTTATTTTCAGCTTCTTTTTCAAGTCTCTTATTTTCAGCTTCAGCCTGGGCCTGTAACTTTTTTTCTTCAGCTTCTTTTTCAAGTCTCTTATTTTCAGCTTCTCTTTTTTGTTTTTCCATTTCCATTTGAAATCTTTTTTCCTCCACCTGCATCTGCAGTTTCTTTTGTTCTATTTCAGCCTCTATTCTCTTTTGTTCAGTTTGTTCTTTCATTTTCTTTTCTTCCGACTTCAATGCCTTGGCATATTGAACAGTCGCAAATTCTTCTAATTTATCACCTGTCTTCCCAAGGGCTTTACCCTGCTCAATAAAGTACTCAAATGTAGACATGATGTCCAAAATGTGAGTACAGAACCTGAAATAATTAATTATCTTATTTCAATGTTAAATAGCAACAAGACTTAATAAAGTGCTTGTATAATCTCTATGTTGAACCCAATCTCTGTGGGAAACAGGAGTTGACACCAACTTGTATTATCAAATGTATAATAATATCACAAGTCACCTCTTAATTAACAGTGCACTACCCAAATCAGTGCATAATCATCAGTTATTTATCATAACTGCACTACAATAGTGCATAAGCAAAAACACCAGTTTGTTATGATAAGTGCACTATAGACCAATAGTGCATGAGCATATATCAACAATAGTGAAAGCTAACTATGCAAGAACTATGTAAACAATAACAAGACAATGTAAACAATAGCAAAGGTCATCAACAATGTAAACAATAACAAAGATCAAAGTCAATGTAAACAACAACAAAGATCAGAGTCAATGTAAACAATAACAAAGATCAGAGTCAATGTAAACAATCAACAAAGATCAAACCATACGAAAACATTCGCATAAGTCAAATACACAAACAGCAAAACTAAAAAGAAATATGCGAAGATATGACTAACAAATGACGCTACAGTGTATACACAAAAATATACGTAAAGAACTGAATAATAGCAAAGGGGAGACCTACAAATACAAACAATCGAAATCGAAACTAAAAACACAAAGAAAGAGAGAGAAGAAAAAAGAAAAAAAATATATATATACAAGAAACAAAAATAAAGCACAACTCGTCACAACTAAACAGATATAGCAACGATTGTCGCTAGCAAATTTCACTGTAGGAAATTCGCACAGTCCCCACATTGGCCACCAAAAATGATAAGGGTGGATTTGTGCTGAAGTGGTAACTTGCCACCCTTATCGACACCTGGTGTTAAAGTGTAAGATGTAGGTGTCTTCTCTGATTTAGGATGTTGCTGTGTATGTGGTAGTGGAACAGTTCACAGGGTTATCACACAGGCAACATGACGTGTAGAGTCATAGAAAGGGTAACTTCGTTGTATAAGTTTCTTTCATTTATTGCACGCCACAAAACAGTCATGATACTTATGACATCAACATGGTTAACGAGTTCAGCAAGATGATATGGCACATTGAAAACAATTTCTGTAGTCAGCAATGATAGCTGTTGTATATATGCGTCATAAGACATCACAGTTCAATAGATTCAGAAATTCATCAATCATCGAGTGCTAGTTCGTGAAGCTGTATAAATAATAATAATTTCTATAACTTCTGCAACAGTGTCAGCTACAGATCTTCAATGTTCATAAACAATAATAAATGCTCCCATTCTGATGCTAGCAGATCAGTTGTATACAATAAGTCCGTTCACTGTCTGCACGTGAATAGCATACATGGGCTACAGGTCAGCTCGACCTTTATAATGTTCCTAAGTCTAACCATCTGACTTGGACGTGATCTCTGATATAACGAATCCTGGAACACAGACAACAGTCTTGTTGGTCTAGAGCGACCCATATATATTTAACTAGTTCAGGTATACAGATACTGGTGACTTAATCCTAGTCAAAGTACCTCTCCATTTTGCATCACACAGGCGAGCAAATAGGCGACAAAATGACGAACCTCTAGACGATAGCATAAAGTTCGATACAAGAGGAATTACCTTATTTCGGAAAATCAACCATGAACATATGCCTCCAGGCAGGCTGCATAATACTGGGAAATAGTCTAGTTAGCTAACTAACTCACTAAGACACTGTATTTCCCTCAGAGAATCACAAGACGCAGTTGCGTCTGCTCGCTTCTTAAACCATTTCTAAACTGCCCCAACTGGGCGGAACACACAGAACGAACTCCCGGTTTGACATGCGCAGAACGACAATCTCTGAGTTGCCGTTCACAATAAGACGATTCGAAGAACATTCGAGATAAAAGTCTTACACAGTCGCGCCTTTTTATGGTCATGAAAAGAAGCGTTAAGAAAGGTTTCAGACATCTACCATAGTTGACTGATACTACCAAATAAGGAGATGTGGTCACGCTTCGTTCAAGAAATTATAGACCGAACGTGTCTCTATACAAGAGAAGGCAACTCCTAAAAATTGTAGTTTCGACAACTCGGATTATGTCCCTTTGACCATAGAAAACATAATACACACTTCAGTCAAAAAAATGATCATACATATGAAAAATGTTTATACAAACGAAAAATAATAATGATCCGTGCGTAACAGCAATGAAAGAAAATCAGTGCAAAGTGAAAACGCAAAAAAAAAAAAAAAAAAAAAATACAATATGTCTGTTCTGTGAACTCTTGTGCGCCCCTTTTCGATCACGTGACGGGCATTAATTAGTCTCAGGTTTTGTTTGCGTCCGTTTTCCGGTTTAGTTGTAGTTTCAGGCTTAATTTATTTTCTTTGGAAATGGGGCGTGCTGCTGCTCAGATGTCAAAATAATTGGGGCTACAGTGAGAAGGAGCTCTTTATTCTCACTCTCTCCCGTTCTCTCTCTGTTTCTCTCTACCTTTTCTCTCTTTCTCTGTCACTATACTTCTTACTTTCTTTCTTTCTTTCTCTAACTCTCTCTTTCTCTATCTCTTTCCTCTCTCTATCTCTCTCTTTTTTTCTCTCGCTGTGTGTCTCTTTTACTCTCTCCCTATATCTATTTTTCTCCCTGTCTTTCTTTCTCTTTATTCTCTTTCTTTTCTCGTTCCTTCTCTATTTAATTCTTTATCGTTCTACTTCTTTCTCTCTGTGTTTCTCTCTTCTCTTTCTCTCCATCTTTGAGCATATCTTTCTTTTTTTCCTTTTCTCTCTACATTTCTGTCTCTCTTTCACTCTCTCTTTTTTCCCTTTCTCTCTTTTTCTCTCTCCGCATCCATCTCTTTCTTTCTTCTCTTTTTAAAAATGATGTTTAGAATATCGTCGGGGTTTATATTCTTCCATAAATTGATAATTATTCGTTCTTGTGTTTTTCCTTCTTATTTTCTGTGTTCCCATGGTAACTTACTATTGCTGTCTGTCACGGATTGCCTCCCATTAGCTCTGCAGTAGTGGTCCACCAGTGGCCAACACTCAAGAGTATCTAATATTTGTCTTCAAAGGTGTCTACCTTCGCACAAGATTACTCTTGGCAGAGTTGTAGCTTGAATGATAATGACGCTTCTATCTCAAGGTAGTGTTCACAAGATGTTTACAAAAGTCAAGAACAATGCTGCATAGGGCAGAGCACTATTAACTTATATCTGATCCGTCGCCTTTTGTGAAGAAATAAGCAATGATTTTAGCTTGTTCAAGCCCCCAGCTGGTGTAAATCCTGTAAAATTCTTTTATATGTATTTGCACTATAGATGTAAATATGTCTAGATTTATATATATATTAAACAGTCTTGCTCATACGTTTGCTTTCATACCTAGAAGAACTGAATCAACTATGATTGTTTAGTTTTAAAAGAACATGTAACAAATTTAATAATCAATTAGTCTTAACAGGTTAAAATAGCGATGGAATGATAGTGAATTTTAGATGTAAATAAAATTGTCTTCACTGAGACTTGGTCTGAGGATTGATAAAAACAATTGTCCTTCTGCTGGTTTCTTTTACAAGAACTTAGCTGGTATAAGTGAGTCCTGCAGTCGTGGTTTCGTCACTTCTTCTGTGATGAGAGCACTTCTCCACACAACTCGTGCAATGTAGGCGGTTAGTTTTGATCACCTGCTTTGATCTAATGGCGTAGAAACTTTCGTCTTGCAGCTTCGTACCACAAACGGCCTGATAGCTTCGTTCCACGAACTTTAGACTAAATAAAATGAACAAATGCCTCTGCTAAGTACACTGGGTAGGAAGATTAACAGGCGTATTGTCTCGCTGTCCATCCACCGATGTTAGCCTCTATGAAAAATTAAATTCTTGAGTAAACACAATTTAACTCAGCGAAGATGATTAGAAATCATCAATATTCTTCTGGGTATTAAATTGGGAAAATATTAGTTTGGACAGCACGAATGCAATGATTTGCCTGAATTACAATGAACAAGGTACATATATCTCACAAAACGATATTATACACTTTAGGCACATGAGGTGTAATAGTTACTCATCATTGCTCCAGTTGGAGTCCAGGGTCACTTCTGCTGTCGGTTTTCTGTACGACTAGCAAGAAGCAATCACCAGCGCTTGCTGTAGTGGTTTACGAATTTACTATTTTCATATGTTGAGGTTGCCACCCTCCTATGACTGGTATAACCACTTAGCAAGTACAGACATGTTACATTTCACATTTTAAAATATATGTTCACAACTTATCCCAAATGGGATCTACAATCTCCTGGTATAGTTTGAATGGACACAGCAACGTAGGTTAGATGCTTTCGAATCACTTGGTCTGGGAAATTTTAGTATTCCTCTTATGATTCATGATCTGATTCCTTAGGTCTCCAGTCTTTGTATTTAAAAATGCGGGTTTACTTTTTAAGTTTCAAAGTTGCCACATACTCTGTCCTGGTCTTTTAAGTTTTCAGTCTTTGTATTTAAAATTGCGGACTAACTTTTACATTTCAAAGTTGCCCAAATACTTTGATCAGTCACTTATAATTTTGGAATCCTTACTCCGATGTCTCTCTGGCTCCTGGGATTTACTAATTTGACGTTGCGATGCAGTCTGATCTGTGTCTCCGAGTCCCCTAGATTGTATTTCCATTTTTAGGCCAAGTCCCAGATTGGTCTATTAGTCCAACTTGCCAATGAAAGTTAAAGTCTATTCCGGCTCTCAAATCAAGCCAAAGGTAAGCTCTTTAGAACTGTAGTGGTCGGGTGTTAAATCATAATATCCCCCGCATATGATAAAATATCAAATTTAAAAATTCCAGCGCGTGACCCTTTTTAATAAGGTAGTAATCCTTCCGATTGCATCTTTATGCAGACTCACAAACAAGTCTGTGAACTTATTTCCTGTCTAAATGCTATCCCACAATTTTGTCTTCCCAGAAAAATTATCTGTAATAATTACAATGAGATGTCCCAGCGGAAGCGATTACGTATCATCACCCGTGTTTGCATAAATCTTACTTAGTCGTTCCTCTTCTACCGTGAGGTGTTGAGGTTTGGAAGAGAGAGCGCCAGACCATTCTATCAGCTGTCTTCTTCCTGGCCTGGTTCCATTCTAGTCCTCGGTCCTTCAAAGATTGTCTAATGTTGTCCTCCCAGCGGACTCTGGGTCGTCCTGGAGGTCTGGATCCCTGGCTCTTTGTTTCCCATGCTTGTCGTGGTAGCCGATCTTCTCCCATTCTGCAGACATGGCCAAACCATCTTAGTTGGGACTGTTCTATTTGGGTCTGCAGCGGATGGGATTTTAGGCCTTGACTGATCGTCTGGTTGCGGACCATGTCTCTTCTTGTTACTTCAACCACTTTCCTCAGATACCTCATTTCTGAGGTTTGGATCTGGCTTTTGTGGGTTGTAGTCATTGCCCACGACTCGCATCCATATGTCAAGACTGGGACATAGGTGGAGCGGTATACAGCCATCTTCGTTTTCTTACCAACCTCTTTCTTGCTGAGGAATCCACGATTTATGGCCTGAAAAAGTCTCCCAGCCGCTGCTTTTCGAGTGGCCAACTCTTCTTTGATGCCTCCCTTTCGGTCTATAATAGCTCCGAGATATTTAAAGTGGTCGACCTGCTCCAGGACCTGTTCTCCCAACTTAATCTGATGTTTTCTTTCTTCTCGTGATATCACCATGGATTTTGTTTTAGAGCTGCTTATGACCATCCCTCTCTTCTCCAGCTCTTCCTTCCAGACTTGCAGGTTGGATTGGAGATGTGCCTCTGATTTAGCAATCAGGGCAACATCATCAGCAAATGCCAGCTCCGAAATATAGACCTGTCTCATCTTCCAGTACCCCACTGAATACTTTCTTGTTCTCTCCTTACATGCCTTGATGACATCGTCCATAAGGAGTATGAAGAGGTAAGGTGATAGGATATCACCTTGTCTTACACCAGTGGTGGTCCTGAACTCTTCTGACTTATGGTTTGCTGTCCTCACATAATTTCTGCAAGACTTGTAGAAGCTCTGTATAGCATGAATCAGAGGTGCTGGAATATTCTTCCTTGCCAAACAGTCCCAAAGTTTGCTCCAGGGGACCCTGTCAAACGCCTTTTCCAGATCTATGAAACAAAGATGGATCTCACTCTTATACTCAAGGGCCTTTTCACTCAGCTGTCTGAGTGTGAAGATTAGGTCTTGAGTACTTCGGTTTGCTCGGAATCCGCACTGGACCTCATCCAATTGTGGCTCAGCTAGGCGTCGGAGTCTCTGCTCTAGGATTCTAGAGTAGATTTTACCAGGGACACTGAGAAGGGATATGCCTCTATGGTTTCCACATTGTCGATTGTCACCCTTTTTGAAAAATGGTGTTATGATGGCAATCTCCCAATCCTTTGGTATGGTCTTGTTGCACCATGCAGCCTGTAGGACCTTTAGGAGTAATAGGTCGCCTGATGCTCCCATGTACTTAACCATTTCTGGTGTTATACCATCATGCCCTGCTGCTTTACCCATCTTGATTTTCTCTAGTGCTGCTCTCAGTTCTTCCATCTTTATGTCATCTTCACCATCATTGGTTTTCTCTTCTGTGCTAGTGGTTATCATTTCTGATGCTTCACCATGCTCACCATCCAGGAGTTCTGAGAAATATTCTTTCCATCTTTCCATTACTTCCTTTGGGGCAGTAAGCAATTTGCCTTGCTTGTCCTTTATAAATTTGAGAGGACATTGTTTTTCCTTCCTCATGTTCTTTAGGGTTTTATAGAACAATTTCTGGTTTTCTTGTGCATCTTTTTCTAGCTTTTCTCCAAATTCTTCCCAGGACTTCTGTTTTGCTGCTAGCACTTTGTTCTTTGCTTCTGTTCTGAGTGTCACATATTCTCTATATTTTTCCATTTGTCCTGTTGTGTTTTTAGCTCCTAAGTATTGTTTCCATGCCATTTTCTTCTCTCTTATTTTCTCTTTAACTTCCTCTGTCCACCAAGGTGTCCTCTTTCTCTGGTTCCCAAGTCGGACTTCACCGCATGCTTCTGCAGCAGCTGTCTTTATGATATCCTTGAATTTATTCCAGAGGGTTTCCAAGTCATGAGGTCGTTCTTCTGTGTTGCTCACTGCTGTAGCAATAAGCCCCTGATATCTGGTCTTAATTTCTGGCTCTCTCAGCTTGTAGGTCCTAATGCTCATTTCTCCTGCTCGTTTACTTGGTTCCTTGCGTGATGTTGGGCAGTTCCTAGGCTGAGCAACTCTCTCAGTTGTTCGTTTGATTGTTAGCAGGTAGTGATCACTTCCAATCTCTGGCCCCCTCCAGACTCTTGCATCTCGGACATATCTGAATGAGCTTCTCCGAACAATGGCATAGTCGATCACTGACTTCTCATTCTTGGTTGGTTCACATCTAGTGTATACATGTATGCGCTTATGGGGGAACTTTGTGTTTGTAATGATCAGATTCTGCTCACTGCAGAATCTAAGGAGTCGCTTTCCATTGTCATTGAGAGTATCTTCTCCATATCTTCCGATAACTCCACCCCATCTAGCATGGTCATTTCCAACTCTGGCATTAAAATCTCCGAGCATGATAACTTCATCTAGGCAGTCATCCACTGTCCTTTGAAGCAGCTCGAAGAATTCCTCCTTGACCTCTGCTCTTTCATCCTCATTTGGCCCATACACTATGACCAGGTTGACTATGGTTTCTCCTTCTTTTAGTTTTACAACCATAATGCGCTCCGAGACAAAGTTCCATCCCTTGATACTATCTTTTTGATTTTGGGCCACAATGCAACCCACGCCCCCTTTAGCTCTTTCAGATATGGGTACACCACTGTAGAGCAACGTGTTGCCATCGAGATCCATGACTCCTTGTCCTTTTTTCTTCGTTTCCGTTATAGCCAGGATTTCTAGTTTTGCTTTCCTCATCTCTTCCACCAGCTCCTCTTCCTTCCCATTTATACTTCTTGTGTTCCAAGTTCCATAAGTCGTAGTCCGTAGTCCGTTCCAGTTCGTCGCCTTTAGAATCAGTCCGGTTTTCTCTCTAGTATTGCTCGTAATCATAGTTTAAGACAAACAGGTGATTGGCCTGTTGTGCCTTTGCATGTTGGAGGGGCTGCCTCCTTACGGCCTCCATGCAGGCCGCCCTCCTCCTTTTTCATCCGGGCTTGGGACCGGCATTGGCGGAGTTGTTTGCATAAATCCCTCAGACGAATTTTACAGGCAGCCAATCTGGCTTTCTTTGCATCGATCGTGCGCGACCATCTTGCATCAACACAAATTGTCTCCATCAAAGGTGGCTAGACGACTGAAGTGATAAACGTATTATCCGGTGGCCTGTCTAATTAGCTTTGTCATGCTATGATTCACATGGTGAAACGTAGACAAGTCTGGGAGCGGCTAAGAGCAAAAAATGTAAGAGCATAAAATATGCCAAATATTAGGACGATAAATGAGAGAGGGGCGGAAAAGTACATGCACAAAACGTTTTGTGATACTGTTATCATTTTATTTAGTTGGTTATTTAATTGATGGCACAATGAGAATATATTCATATGAAAACGAAATATAGTCCGACTGAAAGAGTGGTTAGAGCGCTGGTCTCTCGTACCAAAGGTGCCAGGTTTGATTCAAGGTATCAACACACTCAAGTCTACCCAACGGTAAATGGGAACATGACGTTACTCTTGAGTTAGGGACGGAAAAGGCAGCGAGAAAGGGAACTTGTCACCCCACTTTACGGTGTAGGAACTAGTATATTGAAGCCTCTAACACGTAACTCCCCTGTAGCAGTATCTGCTAATGGACTACCTTTAAAAGTTTGTTTGTTAATAGTTTAAGCACGGTAAGGTGACTTCTTCTTCTTCTTTGATCCTTAGCCGCCGACCGTCAAAGCAGTCAGTGGCCATCACGCCTAGTGGCGTCTTGTAGGGCAGCGGTAAGGAGAGAGCCTAGCAAAACTACATTTTTAAAAAAATGCAAAATTTTGCCGTGGTATGGGCGCCCCGTTCAACCTAGACAGTAGTTCTGTCGGTTATATTAAGACAAATGTCCAAATATTAAAAAAACAAACCGAATGAGCAAAATCGTTCTTCGTCATTCAACCAAACCATCAATTTGTTGCTTCACGTGAAACCTGTGCCAAAGACTGGCTTGAGTATTAATTTATTATTATTATTATTTTTTAAATGTAAAACTTTTGCTTTGTTTTGGTGAGGCGCGTCCTGTTCAACCTAGTCGGTTATATTAGGGCGCATGTCCAAACATAAAAGACCCTTAGGTCTGAAGTTAACTGTTATAGAATGTATTAATTTATTTACAGGTCTATATCCTTTTATCCGGTCATCCGAAAACCGAAATATTCTGAAAATCGAAATGTTTTTCGGAGTTACTTTGAGATCAGAATGTCGGCGATTTCTAACTATTTTGGGTGATTTGGGCTCCATATGTAAAGCTGAAAAAAAAAATCAGTTTCCGAAACAGAGGATTTCAGAAAACGGATACATACCTGCTACTTAAATGCTCGATAAGTCCGATTTGGGTTCTTATTCCTCTTGAATCAGCATGCCTGGTGGCCGAGGTGATCATGTCTCTCCACAACTTCTTGTCTCCAGTAGTGATTATCAGTGCGTTGCTGACTTCTGTCCATGCCACAATGTCAAACTGTCCGGCATGTTTCTCTCTGTGTCGTCCTTGACCCTTTTTTCCTTCAATCTTTCGTGTTGTCACAATACATTTAAGCTTACTTCTTCTCGTCATATGCCAAAAAAGTGGATTTTTCCTTGTAATGTCAGTGTTAAAGCTTCCTTGTTACACTACGAGCTTTCGATTGACATTGTTGGTACAGCACTGGCCTCTCACTGCAAAGGTTGGGATTGAAAACACGGTGACACCTCGGCCAGTCTACCTAGTTGTAACTAGGTACCTGAATCTGCTCATGAGTTAGGGAATGAGAAGGCAACAGAGAAAGGAACTGATCACCCACCTCTCGAAGTATAGTGAAGTCTGTAACATTTCTTTCCCTTACGGCGGCATCTGATATTGGAATACATTTACATTTTTGTATGCGCACCGGCTTCTTCCAGGACAGTCGCACGAATCTTTTTACCTGTTCGTGGTATACCAACCATCCTTCAGCTAATCCACATCTCTGAGGCCTCTAGGTCTTTTCCTGTTTGTTTACTAATTGTCCATGATTCACTCCGTATATTTGATAATTTGAGTCATTATTTCGATAAAAACCATGTCCAGACAGCATATTTCATTCACTAATGTTCTTTGAGCGTATGACTGGCACAGTGATTAGAGCGCTGCTCTCTCGCGGCAAAGGTACCGGCTTCGAAACACGCTATCTCACGGTCTAGCCTACACAGCTGAAAACTGGTATCTGACTATGCTCGTGAGTTAAGGAAGGAAATGGCAGCTAGGAAGAGAACTGGTCCCCCTACCTCCCGATGC
The DNA here is from genome assembly GCA_024509875.1 of Oreohelix idahoensis. Classification (NCBI taxonomy): domain Eukaryota; kingdom Metazoa; phylum Mollusca; class Gastropoda; order Stylommatophora; family Oreohelicidae; genus Oreohelix; species Oreohelix idahoensis. The sequence continues at coordinate 55,304 of JAMPIV010001299.1, read as the reverse complement.
TGGACCTAATATAGTGAAAACTCGAACACTTCACACCCCTACGTCTAGATCTGCTATGAGATTACCTTTAACTTTTTAATGTTCTATGACTATTCTTGCAGCTGTAGTTCCTGTATTAAAGTGTTTTACATGATAAGGTTGTTATTGTCTGACACAACTCTCCTTTCTCCTATATGAGTAACACCGATCACTATGATTCAAGCAAGAGATGGCTGCACATCTGTCGTAAATTAGATAGGTTTGAAAGTTATTTATGGTCCCGTCTGAGTAGAGTTGATAGTGATAGTACGTGAGAAGTAAAGGTGTGAGAAATAGATTTCACGAGTGAATAGTTTAAGGAGAAGATATATCACTGGAATGAGTAGTTTCTCTAGTCCAGCCTATCTACATGACTGTAATTTAGTACAAGACAATCCTGCACTCCCTATACGAATTTAATCACACACACACACACACACACACGCACGCACGCACGCACGCACGCACGCACACACACACACACACAACTATGTGACTACAACAAGACACACAAACGTGAAAAACTATGGTTAATAGGGTATGGGTCTGACCAACATACAAAGATAAGTTTCTTTTGTTGTTTATTATCATTAAACTTGACAACATCGAATATCTAAAGAAAGACCAATTAACATCAGAATTACATACATAGGAAATAACAGAATAAATTTACCCTCCCCTTATTGAGTCAAGAACCCAACAAGTTAATAACCCCGAAGGTCAAAGGTTAGCACTATGTTACAGAATAGACAGTAAGGAAAAACAAAGTTCCTACTAACTACTACCCAGTAAAGCAAACAGTTTTGGCAGCAATGTGGAGGCGGTGGCTTCGTCACCGCGCCACTTTACTGTCTGGCTGCTCGTGCCATGACCGGTGACTGATTGCTCGTGTCAGTCTTGTCTCGGAGATATAACCCCTTGCATTGGGTAGGGAGCTATCAAACCTCTTGGTAACGCACACACGCCAAAGTGGGCCTGTTGCTGCATGCCGCTGAATCTAGGGTGCTCCATTCGGGTTGAAACAAAGCTTACAAACACCTCCCGTAATTGGCTCAAGGGTATGAGTGAATAACTCGTTCCCTAAAGGGCAAAAGAGTTCATTACTCGCGCCCAGGGATTAACAACAACAACAACAACAACAAGCCAAATCAAAGTTGGTGCACTACGTGTAACAAAGAAAAATATTCACTCTCTGTCACAGCGCTATTCCGCAGTGCATCGTATGTATTGTGCGCGGTGGAAAGTCAGCCGGGCAACGCCGGGTCTAGCCGAACTGGTGTGTCATGTTACCACCGGAAGTGGGGGGAGGGGGGGAAGGCGCAATTTTAGTTAGTGAGATTCTAGCCTCGGTCGAGAGAGGACGGATATTTTTCCCTTTGCCAGCAAGTTTGCTGTGTGGTTCATAGTGTGGACTGTTAGTGAGAGCTTGCCATATTTCGGTCCTGGTTGATAATTATGTGGTAATTCTAGAGCAGTGTAGTGTCTAGTGGATATTATCTTCAGGCCGTAGATTATAAGTAGTCAATGATTTGAGTATATCATTGTCACAGTTTACCGCTAAAGGTGAGCGATATTCATTGCAGTGTTTCAGTATCCGTGTCACGTAGACATTTATGATCTATAAATTGCCTATATCCTCTTCTTTTTCTTTCACCCGTATCCTCTATTTTATTATCACTCTTTATCCTTTTTGGGTGTTTTTCGCATTCGTACGTTTGCGACTATATACATTACTATTTTCCCATTCTAACTTTCGCCGGGTTTAATTTCTCATTTAGAAACGCATGTTATTACGTAGATGCCAGGCTCGGTAGGTTATTGAGTTGTAGACGTAAACTGTGAATATTCGCTTTCGCCAGACTTATAGGCGAGATATCGTCTGCATTTTCTCCCTGCCACAACGAGTTGCATCGGCTAAGCGCTTAGTTAAGGCGCGATAACTGACATCTCTACGACACGGTACGAGACAGTTGTCTGGAAATTCCACCTGACACGTAGTTTCTCAGTTACCTTTCTTAGCGAAAAGTGTGATCTGCCACTCACACCTCGCTCAGTAATGAGAATAGTTAGATGTAAGTGTGAAGGGGCACTGATGGCAGTTACGTCATGCGTCTAAGTTAACAGGAGGTGTTAAGAGAAGGGGAGGCTATTGCGTAGGTTTTGGAAATAGTGGGATCCTTTCTTTGTTTCATAGATATAACTAGAGTTGGAAACCTGACTTCACGCACTCTGTAACTTTGCAGTTAGACTAGAACAACCTACGTTCGAGCCCTAAGAATCTCTGTGATAGAAGCAATTAGTTGGTCGAAGTGGTTTTAGTTCTTAGTAGTTCTGTGTTGAGGTAAATATATTATATCTAGTTTTTGTGAAGTGATAAAGTGATAATCGCTTATTTCATATTTCACTAGTTTCTTTTGTGCAGAGTGAATATTTATAAGTCGGTTATATTCTCTAGCTGATGAGTTACAGTGGAAAGCAGAATAAATTATAATTTCTAGCTTATAAATCATGTAGCTATAATTAATTTAATTTAACTGCTAAATAATCAGACGAGAGAATATATTTTAAAACTAACTTATAAATGCTAGATACCTCATGAGTGGTGACGGAATACGTAAGTATTCCTAATTCATGATAATTGATTTTTTAATATAACTTATTTCACGGGAAGTTTAAATGATAAGTCAAGCTGTACGTGATAAGGGTGGATTTGAGCTGAAATGATAACTTGCCACCCCTATCGACACCTGGTATTAAAGTGCAAGATGTAGGTGTCTTCTCTGATTTAGAATGTTGCTGTGTGTGTTGCAGTAGAACAGTTCACAGGGTACACCACAGGCAACATGACGTGTAGAGTCATAGAAATGGTAACTTCGCTTTAGTTTTATACCATTTATTGCACGCCACAAAACAGTCATGATATTTATGTCATCATCAGCACAGTATAACGAATGCAGCATTCAAATCATATTAACTGATAGTCATGTAGGATTCAATACTCCATAGTTGTATGGTAAACAGATATCATAAAGTTCTGGTTCGTGAAGCTTTATAAATAATATATATAACTTCTGCAACAGTGTCAGCTGTTGATCTTCAACGTTCATAGACAATAATAATTATTCCCTTCCTGATGCTAGCAGATCAGATGTATACAATAAGTCCGTTTACTGTCTGCACGTGAATAGCATACATGGATTACAGGTCAGCTCGACCTTTATAACCTTCCTAAGTCTAACCATCTGACTTGGACGTGATCTCTGATATAACGAATCCTGGAACACAGACAATAGTCTTGTTGGTCTAGAGCGACCCATATATATATAACTAGTTCAGGTATAAAGATACCGGTGACTTAATCCTAGTCAAAGTACCTCTCCATTTTGAATCACACAGGCGAGCAAAAAGGCGACAAAATGACGAACCTCTAGATGATAGCATAAAGTTCGATACAAGAGGAATTACCTTATTTCGGAAAATCAACCATGAACATATGCCTCCAGGCAGGCTTGAATAATACTGGGAAATAGTCTAGTTAGCTAACTAACTCACAAAGACAATGTATTTCCCTCAGAAAATCACAAGACGCAGGTCGCGTCTGCTCGCTACTTAGACCATTTCTAAACTGCCCGAGCTGGGCGGAACAACAAACGAAAACCAAGTCGAGACATGCGCAGAGCGACAATCTCTGAGTCGCCGTTCACAATAAGACGATTCTAAGAACATTCGAGATAAAAGTCTTACACAGTCGCGCCTTTTATGGTCATGAACAGAAGCGTTAAGAAAGGTTTCAGGCATCTACAACAGTTGACTGATACTACCAAATAAGGAGATATGGTCACGCTTCGTTCAAGAAATTATAGACCGAACGTGTCTCTATACAAGAGAAGGCAAACTCCTAAAAAATTGTAGTCTCGATAACTCGGATTATGTCCCTTTGACTGTAAAAAACATAATACACACTTCAGTCAAAAAATGATCATACATACGAAAAATGATCATACAAAGGCTTTGAAAAAAGTAATTATTTGTGCGTAACATTACCGCACCCTCCCGGGAAAAAAAAATGAAACATTTTTTTTTTAAATCCTGGAGCCGGAAAAATCTAGGCTCCTAACGCACGTATGATGCGCGGATATATACCTAACAAATTAGCTCAACGCATGGAGCGACACTGAGATCATATCTCAGATCCTTAGAGAAAAAATTTATCTAAGTATACGCTTATATATTCCAGGAAGGTGCCACCAACACACCCCACAATGATGGCAACATCATAATGAAAATCAAATTATTCTCATACCAATATATGAAATTAAATATATTATTATGATATCATACAATGTGTTGTGCAAACAGCGGTGTAATATATTAATATACCGCACTATTTTATTACATTATATAAAGCAACAGTAATTAATAAGTAATACATGTGTTGATCTTCGTTGACATAAAACATTCAATAGAAGAAGATGTGGACATCATCCGCTCCCAATCTAGGACAGGACTTGATATCCTCAAAGTTCCACAATGGACACAATCTCGCGTCTTCAATGATGTGCTGCGAAAATATCAATAACACAAATCTTAAAGACAACTGGTAAATCTCTTAATACAATTATGCAAATATATTATTTAAATGTGGCCGAGTGATCTTTTGGCCCGTATATCACTAACTAAGCCTTCTTAGATAATTACATGGTACAATGTTATAAATTCCCCTCAAAAAAGTGAGAAAAAAAAATCTACTAACATGTCATTATAACATTGGACTGTATATCAGGAAATATATATATATGACAGAAGAATCATGTGGAATCGTGTGGGCATCTGGACAGAATGTCTGCCATTACATTATCCGAACCACGGATAGCTCGAACCGAGAAATGAAATGGTTGAAGAGCTATGGCATAACGAGTGGACCTCGAGCTCTTCAAGTTTTTGCTCTGAATAGCAGTAAGCGCTTTCTGGTCGGTTTCCACAATGAAATGTGCGCCTAGAAGAAATCTTTGTAACTTCAGAATAGACCATACCATAGCCAATAACTCACGGTCTAAAACCGAGTAATTCTTTTCTGCAGCATTTAATTTCCTAGAGATATACATCACCGGATGCAGAGTATCAGAATACTCCTGCATTAGTGCCGCCCCAATCCCAGTTGACGAGGCGTCACTTCGAAGAACAAAAGTCTTCTCAATAGTAGGTAACCTAAGAATAGGTGGAGATGAAAATAGGGCTTTAACCTGGTCCAATGAGGATTGACATTCTTTAGACCAGCGGATCAGATTAGGCGACCCTTTCTTCAATAAAGTAGAAAGCGGTGCCATAATGGAGGACAGATTCGGAATGAATCGTCCGTAGAATTGGATCAAACCTAATAGACTCCTTACTTGTTTCTTCGTCTTAGGGACCGAAATGTTAAGTATTTTTGAAACATTGTGGTCCTCTGTCTTTAAAAGACCATGACCAACACGATGACCTAGGAAAGAAATCTCACTAAATCCTATAAAGGCTTTAGAGGGTTTTGCAGTCAAGTTATACTCGCGAAGAGTAGACAGTAATTCGTATAAACCCAAATAGTGATCTTCCCAGGAATCACTGAATAGACAGATATCATCTAGGTATGCTATGACATCTGTACGATATGCGAGAATTCGCCGCATCATGCGTACGAATGTAGCAGGGGCGTTCATAAGACCAAAAGGCATGAAATTCCATTGGAATAAACCCCTAGGTGTAGAAAAAGCTGTAAAAGGTTTGGCACGTTCAGTTAGCGGGACTTGCCAATAACCTTTAGACAAATCTAGTTTGGTAAAGAATCTAGAATTAGAAAGTTTATTGAGTAGCTCTTCTAATGAAGGCATAGGTTCAGCATCGAACTTCGTAACTTGGTTCAATTTGCGATAATCTACGCAAATGCGAATGTTATTATCCTTCTTTCGAACAATAACCATAGACGAAGAGTATGCTGAAGTGGATGGTTCAATGATTTCCAAACGTATCATTTCATCCAATTCTTTTTCGACTTGAGACTGGAAATGGATAGGTATTGGATAGGGTCTGACTCTGATAGGATTATGATCAGTTAGCACAATGTCATGTTCAATGACATGTGTGTGTCCCGGGATGTCTGTAAGAACATCCTGAAATGTTTGCAACATCGAAGAAACTTGTCGATGTTCCTCAGCGGAAAGATTTGGAGAAACGGTCACGTTTTTCCAAGATTCCGTAGAATAAAGTGGGACCATAGAAAGAGGAAGATTGACATCAGAAAAAGTAGTTTCCTCATCCTGTATAACTGACAGCGATGAGTACTGACCATGAGGTACTTGAGAATTGTCCGTTGCCTGGAAAATAGGCTGCAAATAGTCAGGTCTTTCATAAAATTCCGTGAGCATATTTATGTGGAAAGTTTTATGCTTTCCATCAATATCGACAACATAGTCGACATCAGAAATTTTGGAGACTATTGCATATGGACCTTTCCATGCAATTAGAAGTCTGTTCTCCCTTGAAGGAAGTAGAACGAGAGCTTTGTCACCTGGACAAAGTTGTCGTAGACATCTATTCTTATTTGCAAACTGCCTTGCCTTTTCTTTAGCAAATTCGGAAGACGAAGTTGCTAGTTTGCATGCCTCGATGATCTTTTGCCTAAGAGCAATGACGTACTCATAAGAAGATTGAGTCTCATCGCTAATATTATCGGCAGTGATTAGATCGTGAAGTAAAGACATAGGGCCGCGCGGTTGCGCGCCAAAGACAAGTTCAAAAGGGGAAAACCCCGTATGTTCATTGGGGACCTCTCTATACGCAAAGAGAGCCGCGGGTAAGACCCTGTCCCAATCCTGAGGATGATCCTCAGTTATTTTACCAAGTAAAGTTTTCAGAGTCCTATTTAAACGTTCGACCAACCCATTAGACATTGGGTGATAGATACTGCTGAGAGACCTTTTAATGTGTAGCATAGACATTACCTGTGACATAGTGTCTGATATAAGTTGAGTGCCATGGTCTGACAATATTTCTCCGGGAAAACCCAAGCGAGAAAATATCAGCCAAAGAGCGTCTGCGATATCAGCAGTTGAGATGCTCTTGAGAGGTATTGCCTCTGGCCAACGTGTGCACATATCGACACATGTAAGGATAAATTGATGTCCTCTAGCCGACTTAATTCTAAAAGGACCGATAATATCTATTGCCATTTTTTGAAAAGGGCGAATAGGAATGTCAGCAGCCTGGATAGGCGCAGCATGTCGTGGTCCTTTAGATTTGACCTCCTGACATACTTTGCAAGAGCGACAGTACATTCGTATGTCCTTGCTCACAAATGGCCAAAAGAAAGCCGCAAGAACCCTCGACTTTGTACGGGAAAAACCCATATGTCCAGCACATTGCGAGTCATGAGCATGTTGCAATATTTGCAATCTCATGCTCTTAGGCACAAGAATTTGTGAATGAGTGGACGTAGTCGAGTCTTGTACCATACGTACAAGTACGCCGTTCTTCATAGAAATCCAAGATTTTCTATTAGTATTTTGATTAGGATCACCTTTTTTTGCTAGAATGAAGAATTTTTGTAAAGAAGGATCTTCTTCTTGCAATTTGATAAATGAGTCACGTGTAATAGTCAAGTGACTATCTTGGTCATTTACTTCATCATTATTAGTTAATGAAGTTTGAGGTGGATCCAGAGCATGTGCTCTTGTGACCACCGCATTGGTAGCTTCAATGTTTTGCTCTTCCCAAACAGCAATCTGCTGTGGGGTACATTCCCTAACTCCGTGAATACGACCAATAATAAGGTCCGCAATAGGGTTTGGAAGTAGACACGCGTGGACCTCTCCCGTGAAGAAAGGAGTAGCAATGTGTATTATAGCAGTAGGATACTTTTCCAACGTGCCACCAAATGTGACACATTTGATGACCTTTCCTGTAGCACAGGATGGATCTACAAGAGATTGCCTAACCCCGACAGTAGTACATCCAGAATCAAACAACACTGAGACTGGATTACTATTTACAAGCCCCTTATGTAATATAAGAGAACCTCTCCCATCATGAGCAACATTAGCAGGAAGAGCGGGCAAAGGATGACCACAGCTTAAAGTACTAACGGTTTTCGGATCAAATAAAGTACTGCATTGGATACATTTATTTGCCCTACCAAAATCAAAAGATGAGCATCCGATAGCATTATGGTCTTTATCATTATTAACCTGTTTATCTGCTCCCTGAGATTCTTGTTGAACAGAGTTTGTCTGTTGATATTTTTTTCTCTTATGTTGCGATCTACCGCGACCATTATTGCCTCTGCAATTATCATTAAAGTCCCTACTGTAATTTTTATCCTGGTTTGAGTTCCAGTTTCCATAACTGTCATTACCATCTCTATGCTGTTGAGAACCTCTATTATCTTGGTATTGAGGTCTCTGAGAAAAATATTTTCCTCTATACCGATTACCTTTGTGAAAATTTCTAAAGTTAACCGGAGTAGAATAACGTGTAGTATTAGGTTGTCTCCAGTTCTGGGAAGAAGAATCACCCTGGAATTGATTACTATGGTTCTGGGCATAATTACGGTTACTCTTTTTATTGAAATTTTGCTGGCTACCCTGAAATTTACGCATAAAATTTGGGCCATAAGGTGCTGCCGAAGCAACTGGCAGACCTTCTTTTACTTTAGAGTTGCTAATGGTTATGTGAGGATGCGCAGTAACATACTGGCTACAGTATTCTTCCATTTCTTTTATGTTTTTAGGCTTACGCTCATGAAGAAAAGAAAGAAAAGCTTCATTAACAGAAGACATAACCTTGTCTCTAAGTAGTAAGTCCATAAGAGCTTCAAATGTACTTTCTGTCTTAGACAACTCAACCCATCGTAAAAAAGTAAGACGGATGCCTGAGATGAATTCAGAGAATTCAACTCCAGTTTCTGGTAACATGTTTTTAAATTTAAGACGATATCCGTCCTCGTTAAGTTGGTACTTCTTTAACAATGCCGCCCTGACAACCTCATAGTTGTTCTTGTCAGGCACATCTACCATACCCAACAAAGTCAAAGCATCACCTCTAAGTATCTTGGACAGATGATAAACATATAATGTTTTATCTATATTATGCACCTTACATGCACTTTCAAATCTATCTAGATAAAATGTTATATCATCAATTGAAGCATTGAATGCTGGTAAATTAAGCTTGAAATCAACAGCATTAGACTTATTAGCAGATGATACCTTATTAGCATCATTAGCATTACTAGATAACTTCAACTTTTCTAACTCCAAAGCTAAGAGTTTTTCTTCATGCTCCATTTTTGCTTTTCTCTCATCAGCTTCTCTTTGTAACCTTCTTTCTTCAGCCTCAGCCTGTAACTTTCTTTCTTCAGCCTCAGCCTGTTTTTCTAATCTTTTATTTTCAGCCTCTATTTCAAGTCTCTTATTTTCAGCTTCTTTTTCAAGTCTCTTATTTTCAGCTTCTTTTTCAAGTCTCTTATTTTCCATTTCCATTTGTAATCTTTTCTCATCTACCTGCATCTGCAGTTTTAAATTTTCAGCATCTATTCTCTTTTGTTCAGTTTGTTCTTTCATTTTCTTTTCTTCCGACTTCAATGCCTTGGCATATTGAACAGTCGCAAATTCTTCTAATTTATCACCTGTCTTCCCAAGGGCTTTACCCTGCTCAATAAAGTACTCAAATGTAGACATGATGTCTAAAATGTGAGTACAGAACCTGAAATAATTAATTATCTTATTTCAATCTTAATAGCAACAAGACTTAATAAAGTGCTTGTATAATCACTATGTTTACCCCAATCTCTGTGGGAAACAAGACTTGACACCAACTTGTATTATCAAATGTATAATAATATCACAAGTCACCTCTTAATTATCAGTGCACTACCCAAATCAGTGCATAACCATCAGTTATTTATCATAACTGCACTACAATAGTGCATAAGCAAAAAACCACCAGTTAGTTATGATAAGTGCACTATAGACCAATAGTGCATGAGCATATATGTAACAATAGTGAAAGCTAACTATGCAAGAACTATGCAAACAATAACAAGACAATGTAAACAATAACAAAGGTCACCAACAATGTAAACAATAACAAAGATCAAAGTCAATGTAAACAACAACAAAGATCAAAGTCAATGTAAACAAAAACAAAGATCAGAGTCAATGTAAACAATAACAAAGATCAAAGTCAATGTAAACAACAACAAAGATCAAACAATATGAAAACATTCGCATAAGTCAAATAAATAAACAGCGAAACTAAAAAGAAATGTGATGACAAAATGCGAAGATATGACAAACAAATGACGCTACAGTGTATACACAAAAATATACGTAAAGAACTGAATAATAGATAGGGGAGACCTACAAATACAAACAATCGAAATCGAAACTAAAAACAGAAAGAAAGAGAGAAAAGAAAAAGAAAAAAAAAATATACAAGAAACAAAAATAAAGCACAACTCGTCACAACTAAACAGATATAGCAACGATTGTCGCTAGCAAATTTCACAGTAGGAAATTCGCACAGTCCCTAACGAAAACGCTAACAGTAGAACCTCTGTGACGTGGTATCTTCTACTGAAAGACACCGCCCAACCGAGAAAACCCGCTGAATATAAACATATAAATATACAAATACAAATAACATATAACATGTAACAAACAGCAAAAAGTGTGAAAGAATTTAGAAGGCTCAGCTAGAACATAAGGGCACAGTTCACAAACAAAACAGGCCACTTAACTTCTATGTATCCACAACGTCAGCACAGTTCAGAACAGGATGTGATCAGCATTCTTAGGACAATGATCCAACGTTGATCCATATCTGCTCTCGTAAACTGCCATGACGAAGGAAATGAGCTTCTAACAGGAAACAGCTTCTGAACTTGACCTTCTGAATTCTACAAATTGACTTGAGCACTTGACCTTCTGAACCCGCAACAGTACGTCTGAGACCGGAACAGTTGTTACGGCACTTGTCCTTCTTCTTAACAGATCAGGAAATCCATTCGCTCGGTACTTGTCCTTCTAGTTGTAGACAAACTTCAATACTGCCGAGCAGCGCCGGGTAGTTTCAAAATATCAACAACTGTCAGTAATGCCGCGTCTTTCAAAAAAATTTCATCAAAGGTGATGAATAGAAACTGCAACGTTGTCTTGTAGTCTGCTGATGATGTCTGGGTTTGTTGACCCCCTTGATAGCTGAAATCAGAGTAAACCAACATATGGCCACCAAAAATGATAAGGGTGGATATGAGCTGAAATGATAACTTGCCACCCCTATCGACACCTGGTATTAAAGTGCAAGATGTAGGTGTCTTCTCTGATTTAGAATGTTGCTGTGTGTGTTGCAGTAGAACAGTTCACAGGGTACACCACAGGCAACATGACGTGTAGAGTCATAGAAATGGTAACTTCGCTTTAGTTTTATACCATTTATTGCACGCCACAAAACAGTCATGATATTTATGTCATCATCAGCACAGTATAACGAATGCAGCATTCAAATCATATTAACTGATAGTCATGTAGGATTCAATACTCCATAGTTGTATGGTAAACAGATATCATAAAGTTCTGGTTCGTGAAGCTTTATAAATAATATATATAACTTCTGCAACAGTGTCAGCTGCAGATCTTCAATGTTCATAGACAATAATAATTATTCCCTTCCTGATGCTAGCAGATCAGATGTATACAATAAGTCCGTTTACTGTCTGCACGTGAATAGCATACATGGATTACAGGTCAGCTCGACCTTTATAACCTTCCTAAGTCTAACCATCTGACTTGGACGTGATCTCTGATATAACGAATCCTGGAACACAGACAATAGTCTTGTTGGTCTAGAGCGACCCATATATATATAACTAGTTCAGGTATAAAGATACCGGTGACTTAATCCTAGTCAAAGTACCTCTCCATTTTGAATCACACAGGCGAGCAAAAAGGCGACAAAATGACGAACCTCTAGGTGATAGCATAAAGTTCGATACAAGAGGAATTACCTTATTTCGGAAAATCAACCATGAACATATGCCTCCAGGCAGGCTTGAATAATACTGGGAAATAGTCTAGTTAGCTAACTAACTCACAAAGACAATGTATTTCCCTCAGAAAATCACAAGACGCAGGTCGCGTCTGCTCGCTACTTAGACCATTTCTAAACTGCCCGAGCTGGGCGGAACAACAAACGAAAACCAAGTCGAGACATGCGCAGAGCGACAATCTCTGAGTCGCCGTTCACAATAAGACGATTCTAAGAACATTCGAGATAAAAGTCTTACACAGTCGCGCCTTTTATGGTCATGAACAGAAGCGTTAAGAAAGGTTTCAGGCATCTACAACAGTTGACTGATACTACCAAATAAGGAGATATGGTCACGCTTCGTTCAAGAAATTATAGACCGAACGTGTCTCTATACAAGAGAAGGCAAACTCCTAAAAAAATTGTAGTCTCGATAACTCGGATTATGTCCCTTTGACTGTAAAAAACATAATACACACTTCAGTCAAAAAATGATCATACATACGAAAAATGATCATACGAAGGCTTTGAAAAAAGTAATTACTTGTGCGTAACAGTACGCTTGCAGTTAAATGTAAGTTATATTGAGTACATAATATGTAAATTATTTATATGTGTTTTTTCCCTTATTCAGTGAATACTGGGGTGACCCAATCTTTGCCAGCGTTCTAGTACGTGAACATTATCCGTGAAGAGCTTAAGCACTTTCATTACATGAACTGTAACAGTTAAATGAAGTAAAAGGTTTATCGCGCCAGATTTAATTCTTCCAGAATAACACTTAAGTACAGTTCAGCCCGTTGTGGCAAGCAAAATATCAGTAACATTCCGACAGAGTTTTGACTAGTAGTGTGGTGACCAAATATAGTCATGTACTGAGATAAGGCACCCGACCTGACATTCCTCACTTCTAGAAACCTACGCTAGTGACACTCTGCTCTGCTAACTTTCGTGCCTGGACAAATTTTATGTGACTTAAACAGACATCCGAAAATTTAGAACACCCAAGGAATCGTTCCCTGAGACAGAGAATTCATTACGTCTTTTTGGAACTGGGGATTTCTTGGTCAAGACTGCATTTACGGGTCTGTGTGAAGGTCCTAGAAAAAATTATGTTTCCAGAGGCAGCGATCAAAGCTGTAAGTATAAATGTGCGCACGTGGCCACGGCTGAATGATTAGAGTGAACGCAGGTCTGAGTGTTATTTTACCGTTGTATTTTGGCACCTATTTGCTGTCATAACTTTCTTCATGCAAGTTTGTTTTGCTAACAATATTTTCCCTTAAACTAGATTATAGTATCCAGTGGCGGATCTACTATGAAACTAATGAAGCTTAAGCTTCAGGGCCCCTAACCCGGAGGGTCCCCAAAAGCGACTTTAGTCCACATTGATTAAAAATGTTGTGTCTACTGTATGAACAGGGTTTTTAAAAAAAAAATAATATTAATAATATAGTGTAATTCAATACAAAATAATAGTTAAAATACAAATTAAAAGGTTATTAAAGTATCACGTAGGCTGGCCGTAAACGAAAAAAAAAAAAACGCTTTCTCAGAAAGTAGACCTACAATTTTTTCCTTTCAAAGCATGCGACAATAGTCGCACGACTCAAATTGATTAATTTTTAAAAATAAATATTTCAACAATCCCAAAGTTTGAGAGTCAGTAGCATAGAGGCTGTAAAGGTGGAGTGTCGTGGTAAGTTCGCTGTTCTACTGTGGCTAATGTAATTTTGTTCCCTTTTTAACAGAGGTCAAGACCCTAGAGGAATAACAATGAGTTCACGAAAGTACTTAAGTGGATACCAAAAAACGCAAACTCAAGGAAAAGCGATCTGACGAAATCTCTAAATGTCAAAAACTAACAAACTATTTGGCAATGTCAAGTTTGTCAACACCTACAGCTGAAACAAGCCAAGCAAACACCATTGAAGCCAGTAATAGTGCACAAACTGTGGGAGCTCTTTCTAGCAATCGTCAACCCACTGTTGACGCTTTTGATACAGATGACGATCACAGTGGTCAACATGAAAGTACCGCGGAACAAACAGAGACTGAGCAGAAACATGAAACAGGAAGCGAATTCAGTGATTTCAAAGTATACAGTGACTTCGAAAACTGGCCCATAACAGTTGATAATGATTTCATACAGAATTGTTTAATGCAAGACATATTTTTTTTCAAAATAAAAAACGAGATGATGTATATACTGAATCAAGCACGGTTTACAAGGAGCAAAACGAAGGTTTCTCAAACAAATATTTTGAAAAAAGATTGAAAAATGGCCAGACTGTGATGAGATCCTGGTTAGCTTACTCAAAGAGCAAAGGCTGTATATACTGTTTTGTTTGCAAACTCTTTTCTAAATGCCAACCATCACTTACAACAGGTGGGTTTTCTGACTGGATGAATGTACTCAAAACTCTGGAGAATCATGAAGACAGCATGGAACATAAGAGGGCGATTTTGTGTTGGATAGAAAGAAAGTCAAATAAAAATACTGTGGATCAGCAACTTGAAGAACAGATGACAAAACCCATACAGTACTATTTTGAAGTACTGAAAAGAGTTGTAGCTGTTATAAAGTTTTTAAGTGAAAGAGTTTTGGCATTTAGAGGTCATGAGGAAAAGTGGGGTTCACCAAATAATGGAAACTTTATGGGGGCCATTGAACTTATTGCAGAATTCGACACATTTTTACATGAACATCTCGAGAAATGTAAAAATGAAAAAGTAAATTCTACTTACCTATCCAAAACCGTGTATGAAGAATTGATAGAAATTATGGGAAAACATGTGCAAGATGAAATTGTGAATCAAATCAACAACCTAGATACCAAATACTACTCTATTATTGCTGACTCTAAGCCTGACTTGACACATGTTGACCAGCTGGTAATTGTGGTTCGATACTGCTATAATGGAAAACCCTGTGAGAGATTTTTAACATTTTTACCGATAGAAAACCATTCATCTACGACCTTGTTCAACAAAATACAGCAAGTCCTGGGTGATCATAAGCTTTCACTTGAAAATATTCGTGCTCAGTCCTATGATAATGCATCTAACATGAAGGGCTCGGAGAAAGGGCTGCAAGCACTCTTTAAAAACATTAACAGGTACGCAGACTATGTACCATATGCAGCCCATTCACTTAGCCTTGTTGGAGAAAATGCAGTGTTTATTGTACCTGAAGTTGTTGACCATTTTGGCAATTTGCAGGAGCTGTATGTTATATTTTCTGGATCTCCACGAAGATGGGGGGGGGGGGGGGGGGGGGGTGGGGGGGGGGGGGTTAAACACACAGGGCAATCTACATTTTTCTCTTAAGAGCTTAAGCGTAACTAGATGGTCTGCACAATATGAAGCAGTCCGGGCAATTAAAAATGGATATATGGGTATTTTACAAACTCTCAAACATTTTTTTGAAAACTCAGAAGAGAAGCCTGAATGTAAACGAAATGCTAAGAATTTATACAACAAGTTGGTACAGCTGGAATATGCTATTTTAACAGTCGTTTGGGAAGAAGTACTGGAGCGTCTCGACAAAACAAGTAAGAAGCTCCAAACCCCTGGTTTTGACGTATCTGAAGGTTATCTTCTGCTTTCATCTTTACTTTCGTTTGTTAAAGAACTCAGAGAAAATTCAGCCGACAGGATTGCACACTATGAATCAGAAGCAAAAGGTTTGTGTGAAGATATCACTTCAAGTTATTCTGATGCTTCCAAACGCATTGTTACAAGGAAATTTTCAGGTGCAACAAGGGGTATTGCTTCTTTGAGAGAAGCTGACAAATTTAGGATAGAAAATTTATATCAACTCTATGACTGCTTGATAATCCAGTTACGCAAAAGGATTGACCCATATGAGCAGATTGCGAAAAGGTTCATGCTCCTCTCAGAATTGGTGAACAATTCTGAAATTGATGAGGACAGTATTAAACTTATAATATCGTATTACAAAGATGGTATTGACCACAAATTTGTAAACGAGTGTAATAAGTTCAAAGATTATTTGCACCTTAGGAAATCCCAGAACACAGAAGAAAACACGCCATCTAAAATGCAATGCGCAGAAGTTCTTTAGCTTATTTGTGAGCAACACCTAATTGAAGTGTTCCCCAATATTACTACTGCGCTTAAGCTGTACTTGACAATGCCCATCACAAGCTGTGAAGCAGAAAGAACTTTTTCAAAGCTATCCTTCATAAAAAAGAAAATTTCGGTCTACCATGACTGAAGAGTGCTTAAATTCTTTATGCATATTGTCTCTAGAAAATGACATTGCAAGGAAGCTCTCATATGACAAAACTGTACGTGAAAATGTTGCTAGAAAAAACAGAAATAAGAGTATTTTGTAAACTGTGCTTCATGTAGTATGTTCTGGTAAGTTTAACTTTTCCTTCTGAGACAAATCTCTTATGGATACACCTTGTCAGCCTTGTTTTTTAACAAATGTATTAAAATATTATATATTTTCCTCATTGCTAATTTTCTTATCTTATAATTTTCTTGGTATGTCTTCAACGAACTAATTCTGAATGATGGAGGCAATCATTAAAATAGTTAAGATTTAAAAAATCACATATACCAAGGTGGATAGTGGTTTAGTGATCAGAACATGTACCTTCCAAACAAATGTTCTGCATTCAACTCCTAGAGGAGTTGTTTCTTTTTTTTAAAAATTCATTTATTTGTCTTCAGTTTTTATATGTGTGTTGTTGTGGATCTAATATAAAGCTAGAACTTCAGGTCCTCCAAGTCCATTTACCTCTATAATACATTTCTTTCCCATCTTCACACATTTTTTTTGTTTATTTTTTAATAAAAGGGGCCCCTCCTGGGGTTCAAGCTTCAGAGCCCCCAAAATGTAGTTCCGCCCCTGATAGTATCAGGTCTGTTCATACCTTAAACGGGGAAAACTCTTAGACTCAATCATATGTATCTGGGACTCTTTGTGCTATCATCTTTCTCCTAACGGGACTGTGGGCTAACCATCGAGGGAAGATCATAACTGTGGGTCTATCAGTTCTTGTAGCATTCCTTGATTTGTTTATGACTTTGTGTATATGCCTTTTTGATGTAATTTTTCATGTTGTGACGTAAGTTTACTATGATAAATAAACTTAACAATAAATTAATCAGCGTGTTGGTCAGCTCGTTCTAAATATCTATATAATCATTGTTATAGTTTTCCCACGTCTGTGTGTCTACCTGTCGTCACTTGAATGTGCGTGCACGTGAGTGGATAAATATATATATTTAATGTATATGTGTTAGACTGTCTGACTACTCCAAATCTGTCGTAGAAGATAGGTGAGAGAGAGATAAAAGATTTCTCGCTCTCAGAGACAGCCTCTATCACAATTCTACCATCTCACTCTTGGAAATCTATTGCTATTACTACTTCTCACTGTGACTGTCACTTATTCTAATCTATTCAGAAGGGACCAACCCAAGTCTTAATTCTCCTATAAAAAATCTACGACAAATGTAGTCTCGTCCGAAGCATTTTTGAACTTAGAATAGGAAGACGAGTACGACAAATGTGGGCTCGTTTGTAAGATTCTTTATTCTGATATAGAGTAAGAGTGTGATGTCTTGTGAGAGTTGTATCTTTTAAAAAATAATTTATCCCCTAGACGAATCGATCTGTTTACGGGCGTGCTGACCACACAAACTGATAAGTATTTTTCCACAGCATTTTAAGTAATATACATTTGATTTACAGGTTGATTTTGTCGGTATATATGTTAATTACTGATTTTGTAATACTAAACGCTGGTAAAGTTTGTGAGTGTATAACATTCACAGGGTTCTGAAGAAGTAGGTGTTTGAGCTAAGCTAAGGAGCACGATCAGACTATACGTCTTGTAATTGCCTCCCTTACCCTAACTGTCTTCAGGGGTGAACTTATAGTGGATTAAAAAATTAAGGGATTTTTTTTCCTCCTTAAGTTTTGCAATAATTACTTTGTTTCCACTGTAGCAACTTATTTTTCAGGGAGTAATCGTAACTACCATTTATTTGGCGTAGTCGTCGGCATTAGGTGCTTTATTGCCGATTAATAGCAGCGATAGTTAGATACTTTATATTTTCGGAGGAGGTATCCCAGGTTAAAGTATATCATCTTTTCTTTTGGTATTTTCTCGTAAGTGGTAGGAACCAGTGCATTCTTTTCCCTATTTCTTTCTGGACTAAGTCTCAGCCACTGACTTATTATGGCAGAAAGGGCAAAGCTTAGACAACTCCTCAGAGACGAAGCGAGAGAGGAGGGACTGGAAGGAGAGGAAGCGAAAGCGTTTGTCAGGGACGAACTGGAAAGATATGACGCTGAGAGGAAAGCAGCCGAAGCTTTACAACAGAAGAAGATGGACGAGGAAATGGAAATTCGCAGGATGCAGCATGAGGAAAGAGAGAAGGAGAGACAGCATGAGGAAAGAGAGAAGTAGAGACAGCATGAGGAAAGAGAGAAGAAGAGACAACATGAGGAAAGAGAGAAGGAGAGACAGCTTGAGAAAAAAGAGAAACAGAGACAGCATGAGTTGGCTCTTAAAACTCTAGAATTCCAAAGTCCTGGGGCTGCCTCTACCTCCAGCAATGGAGAGTCTTCTCCTCATTCTTCCTTAACTTATCAAACTAACCCTCAATCTCTTCAACTAAACGCTATGTCCTTTGCTCTAGAATCTTTCCCTTGTCCTAATGAGAAGATTGACACATGGCTAGAAAAATTTGAGAAAATTGCAACTCTGTACGGTTTAGAGAGGTCGCGTTGGAATATGAAGCTTTCCCATGCTTTAAAAAGTTCTGCGTATGATGTTTACGCCAAACTGGAAAGCAGCCAACAAGACAACTATGATGTGTTGAAGAAAGCGTTACTGGAGCGTTTCGAAATGAATGCTCGCAAATTTTTGCAACTCTTCCGCAACAGCAGGAAAGAGAGCTCGGAAACTTTCCAGCAGTTCTCTTCCTGTCTAAATGGATACTTGACAAAGTGCCTTGAGCTTTCACAGCTCCCCTCTACCTATGAAGGTCTTGAGGAATTTGTTCTAACCGAACAAATAAAGAACACTTTGTCTGCTGACACCCGGAGATTTCTAGCTGAGCAGGGGGCAGAAAAGCTTGAAGACATCTTGGAAAAGTCTGAGCGTTATCAAAATGCAACTCCGCCTATGCCGGTCCCAAGCCCGGATGAAAAAGGAGGAGGGCGGTCTGCATGGAGGCCGTAAGGAGGCAGCCCCTCCACCATGCAAAGGCACAACAGGTCAATCACCTGTTTGCTTTAAACCATGATTACGAGTAACACAAGAGAGAAAACCGGACTGATTCTAAAGGCGACGAACTGGAACGGACTACGGACTACGACTTATGGAACATGGAACACAAGAAGTATAAATGGGAAGGAAGAGGAGCTGGTGGAAGAGATGAGGAAAGCAAAACTAGAAATCCTGGCTATAACGGAAACAAAGAAAAAAGGACAAGGAGTCATGGATCTCAATGGCAACACGCTGCTCTACAGTGGTGTACCCATATCCGAAAGAGCTAAAGGGGGTGTGGGTTGCATTGTGGCCCAAAATCAAAAAGATAGTATCAAGGGGTGGAACTTTGTCTCAGAGCGCATTATGGTTGTGAAACTAAAAGAAGAAGAAACCATACTCAACCTGGTCATAGTGTATGGGCCAAATGAGGATGAGAGAGCAGAGGTCAAGGAGGAATTCTACGAGCTGCTTCAACGGACAGTGGATGACTGCCTAGATGAAGTTATCATGCTCGGAGATTTTAATGCCAGAGTTGGAAATGACCATGCTAGATGGGATGGAGTTATCGGAAGATATGGAGAAGATACTCTCAATGACAATGGAAAGCGACTCCTTAGATTCTGCAGTGAGCAGAATCTGATTATTACAAACACAAAGTTCCCCCATAAGCGCATACATGCATACACTAGATGTGAACCAACCAAGAATGAGAAGTCAGTGATCGACTATGCCATTGTTCGGAGAAGCTCATTCAGATATGTCCGAGATGCAAGAGACTGGAGGGGGCCAGAGATTGGAAGTGATCACTACCTGCTAACAATCAAACGAACAACTGAAAGAGTTGCTCAGCCTAGGAACTGCCCAACATCACGCAAGAAACCAAGTAAACGAGCAGGAGAAATGAGCATTAGGACCTGCAAGCTGAGAGAGCCAGAAGTTAAGACCAGATATCAGGGGCTTATTGCTGCAGCGGTGAGCAACACAGAAGAACAACCTGATGACTTGGAAACCCTCTGGATTAAATTCAAGGATATCATAAAGACAGCTGCTGCAGAAGCATGTGGTGAAGTCCGACTTGGGAACCAGAGAAAGAGGACACCTTGGTGGACAGAGGAAGTCAAAGAGAAAATAAGAGAGAAGAAAATGGCATGGAAACAATACTTAGGAGCTAAAAACACAACAGGACAAATGGAAAAATATAGAGAATATGTGACACTCAGAACAGAAGTAAAGAACAAAGTGCTAGCAGCAAAGCAGAAGTCCTGGGAAGAATTTGGAGAAAAGCTAGAAAAAGATGCACAAGAAAACCAGAAATTGTTCTATAAGACCCTAAAGAACATGAGGAAGGAAAAACAATGCCCTCTCAAATTTATAAAGGACAAGCAAGGCAAATTGCTTACTGCCCCGAAGGAAGTAATGGAAAGATGGAAAGAATATTTCTCAGAACTCCTTGATGGTGAGCAAGGTCAAACATCAGAAATGATAACCACTAGCACAGAAGAGGAAACCAATGGTGATGAAGATGACATAAAGATGGAAGAACTGAAGGCAGCACTGGAGAAAATAAAGATGGGCAAAGCAACAGGGCATGATGGTATAACACCAGAAATGGTTAAGTACATGGGAGCATCAGGCGACCTGTTACTCTAAAGGGTCCTACAGGCAGCATGGTGCAACAAGACCATACCAAAGGATTGGGAGATCGCCATCATAACACCAATTTTCAAAAAGGGTGACAATCGACAGTGTGGAAACCATAGAGGCATATCCCTTCTCAGTGTCCCTGGAAAAATCTACTCTAGAATCCTAGAGCAGAGACTCCGACGCCTAGCTGAGCCACAATTGGATGAGGTCCAGTGCGGATTCCGAGCAAACCGAAGTACTCAAGACCTAATCTTCACACTCAGACAGCTGAGTGAAAAGGCCCTTGAGTATAAGAGTGAGATCCATCTTTGTTTCATAGATCTGGAAAAGACGTTTGACAGGGTCCCTTGGAGCAAACTTTGGGACTGTTTGGCAAGGAAGAATATTCCAGCACCTCTGATTCATGCTATACAGAGCTTCTACAAGTCTTGCAGAAATTATGTGAGGACAGCAAACCATAAGTCAGAAGAGTTCAGGACCACCACTGGTGTAAGACAAGGTGATATCCTATCCCCTTACCTCTTCATACTCCTTATGGACGATGTCATCAAGGCATGTAAGGAGAGAACAAGAAAGTATTCAGTGGGGTACTGGAAGATGAGACAGGTCTATATTTCAGAGCTAGCATTTGCTGGTGATGTTGCCCTGATTGCTAAATCAGAGGCACATCTCCAATCCAACCTGCAAGTCTGGAAGGAAGAGCTGGAGAAGAGAGGGATGGTCATAAGCAGCTCTAAAACAAAATCCATGGTGATATCACGAAAAGAAAGAGGGCATCAGATTAAGTTGGGAGAACAGGTCCTGGAGCAGGTCGACCACTTTAAATATCTCGGAGCTATTATAGACCGAAAGGGAGGCATCAAAGAAGAGTTGGCCACTCGAAAAGCAGCAGCTAGGAGACTTTTTCAGGCCATAAATCGAGGATTCCTCAGCAAGAGAGAGGTTGGTAAGAAAACGAAGATGGCTGTATACCGCTCCACCTATGTCCCAGTCTTGACATATGGATGCGAGTCATGGGCAATGACTACAACCCATAAAAGCCAGATCCAAACCTCAGAAATGAGGTATCTGAGGAAGATGGTTGAAGTAACAAGAAGAGACATGGTACGCAACCAGACGATACGTCAAGGCCTAAAATGCCACCCCCTACAGACCCAAGTAGAACAGTCCCAACTAAGATGGTTTGGCCATGTCTGCAGAATGGGAGAAGATCGGCTACCACGACAAGCATGGGAAACAAAGAGCCAAGGATCCAGACCCCGAGGACGACCCAGAGTCCGCTGGGAGGACAACATTAGACAATCTTTGAAGGACCGAGGACTAGAATGGAACCAGGCCAGGAGGAAGACAGCCGATAGAATAGTCTGGCGCTCTCTCTTCCAAACCTCTACACCTCACGGTAGAAGGGGAACGACTAAGTAAATAAGTTATCAAAATGCGCTGGCTGAACTACCGGCCACAAAACGTAAACCGACAAAATAGCATTTTCGGAAAAATAATCTAGACCAATCTTCTCATGCTTCTCATGCTTCTAATCAGAATAAACACAGAGAAACTGGACCTCAAAACCCCCCTCCTGAAAAATTCAAGTTCTACAAAAACAAGTACCCCAACCACAGTAAACAGTCTGATCAACCCGACCGCCCTACATGGCAGCGCAGCCAGAAAGGACAAGGTGGCAAAGGGAGAACCCCTGAGCACGGGACATATGATCAGACCGAGCACACCGAGCCTAAACGCATCGGATGCTTATTAACAGTCTCGCAAGGTGGAATTATTGACAGTGATTCCCAACTTGTTGGGGATAGACCCTCAACGCGAGGTACTGTTACTTTGAACGGTTCTCAAACTTCTTGTTTTTTTGACACGGGGCTTTCTTATGATTGCATTGTTGCCAGACACCTGGTTAAACCCGGTCAAGAGACAGCAGAGACCGTCCAATTTTGTGGAGTTTCTAAGAGTAATGCACCTACAGCGCTTCCCATCGCATTGGTGGAGATACACTCTGAGTTTGTCAGAGGCGTGATCAAAGCAGCTGTTATGGATGATCCCATCTACCCAGTCATACTTGGAGGGAGATACGTGTTCATTGGGAAACCGGAAGAGCCGATTGTGGCAGCAGTAACTACAAGAGGGCAAACCATGAAGGAACGGGAGCCTGCGCCTAATTTGTTACCTATGGAACTTAAAGAAGCGCAACAAAAGGACCCTACTTTGGCACCCTGCTTTAGGAAACTGCCCATGGCTAAGGAACCCAGACAGCACGAAGACATTTTTCTAAGGATGGCGTACTTTATCGCAGAACGGGCAAGCCTGACCAAGGTTACAACCAGCTCCTAGTACCGAAACAGTACAGAAGCCAAATCCTAGAAATGGGGCACTCTCTTCCCTTCAGCGGACATATGGGACAGAACGCCACAAACCAACGGATAACCACTCATTATTGGTGGCCAGGAGTAAATACTGATATTATCAGATATGTCAAATCCTGTGCCCAGTGCTAACGTGTATCACCCAAGCAACGGACACCCCCACTCTCGTTAGGTGAAATGCCAATAGTGGGAACACCATTCGAACGGGTTGTGATCGACATTTTAGGGCCTTTCGAAAGGACTAAAAGAAGGAACAGGTTTATCCTGACCTTAGTCGATACATGCACTATGTGGGCAGAAGCTATACCGTTAACATGCGCAGATGCCAAGCATGTCGCAGAAGCCCTCGTGCAGATTTTCACTCGGTTGGGATTTCCTCAGTAAGTGTTGACGGATAACGGATCCCCATACCAAAACCTGTTGATGGATGAGATCGTGAAGATCTTGAGGACCAAACATATCTACACAAAGCCTTATGCTCCGGCCGGAAATGTGCTTGTGGAACGTGTCAATGGAAACCTCAACATGATGCTAAGTAAACTGGCACAAGTGAAACCTGAAGATTGGGATCTTTGTATTCCTGCAGCTTTATTTGGCTACAGAGAATCTCCTCATACTTCCACAGGATTTCCGCCAGCTACGCTTTTATTCGGCAGACCCATTAAGGGCCCGCTTGAAGCTTTACTTTGGTCGCTGACAGACCAGAAGGCGGATGAGACAGTCGTCTCAGCCAGTAAATATGTGTCGGATTTAAAGGATAGGTTGAAACTAGGATGGGACCTAGCAACGACTAACTTTAAGCGAGCACGCACGAAGCACGCTAACCGATACAGGAAAGTCGCGAAAGAGAGAGAGAACTGGAAGCAGGAGAGAAAGTTTTGGTGTTACTCCCTATTGGAAACAACCAACTGAAGATCGGATGGCAAGGGCCGTTTACCGCCCTGAAAAAGATTTCGGAGGCTAACTACCAGATCTCTATCGAAGGAAAGGAGAAAGTTTTCCATTTAAATCTATTAAAGAGATTCTTGGAAAGACCGGCGCCGACCTCCGACCATCTCCTGACGATCGCCAAAACTGACGAAGATGACGATAGTGGCAGGGAAATTCCACTGCACACACACGAAATCTTTCAAAAATGTCAGAAGCGGCGACGCTCTTTCAAGCGCGCATGGGAGACATTCCAGAGGAAGGAAACTTTGGGAGTAGGCTTGAGTAGGAATTGGAGAGAGATGGAGGGGGAGATGAGAGTGAAGAAGACAGACACCTGAAGCTACGGATATAGGAAATTTATTTCCATAACGTAGACATGGAGTGCTTCCATATCTTAAAGGGGGGACGTTCTGTCACGTAGACATTTATGATCTATAAATTGCCTATATCCTCTTCTTTTTCTTTCACCCGTGTCCTCTATTTTATTATCACTCTTTATCCTTTTTGGGTGTTTTTCGCATTCGTACGTTTGCGACTATATACATTACTATTTTCCCATTCTAACTTTCGCCGGGTTTAGTTTCTCATTTAGAAATGCATGTTATTACGTAGATGCCAGGCTCGGGAGGTTATTGCGTTGTAGACGTGAACTGTAAATATTCGCTTTCGCCAGACTTATAGGCGAGATATCGTCTGCATTTTTCACCTGCCACAACGAGTTGCATCGGCTGAGCGCTTAGGTAAGGCGCGATAACTGACATCTCTACGACACGGTACGAGACAGTTGTCTGGAAATTCCACCTGACACGTAGTTTCTCGGTTACCTTTCTTAGCGAAAAGTGTGATCTGCCACTCACACCTCGCTCAGTAATGAGAATAGTTAGATGTAAGTGTGAAGGGGCACTGATGGCAGTTACGTCATGCGTCTAAGTTAACAGGAGGTGTTAAGAGAAGGGGAGGCTATTGCGTAGGTTTTGGAAATAGTGGGATCCTTTCTTTGTTTCATAGATATAACTAGAGTTGGAAACCTGACTTCACGCACTCAGTAACTTTGCAGTTAGACTAGAACAACCTACGTTCGAGCCCTAAGAATCTCTGTGATAGAAGCAATTAGTTGGTCGAAGTGGTTTTAGTTCTTAGTAGTTCTGTGTTGAGGTAAATATATTATATCTAGTTTTTGTGAAGTGATAAAGTGATAATCGCTTATTTCATATTTCACTAGTTTCTTTTGTGCAGAGTGAATATTTATAAGTCGGTTATATTCTCTAGCTGATGAGTTACAGTGGAAAGCAGTATAAATTATAATTTCTAGCTTATAAATCATGTAGCTATAATGAATTTAATTTAACTGCTAAATAATCAGACGAGAGAATATATTTTAAATCTAACTTATAAATGCTAGATACCTCATGAGTGGTGACGGAATACGTAAGTATTCCTAATTCATGATAATTGATTTTTTAATATAACTTATTTCACGGGAAGTTTAAATGATAAGTCAAGCTGTACGCTTGCAGTTAAATGTAAGTTATATTGAGTACATAATATGTAAATTATTTATATGTGTTTTTTCCCTTATTCAGTGAATACTGGGGTGACCCAATCTTTGCCAGCGTTCTAGTACGTGAACATTATCCGTGAAAAGCTTAAGCACTTTCATTACATGAACTGTAACAGTTAAAAGAAGTAAAAGGTTTATCGCGCCAGATTTAATTCTTCCAGAATAACACTTAAGTACAGTTCAGCCCGTTGTGGCAAGCAAAATATCAGTAACATTCCGACAGAGTTTTGACTAGTAGTGTGGTGACCAAATATAGTCATGTACTGAGATAAGGCACCCGACCTGACATTCCTCATTTCTAGAAACCTACGCTAGTGAAACTGTGCTCTGCTAACTTTCGTGCCTGGACACATTTTAAGTGACTTAAACAGACATCCGAAAATTTAGAACACCCAAGGAATCGTTCCCTGAGACAGAGAATTCAGTACGTCTTTTTGGAACTGGGGATTTCTTGGTCAAGACTGCATTTACGGGTCTGTGTGAAGGTCCTAGAAAAAAATTATGTTCCCAGAGGCAGCGATCAAAGCTGTAAGTATAAATGTGCGCACGTGGCCATGGCTGAATGAATAGAGTGAACGCAGGTCTGAGTGTTATTTTACCGTTGTATTTTGGCACCTATTTGCTGTCATAACTTTCTTCATGCAAGTTTGTTTTGCTAACAATATTTTCCCTTAAACTAGATTATAGTATCAGGTCTGTTCATACTTTAAACGGGGAAAACTCTTAGACTCAATCATATGTATCTGGGACTCTTTGTGCTATCATCTTTCTCCTAACAGGACTGTGGGCTAACCATCGAGGGAAGATCATAATTGTGGGTCTATCAGTTCTTGTAGCATTCCTTGATTTGTTTATGACTTTGTGTATATGCCTTTTTGATGTAATTTTACATGTTGTGACGTAAGTTTACTATGATAAATAAACTTAACAATATATTAATTAGCGTGTTGGTCAGCTCGTTCTAAATATCTATATAATCATTGTTATAGTTTTACCACGTCTGTGTGTCTACCTGTCGTCACTTGAATGTGCGTGCACGTGAGTGGATAAATATATATATTTAATGTATATGTGTTAGACTGTCTGACTACTCTAAATCTGTCGTAGAAGATAGGTGAGAGAGAGAAAAGATTTCTCGCTCTCAGAGACAGCCTCTATCACAATTCTACCATCTCACTCGTGGAAATCTATTGCTATTACTACTTCTCACTGTGACTGTCACTTATTCTAATCTATTCAGAAGGGACCAACCCAAGTCTTAATTCTCCTATCAAAAATCTACGACAATACGTCATACTGTCATGTATGATGCTGACAGTTTAAGCCCCTAAGGCAAGTTTATAGTGGTATTTCATTATTGTATTTGATGTGTTTATTGGCCGTGTGAGGCCTTGTTGTAGTGTGCATATGATTAAAGGGAAGGTCCTGTGAAAGGTGTTTTTTTCTTATTGTCAGCCATTGTTGTGTGGTCACACGAGCCTTTATGTATCATTATAAATCCACATTGCAGTGGTGCAACACAGTGGAGTGTTATCCACGATAAGTGTTCTTTACAGCTCTCCAGCCAATCAAGTGCTAGTCCTGCTGGATCTTCCATTTTGTCTTTAATTTTGCAAATCTTGTCTCAAACGATGAGTTATAACAGAACAGTACCAATGCAGCAGGAAATGATGATAGCACAACACGCATGAAAAATCAAGATTCATGAAAACAAGACAGATGGATAACTGACAAATAATAAAGACACCCTCTGTGTGTGTGTGTGTGTGTGTGTGTGTGTGTGTGTGTGTGTGTGTGTGTGTGTCTGTGTGTGTATATGTTGTTCTCCATGTCTCAGAGCCATACAATAGGACTGACTTCACTTTAGAGTTGAAGATTCTCATTTTCGTGTTGGATCCGATTTCTCTTGATCTCCATATATTTTCCAATGCAATGAAAGCTCCTCTTGCTTTTTGTATTCTTATTTTGATATCACTGTCTGCCCCTCCAACTTTGTCGATATTGCTGCCAAGAAATATGTATGATTCTACATCTTGTATTGGTGCTTCTTCAAGTTTAACCTTGTTATCGTTTCTTGCATTTATTCTCATAATCTTTGTCGTTTCCTTGTGTATTTTCTGACCCAAATGCTGTGACCTCTCATCCAGTGTTTTCAATTTGTCCTGCATCTTATTACGGTTATGGGACAGAAAAGCCAAGTCATCAGAAAAATCCAGATCATCCAACTGCTTAGTCAGAGTCCACTGGATTCCATTTCTGTTGTGTGTTGTTGATGTTCTCATAACCCAGTCTTGCTAATAAGAAAAGAAATGGAGACAAGAGGCATCCCTGTCGCACTCCTGTTCTTATCCCACATGGTTCTGTAAGCTGTCCTTCATGAAGAACTCTGCATGTCATGTCTTCATATGTTTTCTTTATTTAATTAAGGATCTTCAGGGGAACTCCATAATGCCTCATCAATTTCCAAAGTGATTCTCTGTCTACACTGTCAAATGCCTTTTCGTATTCCACAAATCCGATGTATAATGGTGAATTCCATTCCAGACTTTGTTCAACTATTATTCTCAACGTGGCCATCTGGTCTGTACAGGATCTGTTTTGTCCAAAACCTGCTTGTTCATTTCTTAGTTTCTTGTCTATGGACTCTTTTAATCTCTCAAAGATAATCCTATTTAATACTTTTCCTAGCACTGTTAGTAACATTATTCCTCTATAATTTGTGCATTCTTGTAAATTTCCCTTCTTAGACAACTTAACCATATATTCTTCCTTCCATTCTGCTGGTATCTCTTCCTTTTCCCAGACTTTACCAAGTAATTTATATAACATCTCTGTAGCCGTGTCGATATCTGCTTTGATGGCCTCTGCTGGAATGCTATCAGGTCCAGACGCTTTTCCATCTCTTAGAAGCCTTATGGCTTTCTTTATTTCTTCCTTCGTTGGTTTTCACCATTAATTTGTAGCTCTTCTTCTGCTAGCTGGATGTCCGGGGGGTTTTGTGGAGCTGGTCTATTGAGAAGGTCCCCAAAATATTCTGTCCACCTCTTCATTTCCTCTTGTATATTGCTGAGCAGTTTTCCATTCTTGTCTTTTATGAGACAACTTGTTTGCTTGTATTTCCCTGTTAGCTTCTCTGTGCTGTTATACAGTTCTCTCATATTTCCTTTGGTTGCAGTGTCTTCTGCCTCTCTTGCCAACTCCTCAATATACTTCCTTTTGTCTCTTTTGATACTTCTTTTAACTTCTTTGTTTGCTTCTGTGTACACTTCTTGAGCCTTGGCTTTGGAACTTCTTGTTTTGCTTGTGTTTAAATCTGCTTTCTTGTTTTTTTTTTCTCTGTCTTTTATCTTATTGATGGTTTCTGTTGTTATCCATGCTGGAAGTTCTCCTAGAAGAAAGAAGGTTAGTCAGTAACACAGACTCCTTTCGGCTTACTCTGTGTTGCATCATACGCCTCCCTGCGAGATGATCTTCCCCTGTCTTGGATGGCTGTGTTGTATTTTCCTTATTGACTTGTCCATGTTTGTAGAAGTTTTTTGTGGTTTAAATTTTTTACAGGATGGGGGTAATCGGCCCCATGCCCAACCCTTTTTAGTAGCATTCTACGACATGCTTAGCAGGGAACAGTGTTACTATTCTTTGCTCCCCTTTCGGGCACAGGTAACACACGGGTGAGGGACGCCTCTGCTGAAGGTAAATATTTTTAAACTTTAAGAGCGAGTCAGAAATGATAAACATTTCTTTATAACGATTATGATTGGGCTGAGATTGTTTGGAGCAAGGGCGGTTACAAGTAAATACAGACGTAGGAGGAGTATTATAATACTAGATGCAGAAAAACAAAGCTTATCTGCCTTTCTTTCAATATCTAAGATGTCTGGAATTAGCTGGAATGAAGTAAACAGTGCTTATGTTTTTATTTTTATTTACTTTCCAGGTTTGTTTATGCAACTGACAACCAACTCTGTTAGCTGTCTCACGTGTCTGGCTGGCAAACGTTTCTCTCAGGGAGATGCCGTCACTTCATCTTGTATTGCTAGTGCTTGATTTTTTAGTTACACCCCGTGCAAATCTTGTGTTTGTTATCATTCTTTAAAAAATGCTTCTTATTCGTTCTATAAATCGTCTAATTATTTTGTGTGTGTGCCAATTCCTCTTATTTTAAAATTGTCATGCTATTTCAAAAACACTTCTATCTCCTCTGTTTTGTGTTAATCTACTTTCTCTAGACATTTTAACCCCTTCTCTCTCTTACATTTTTACATTTATGCAGGGTGTTTCAAAAATAATATCGGTATTTTGAAGGTGTATAGTTTTGGTAACTGTACACTTAAACATGTTTGGTTTGCACCAAACGATAGGCAAACTGTCCGAGTTTGGACAGTTACCCGTTTCATTTCAGCCGCTAGACGGCGCAAGGAATGAAAATGGAAAGAATAACAAGGGATCAGTTAGAGTGAGTGTGGAGAGATGTTTTGATGTGTGCCGTGTAACACGAAAGGCATACATTGAGGAATTGTAATGTAAGAGATTGAACTTTGACAGTTTTACTTTATTTTGGTGCAAACTGTATATTTTTAAGTGTTCAATAACCTAAGTTATATGCATTTAAAATACTGATATTCTTTTTGAAACACCCTGTATTTAGTCGTCTACAATCTTCCACATTGTGCCTTTCTTCTTCCTTTTAATATTCTGAAAACATTTCTTATTTTTACTATCTTTACTATTGTTTTTATTTATCTAATGTCTATAAATGTTACACCTCCTATTTTGTTTAAATTCTTTTCCTTATTCTTCTATCTCCTGCTATTAAAAAAAAAAAAAAAAAAAAAAAAAAAAAAATTAAAAACCTGTCTATCGCCTACTTTTTTGTGTTATTCTCTCTTTTGCCATAAAAAACGTGTTTACTGTCTACCTTTGTGGTCATCTTTATCTTAGCATTTACAAAATCCGTCTACTTAATACCTTTAGAGCAGCGGTAGCATAGTGGTTAGTGCACTGGCTTCCTAGCTCAGTGGTCTATGGTTCGATCCCCAGAAGAGGTGAGGTTTTATTTAGGCCGCAAAAGGCTCCTGGGTCGACCCAGCCCCAACTGGGTACCAGAGCAAATTCTGGGAAGGTTAAGGCTGCTGGCGTGTTGCAGACCACATCACCCCAAGTGTGCCGACAGCCAAGAAAATATGGGCCTAAAAACATATTCCCAATATCTGTCAAACCTCATTTATGCTGTGGATTTTACTAATATTAATAACTTTATACCTGGCTCGCTCCGCTAGGAGACGACCACAACATACAATGGTCGACACAGAAGAAATAACACTTTTCTACAGGACTTTCCCTTTAATAAATGACTGCACACAGTATAGCCACACACGGCTAACAACAGTATGAAATACACATGACAATGCCTGAGAAACTTGCCTAAATTAATATAACAGATTAATCTCATACATGACAGTATGACAGTAGTATCCAAACTCTGTACTGAAAATCGCTCACTATGGCGAACCAAAATCTACGACAATGGAAAACTCAATTCACTGACAAATTATACCCGATGGCCTGACAATAATATCACTGGACACTAAACCACTCCAGAATTATAATTATTCCCATTAGAAAAAACCACTATGGCAATCTCTCGGACATACTCCATACTCAGAACCGCACAGCATCCAACTGGCGAAAGGGAAACCAAAATGTCCGTCACTCTCGGACAAAGCTCGGCATCTACTGAATCTTTCGCGCCTTCCGGTGTCACCTGACTTAACCGGTTTTTAATCCAATGTTGCCAAAACTCAGAGCCAACAACGTAGCCATTCTAATCTTTCGTCACCGCGAAACAGCGCATTGACATCCAACCCTTCCCCCTCCCTAAAGAAAGAAAACGTAGTTTTCTTCCACCGGAGGAGCTTCGCCCGCCCCCCTTCGGAGCATGGACGAACATATGCCATCATAGCATCTCCTCATCTGCCTAGAGAATGCCATAGTTCTCCACCATCATTGGCGTACATGCCTTCTCAACCTATCCACAAAACACAATATGAGAATGAAGTAGGCTAACCCAGGTAATGGTAGTCGTGAAAAATAACAAAGACTGTCCACACCTGGTCTATCAAACACCATATATAGTACATTCATAGTTATTCTTATCTAGGCATCCACACCAGTAACTAATCTCATAGCATATACAATCATTTATAACACGGTTTAAACATACATTACATTCGATTCTAGAGTAGATTGCCTTTGTGGAACCATGATACATAAGGTACAAAGTAAAACATAGTATAGCACCTACATAATCTTTAAAGATTACAAAACACTCATATTCATATCGGAATAGTACTGGAGGCGTGGGTCAGACTCTAAGGTTTGGTTCGCGTTAACCGAACACCTTAACTGCACGCACAACCGCCCCCTGTCCCCTGCTATTGTTGAACTACCAGCAGGTGGTTATGAAGCAACGGCATGTGCTTCCACCTGACTGCATCACGCGCACCCCACCTATTGGCGAAGGTTACTCGCGCAACCTCGGTATTGTCTCATTTTCTTGTCCTCGTTTAAACATATTTTCTTTTACTCTTGTTTTCTTTTCAGTCGAAACTTCTCTACATTTCCACTATGTGCGCTTCATGCGCAGACATTCTTATTAAACTCCAGTATATATATATATATATATATATATATATATATATATATATATATATATATATATATATATATATATATATATATATATATATATATATATATATATATATATATATATATATATATATATATATATATATATATATATATGTATATATATGTATATATATATATCTTCTTCTTTGATCCATAACCGCCAACCGTCAAAGCAGTCAGCGGCCATCACGCCTAGCGGCGTCCTGTAGGGCAGCAACAAATTGATTCCACCTTGCTCGGTCGGCGGCCATCCTTGGTACAGTGCCCCAAGTCTGGTTCATTCTTTGCATCTCGGCTTCCACAGTTCTCCGCCAAATTGTTTTTGGTCGGCCTCTCTATCGCTTTCCCTCGGGATATATATATGTATATATATATATATATATATATATATATATATATATATATATATATATATATATATATATACTGAAGCACATTAAAAACGCACTACTATTATATATACTGATGCCGAGAAGCTGGAAAAAAGGAGTATGTTACACATAAGAATTTCACCATGTTATCTGTGTACTCAATTTTTTCTAATGCAAGGTATATAACTCTTGGAATTGGAGTTTCGTTTTACTTTAGGTGGGAACCTGTTCTTATGCCCTTCGGTTGCCGATATTATTGCGGGTGGACCGATGTTGGGTCATGTCCATTTATGGAGCGCTCAGGCCCACTTTTCTTGTAAACGTTTGTCAACCTGCGTCGATAGTTATTTCCTATCCTTATAAGGCTCGAATTTAAGTAAAGTTCTTAGAATGTGTCCATAGCTTCGACGTTGTGTAAATTGTATTCAAGTCGAACGGTTCTGCGCATGTCTGTTGTTTGGTTGTGGTTTTGTACCAGCTTCCGCCCGGGAATGTCACAGATTTTGTCGAGGGAGACAGACGCGTTTATTAGCGTCTGTCATGATTATATTGTTCGGGAAATGGAAGTCCTCTATAGTGTTCATCTCAGATGATATTTCCCTTTTGTGATTCAAAGCGCCTGGAGGCTGGTGAGTTGTGTATTCATTCTTGAAGAGAAGGTAATTGCTCTACATTTGATTATCATTGTCACTAACTTTTATGATTGACATTTTGTGCCTAGTTGTCAACTTTCCCTGGGCGGGAAAGAGTCGACGTGATGAGAAGTTTTCAACTCACGAATCACCATGTTGTTATGCATCGGGTTGATGCATGTCCTAAAGGCTATCTGCTTGTTGGACTTTACTGTTCTGGCGGTTCCACGTCAGTTTTGGTGTGATACCGTTGTTATTACAGGGAATCAGAGGACATTACTTGATACTCCAGAAGTCATGCCTGTCTTGATGGAGGTCAGGGAAGGAGAAGGAATTTAATCTCCTACATTTATATATTTATAAAGATATCGACTGTTATAGAAAAGGATGATGGTTTCCACACCTGAATACACTTACAGTCGTTTATGATGCATTGAAGCCCATGATTTGATTCACCATTATTAAGCTGTCTGCTGTCGAATGTTGTGCTGACTATGTCGATATAATGAAGACTGTTCTACATGTTAATGTCTACACATCTTGTCATTGTGGCGTCCCAATAAATGATGGAAACGTCACTAGCAGTTACAACATTCAATGACTTTCTACGTCGTGAGTTTATGTTACGTCCTGTGTGGACTCTACTTTACTGCTACCTGTTTGACTCCACATATACACAAACCAGACCAAAGACACCATACTTCTGCGCCTTCATCATCTCTGGTGTCTAGTGGTGATACATCTACATCCACCCTCAACATTTGGATAATAATCACTTACAACATTTGGTGGCTAATCACCCTTTATCATTTGGTGGCCATAAGCTGGTTTTTCGTCTGGTAGCCAGCACATACGGGGTTCCTTACCCACTACTATCATCATTCTTCAACTTCAAGAAATGATACTTCAGCGTAGCAGTACTTATGCCAGTGAAATGACAGTACCCGGCGTTGCGACATACGTTGCCGGTTGAATCAACTTGCTGCTATCTAGAAGGCCAAGTTCCGTATTGTTACGAGTTCTGGTATTGAGAAGGCCAAGTACCGTAGCTACATTACTTACATTGTTGAGAAGCTCAAGTACCATCGTCGTGGCAGTTTTGATGCAAGTTCAGATGTGCGATCAACGTTGGATCTTCTATCCTTAGGATGCTGATTGCCATTTGTTTTTTGCTGTACTGACGATTGGATCTGCTAAAGTTAAGTGGCCTGTTTTGTTTGTGAACGGTGCCCTTGTATTTCTACTGAGTCTTCTGTTTCTTCTCATATTGTTATATGTTATATGTTATATGTTTATAAGTTATTTATTTATTTATATGTTTACATGTCAGTGGGAGGTTTGGCGTCGGACTCCTTTAGAAAATACCACGTGACAGAGGTTTTCTGCTGAGAGTGTTCTGTAGGATCTATGCAAATTTCCTATAGCGAAATTTGCTAAGCGACAACTGTTGCTATTTTTTGTTAGTTGTGACGATATGTGCAGTTTTGTTTTCGTTATTTTTCGCTTTCTTTAGTTTTGTTTTGATTTGTTTGTACTTGTAGGTCTCCTCTTTTCTATAGTTGAGTTTTATACACCATTTTGTTTATACACTGTGACGTCATTTGTTTGTTTACCTTTTCTCGCAGATATCATCACATTTTTTGGTGATATTTTCTTTATTTTTCGCTGTATCTTTAGTTGATTCCTGCGAATGTTTTCGTACTGTTTCTGATCTTTGTTATTGTTTACAGTGTTATTGTTTACATTGTTATTGTTTACATTGTAATTTTGTTTACACTGTGATTTTGTTTACATTTGTTAGTAGTTACACTTATGGTAATTAATTAATGGATTATACTGATGCACTATTATTTATACACTGATGATAAATAAATGATGAATAGTGTCATGCACTATTGAATGGGAAGTGCACTTATGATAAAGAATTGATTGATGATATTTCTATAAAGGTTCATATACAAGTTCTTGGATATAGACTTGTTTCCCACAGAGATTGGGATAATATAATGTGGTGTGATTATTCAAGTGCTTAATTTAAGACTTGTTACTATTAAGATTGAAATAAGATATTTAATTATTTAAGGTTTTGTGACTCATAATATTAGACAATATGTCTACACTTGGTTATTTTATTGAGCAGGGTAAATCCCTTGGAAAGACAGGTGATAAATTGGAGGAATATGCGACTGCTCAATATCAACAAGCTCAAAAGTTGGAAATTGATAAACTGAAGGCTGAAGAGAAAAAACAAAAAGCTGATGATAGAAGATTGGAATTGGAATTTGAACAAAAGAAATTGCAGATGCAAGTGGACGAAAAGAGATTCCAAATGGAAATGGAAAAACAAAAAAGAGAAGCTGAAGCTGAACAAAAAAGATTAGAAAGAGAAGCTGAAGCTGAGCAAAAGAGATTAGACAGGGAAGCTGAACAAAAGAGATTAGATAGAGAAGCTGACGAGAGAAAAACAAAGATGGAACATGAACATCAGGAAATACTTTTAGCATTGGAGTTAGAAAAGTTGAAATTGACAAACATGAGTAATGTTAATCAGTCATCTGGTGGTAATGCTAAACCTTTTATTTACAAGATCAAACTACCAGCATTTAATCCATCCAGTGACGATATAACAGTTTGGCTAGATAGATTTGAACGTTCTTGTCGAAATCATAATGTGGATAGATCACAATATGCTAATCAGTTATCTGAGATACTGAAAGGTGACACTCTGACTAGTTTAATCTTGGTAGAAGAGGCTGATCAGAATAATTATGATGTTATCAGAGCAGCCTTGTTAAAAAAATATCAATTAACAAAGGAAGGTTACCGTCTTTTGTTTAAGAAAATGGTACCTGAATCAGGGGTAGAATTCTCAGAATTCATTGCAAGGACACGTCTTACATTTAATCGTTGGATTGAATTGTCCAAAACAGAAAAGACATATGAAGCTCTTATGGACTTGTTGCTCAGAGACAAGATTATGTCAAGTGTAAATAAACCATTCCTTGAATTCCTACATGAGCGTAAACAAAGACACTAAAAGAAATAAAAGAATATTGTACCCAATACGTCACTGCACATCCGGACGTAGCTTTTAGCAATGCTAAAGTTAAGGAAGGTATGCCAGTTGCTTCAGCAACACCATACAACCCTAATTACTCACACAAATTTCAATGACCACAAAACAGGTTTGATGAAAAGGGTAACCATAATAGTTATCAAAACCAAGGTAACCAATCATTTCAGGGGTCTTCTGCGAAGAACTGGAGACGAGCCGACAATCCTCGATTCAGGGGTGGTCACAATTATAAGAATTTCCGCAGAAGAAGTCATTATAGAAACTATCCAAGTTATCCGTCATGGAGACAACAAGACCATAAGTATAGAGATACTCATTATAATGAATATGATAATGGTAACCATGAGAACTATGACTCAAACCCAAATAGGGGTTACAATAGAGGAAACAATAATGATTATAGAGGCAATAATAATCGAGTTAGATCACAATACAAAAAACATAAATCACATTATCAGGCAAACTCTGCACAGCAAGAGTCACATGAAGCCTATAAACATATTAAAGATAATAATGACGCTAATAATATGGCATGTTCCGCTTTTGATTTTGGGAGAGCATCTGAGTGCCCCCAATGCAAAACATTATTTGAACTAACTACGGTGTCTACTTTAAGTTGTGGCCATCCTCTTCCCGCTCTTCCTGCGTCAGTAGCGCATGATGGAAGAGGTTCTCTTGTCCTAAACAAAGGTTTAGTAAATGACAATCCAGTCTCAGTTCTTTTTGATTCTGGGTGCACCACAGTTGGTGTTAGGCAGTCACTCGTAGATCCTTCTCGTGCTACAGGAAAAGTAGTCAAATGTGTAACATTTGGCGGCACCTTAGAGAAATATTCTACTGCTATCATTAGGATTGCTACTCCTTTCTTTACAGGAGATATACACGCATGTCTTCTGCCGAATCCGATCGCTGATCTTATCATCGGTCGTATTCACGGAGTCAAAGAATGCACTCCGCAAAAAATTTCCGTTTGGGAAAAGCAAAATATGCAAATTGCTAATGATGTAGTCACTAGAGCTCAAGCTCTTAATATGCCTGAAACTTCATCTACTGAAGATAATGAAGTGCATAACCAAGATGATCCCTTGGTAATTTCTCGTGACTCGTTTATGAAACAGCAAGAAGATGATCCGACTCTAAAGAAATTCCTCACTCTTGCAACAAAAGGTGATCCGAATAAAGATACAAATCGTAAATCTTGGATTACAATGAAGAATGGCGTACTTGTACGTATGGTTCAAGACTCCATTAAGTCAAGTCATTCTTAGATTCTTGTACCCAAGAATTTGAGAGTTAAAATTTTGCAGCACGCTCACGACTCTCAGTGTGCTGGACATATGGGTTTTTCCCGTACGAAGTCTAGAGTTCTTGCGGCTTTCTTTTGGCCTTTTGTAAACAAGGACATACAGATTTATTGTCGATCTTGTAAAGTATGTCAAGAGGTCAAATCCAAAGGTCCACGCCATGCTGCACCTATACAGGCTGCAGACATTTCTATTCGGCCGTTTCAGAAAATGGCAATAGACATTATTGGTCCGTTTAAGATCAAATCTGCCAGAGGACATCAGTTTATCTTAACGTGTGTGGACATGTGCACACGTTGGCCAGAGGCTATTCCTCTGAAGAGCATTTCCACTGCCGATGTTGCAGACGCTCTTTGGCTAATATTTTCTCGTCTGGGATTCCCCGGAGAAATATTGTCAGATCATGGCACCCAACTAATATCGGATACCATGTCTCAAGTGATGTCTACTCTACAGATAGAGAGATCTTTGAGTAGTATCTATCATCCAATGTCTAATGGGATGGTCGAACGCCTAAATAGAACACTCAAAAACTTATTATGGAAAATAACTGAGCATCATCCTCAAGATTGGGACAGGGTTTTACCTGCAGCCCTCTTCGCTTACAGAGAGGTCCCCAATGAACATACAGGATTTTTTGCTTTTGAACTTGTCTTTGGCGCGCGACCGCGCGGTCCTATGTCTTTGCTTCATGATCTCATAACCACTGATAATATTACCGATGACACAAAATCCTCTTACGAATATGTCATCGCGCTGAGACAAAAGATTATCGAAGCATGCAAATAGGCAACTTCTTCTTCTGAATTTGCTAAACAGAAGGCAAGGCAATTTGCCAATAAGAAGAGAACCTTACGACAACTTTGTCCTGGTGACAAAGCATTTGTTTTGCTACCTTGTAGAGAAAACAGACTTCTTATTTCTTGGAAAGGTCCGTACGATATAATATCGAAAATTTCAGATGTTGACTATATTGTCGATATTGACGGCAAGCATAAAACCTTCCACATCAACATGCTTATGGAATTCCATGAACGTCCTGATTATTTACAGCCTATTTTCCAGGCAACGGACGATTTTCCAGTCCAACATGGTCATTACTCATCACTGTCCGTAATACAGGATGAGGAAACAAGTTTTTCGGATGTTAATCTTCCACTTCCGATGATTCCACTTCATTCTAGTGAATCATGGAAGAATGTTACTGTTTCTCCTGATTTATCTCTAGGAGAACAGCGACAAGTTTCGGTTATGTTACAAACATTTCAGGATGTCCTCACTGACATCCCTGGACAAACTCATGTCATTGAACATGATATTGTTCTAACCGACCATACTCCTATTAGAGTCAGACCTTATCCTATTCCTATACATTTTCAAGCACAGGTTGAGAAGGAGTTGGATGAGATGATAGATTTAAAAATAATCGAACCATCCACTTCTGCATATTCTTCGCCGATGGTTATTGTTCGGAAAAAAGACAATAACATACGTCTTTGCGTTGACTATCGCAAATTGAATCAAGTTACGAAGTTCGACGTTGAACCTATGCCTTTACTAGAAGAGCTACTACTAGGCTTTCTAAATCTCATTTTTTCACTAAACTTGATTTGTCTAAAGGATATTGGCAAGTTCCTTTATCTGAACGCGCCAAACCTTTTACTGCTTTTTCTACACCTAGAGGCCTTTTTCAATGGAATTTCATGCCTTTCGGCCTTATGAACGCACCAGCTACATTCGTACGCATGATGCGTCGAATCCTATCTTATCGGTCAGATGTCATTGCATACCTAGCCGACATCTGTCTTTTCAGCGATACTTGGGAAGATCACTATTCGGGGTTAAATGAATTACTGTCTACTTTACGCGAGCATAACCTGACAGCAAAATCCTCTAAAGCCTGCATTGGTTTTAGCGAAATCTCTTTCCTAGGCCATCGAGTTGGTCATGGTTTCCTAAAGACAGGACCATAATATCACTAAGATACTTAACATCTCTATTCCTAAGACTAAAAAGCAAGTGCGAAGTCTCTTAGGTCTTATACAATTTTATGGACGATTCACTCCGAATCTATCCTCTATCATGGCACCTCTTTCTACACTACTAAAGAAAGGGTCTCCTAATATTGTTCCCTGGTCTCAGGAATGCCAATCCTCGCTGGATAAGATCAAAACTATGTTTTCAACACCACCTATTCTAGTGTTACCTAATAAAGATAAGACATGTGTTTTTCGTAGTGACGCTTTATCCACTGAGATTGGAGCGGCACTAATGCAAGAGTACTCTGGAACTCTGCATCCTGTAATGTATATCTCCAGAAAACTTAATGCTGCAGAAAGGAATTACTCGGTTTTAGACCGTGAACTGTTGGATATGGTCTGGTCAATTCTCAAACTACAAAGATTCCTTCTAGGCGCCCATTTCATAGTAGAAATCTACCAGAAAGCTCTTACGGCTATACAGAGTAAGAATTTGAAGAGCTCGAGGTCTACTCGATATGCAATTGCTCTTCAACCTTTTCACTTCACGGTACGAGCTATCCGTGGTTCGGATAATGTGATGGCTGACATTCTGTCTAGATGCCCACATGATTCCGACTAATACTTCTGTCGTATATTTCCAGATATATTACAGATCCATAACACAGCTATATTATAATAATACATTAGCACATCTGTTCTCACTTTATGTGAACTCATATTAATGTGCTTTGTTATCATCTTCTTCTGTTACCATCTTTAATATAACAGAAGAAGGCTGAGTAGGCAATATAAGGGCCCAAAGTTCACTCGGCCACAATTATTAATAAAAATGTATTGTATATTATGAAACTTAATGGTTGTTAAATAGGATTATATTGATTGTATTTTCTCAGCATGTCATTGATGATCTGAGAAGTTACCTTACTGTTGTCAAGCATGAAGAGTTATGAAGTCTATACTTACCGTTGGAACGACAGAACATGTCTCCTTTTGTCATTGACCTGGATCTTCATGTATCATCAACGTTTTCATTACGTATTACATTATAATATTATTACATGTTTAAGTAATGTAATATTTACTATCACATGTGTACATTCTTTTGAAGCGGTGCTAGGATAATGACATCGCTATTTTGATGATGATTATTATTACACTTCCATACAAGATATGTATATTATGTTTACATGCTAACGTGACCAGCAATGTGATGTGTGGTTGGTGGCACCTCCTCGATATATGTATATATTTTGAGACAGATTTTCTATGCTGAAATATATTCTCACCGGTCACTCTATGTGTCGATTTAGCCTCATGTTAGGCAGTTTGTCTATTTATCCGCGCATAATTCGTGCGTTTGAGCCGCTTTTAGCTTGCTCGTGGATTTTTTTTTTTTAAATGTTTCATTTTTTTTTTATCGGGACGTTGCGGTAGTATGTTACACATAAGAAATTCACCATGTTATCTGTGTACTCAATTTTTTTCTAATGCACGGTATATAACTCTTGGAATTGGAGTTACGTTTTACTTTAGGTGGTCACCTGTTCTTATGCCATTCGGTTGCCGATATTATTGCGGGTTGACCGATGTTGGGTCATGTCCATTTATGGAGCGCTCAGGCCCACTTTTCTTGTAAACGTTTGTCAACCTGCGTCGATAGTTATTTCCTATCCTTATAAGGCTCAAATTTAAGTGAAGTTCTTAGAATGTGCCCATAGCTTCGACGTTGTGTAAATTGTATTCAAGTCGAACGGTTCTGCACATGTCTGTTGTTTGGTTGTGGTTTTGTACCAGCTTCCGCCCGGGAGTGTCACAGATTTTGTCGAGTGAGACAGACGCGTTTTTTAGCGTCTGTCATGATTATATTGTTCGGGAAATGGAAGTCCTCTATAGTGTTCATCTCAGATGATATTTCCCTTTTGTGATTCAAAGCGCCTGGAGGCGAGTGAGTTGTGTATTTATTTTTGAAGAGAAAGTAATTGCTCTACATTTGATTATCATTGTCGCTAACTTTTATGATTGACATTTTGTGCCTAGTTGTCAACTTTCCCTGGGCGGGAAAGAGTCGACGTGATGAGAAGTTTTCAACTCACGAATCACCATGTTGTTATGCATCGGGTTGATGCATGTCCTAAAGGCTATCTGCTTGTTGGACTTTACTGTTCTGGCGGTTCCACGTCAGTTTTGGTGTGATACCGTTGTTATTACAGGGAATCAGAGGACATTAGTTGATACTCCAGAAGTCATGCCTGTCTTGATGGAGGTCAGGGAAGGAGAAGGAATTTAATCTCCTACATTTATACATTTATAAAGATATCGACTGTTATAGAAAAGGATGATGGTTTCCACACCTGAATACATTTACAGTCGTTTATGATGCATTGACGCCCATGATTTGATTCACCATTATTATGCTGTCTGCTGTCGAATGTTGTGCTGACTATGTCGATATAATGAAGACTGTTCTACATGTTAATGTCTACACATCTTGTCATTGTGGCGACCCAATAAATGATGGAAACGTCACTAGCAGTTACAACATTCATTGAATTTCTACGTCGTGAGTTTATGTGACGTCCTGTGTGGACTCTACTTTACTGCTACCTGTTTGACTCCACATATACACAAACCAGACCAAAGACACCATACTTCTGCGCCTTCATCATCTCTGGTGTCTAGTGGTGATACATCTACATCCACCCTCAACATTTGGATAATAATCACTTACAACATTTGGTGGCTAATCACCCTTTATCAGTGTGGGAATGGATTTTCCCCGTGTTTGTCATGAGGTAGAGAGCGAATGGCTGCTGGAATGGTTGCATTTTTAGTTTTCTCCCTTGCCTGCACAGAATACAATGAATTTCAAAACATTCAAATGTACAAATTAATGACCAGTATGCATTCATAGGAAAATGAATAAAGATTCCAAATATGTAAACTTGTAAACACTTATATTTACATTTCACACTCTGTTCTTGCATTATACAGGTAGTGCGTTTTTAATGTGCTTCAGTATATATAATCTGGTAAAAGACCGCAGCTGAGATTCAAAGATGTGTCCTAGAGAGACATGAGGACACTGGGCATAAATCTAGCAGCCTGGGAGGAAGAAGCTGCCGATCGCACCAAGTGGCGATACTATCTACGGCGCCACCACAGGTTGGACGGAAAGAAGCTCACACAAAATGCAGAAGAGAAGAGAAAATGTCGAAAATAATTTGCTGAGGGCTGTCACTTCAGGGGCGCATTCAATAGTCAGTAATGACTGAACAGTCATTACTTTTATAGAATCTAGTACAAGATTACTAAACTGGCACTGTGAAATACATACACAGAAATCAAAACGAATTGCTAACATGGCGATTTGATCTTTAAAGTCCAAGAACAATGCAGATTTTATGACGAATTTAACTCCAACTTGCGAGATATCCCGCTGTGCTAGCAGATCCAGGAAGCGTGCAGACAAAATTAAAAAAGGTCAAAGTTGAGATGATTCTAATTATCTCTAAATGGAGTGTTTGTGTTTGGAAGGGAGGCAATCCATTTGTCTGCGTCCCCATCGTGTAATAAATTACCTCCTCTTGCTTTCACTGTACGAAGGGGATGAGATTTCTGTAACGCTGTTGTTGCTCCCGAATACTTTCCCGTGGGAGTCAGACGAGTCCCGCAGTCTAAATTTTGTTGCCTAGAACAACATGACATGGCAACCTCTGTAGCTAGGATCAGTGAGGTTTGAAATTAGATGCAGCGGGATGTTTCCCAAGGAAGGTTTATTAGTGGTAAACAAATGTAATCAAGTCAATATAAATGAAAGTGGACAGCTAGACCGTAGCAATCTTTGCTGATGTTAAAATGGTATTTTGCTGGATTAGAGAGAGAAAACGAGAGAGAGAGAGAGAGAGCGAGAGAGAGAGAATGAGAGAGAAAGAGAGAGAGACATACAGAAAAAGAGGGATAGACAAACAGACAGATGGAGAGTGGGAGAGAGAGAGATAGGCCAACA
This sequence comes from Oreohelix idahoensis, assembly GCA_024509875.1. NCBI lineage: Eukaryota > Metazoa > Mollusca > Gastropoda > Stylommatophora > Oreohelicidae > Oreohelix > Oreohelix idahoensis. Next base: position 11,402 of record JAMPIV010001299.1, on the reverse strand, counting down.
GACCATGAGACAGGCAGGCAAACAAATGAAAATTGAGACAGAAAAAAAACAGACAGGAAAGCAGATAAAAAGAGAAACAGAAATAGGATAGAAAAACAGTGTCAGAGAGAGAGTTTTCAGACAGAAAAAGAGAAAAGACAGACAGGCGTGCAGACTCGATGAAATAGAGACAATCAATCTGACCGGGACAGAGATTTGCAGAAAAAGAATAAGCGACAACCATTAAAATAGAGAGAGCGAGAGAGAAAAGCAGACAGACAGTGAACGTGAAACAAGCTGAAAAATAGACAGCAGACAGATATACATACTGAGAGAAAAACAGACAGAGGAAAATAGTAAACAGACTGAGAGGTGAAAAGAGATAACGTGTGACAGGGGACCTGTCCATTCGTTCAAGTTTTATTGCCCATCCTTTTGCTAAACTGCCCAATGCCAGCATTTTGCCGATAATTATCTTTTTATGAGTTACACTCCTCTGAGATAACACACGCTAGCCAAGCCTGGCAGTTTTGTCTTTTAAATTGCGAAAAGTTTGCTGCGAGGAAATCACAACTGAGTTAAAATTGGTCTCTTATCTTAATCACAGACGTTCGACAGTCACGTTGTCGTTCCTATATGTGGGTTAGTAATAATATTTATAACAAATAAGACTCGTTCTTCCAAAGGAACGACCACACAACGATGGCTGACAATAAGAAATAAAGACCTTTCACATGAACTTCCCTTTAATCATATGCACACTACAACAAGGCCTCACACGGCCACTAAACACATCAAATGCACTAATGAATTACCGTTATAAACGTGCCTTAGAAACTTGAACTGTCAGCATCATACATGACAGTATGACTTATACTGAAACACTGCCATGAATATCGTTCACCCTGAGCGGAAAAACCAGTGACAACGATATACTAAAAATAATTGACTACTCATAATCTACGGCCTGAAGATAATATCCACTGGACACTAAACTGATCTAGAATTACACATAATTATCAATCACGACCGAAATATGGCAATCTCTCACTAGTAGTCCACACAAAGAACCGCACAGCAAACTTGCTGGCGAAGGGAAAAAAATATATACGTCCTGCTCGGACCAAATCTAGCAATCTCACTGACCAAAATTGCGCCTTTTCCCCTCGGCCTCCGGCGGTCACGTGACACACCAGTTTGCTCTACCCGGCGATGGCCGGCCGACTTTTCTGCCAAACACAGTACCTAAGATGCACTGCGAAAAAGCTCTGTGACATTCAACCCCCCCTCCCCTTTTAAGAAAGAAAACGCAGTTTTCTTCCATCGGAGGAAGCTTCGCCCGACCCCCGTAGGAGTCTAGGACGACCATATGCCACTAAGAGCACACCCTTTTATGCACAGAGTGTGCTCATTTCTCGACTATCATTGTCATTGCTGCATTCTCCAACCATCAAACACAAGACACAATGAGTATGAAGTAGGTTATATCGGGTTCTGGCAGTCGTGAAAAATGACAACGACTGTCCTCCCCTGATCAACCATAACACAGTACGCTATAGTAGTAGATATTATATATGCATATGCTACAGTTGATCCCTAAATTGCACCAACAGACTTTGTTCTCAAAATTCAACCATATAGTAAAATGCTTTTATGGCGCCATAATACATAAATTCAAAGCATACCATTTTGCACAAACATGATCCTTAAAGTACACGAAATTCCTCAACCATGGTTGCAATCTCTTGCTACCCACTATCACATGCAAACAACTCCTATCGGACGCTCCTGTCCTTAAAAACACATTATAATCTGGATAGAGCGTCCGCTTCTACATTATGTACTCCCTGAATTGGAAAAATAGTGAAGCGGAACTGCTGGAGTAATAGAGCACATCTTGTCAACTTAGCACTCGTTGACTTCGCCGCCTGCAGAAATAGCAGCGGCTTATGGTCTATTTGAAGGAAGAAATGCACTCCCAACAGATATCTTGCCAGCTTAGAGACGGCCCACGCGATCGCTAGGCATTCCCTTTCGATCGTTGAGTACCTATTCTCTGCTGGCAGTAACTTACGACTCACGTACAACACCGGATGAAGTGACTCTTCTTGTTCCTGTAGTAAACGGGCCCCTATGCCCACTGAGGAAGCATCGGTGTAAAATACTAGTGGTTTATGTAGGTCTGGCAATCTCAAAATAGGTTCACCTGAAAATACTTCTTTTATTCTACACAGAGCTTCTTGACATTTCTCCGACCACCTTACTTTATTTGGTTGCCCCTTCTTTGTAAGTTCAGTTAGGTGCTCAGCCACCGTATAAAAATTAGGTATGAATTTATTGTAAAAGTTAATGAGTCCCACTAAACTCTTCACCTGTCTCTTAGTCTTCGGCACCTGCAACTCCAAGATTTTGGCCACAGTGTTTCCTTCCGGTCTGATAACATTATGACCGACCACATGACCCAGAAAGCTAAGTTCTGTGTATCCGATAGATACTTTGCTCGAAAGAGCAGTAAGACCATGTGTCTTTAAGCATTTTAAGACCGCGAACACTCCCTCTATGTGCTGGTCCCACATGTCATGAAACACGTAGATGTCATCGATGTACGTAAATACATCATTCCTATGACCTAACACTTTCCTCATCATTCTAACAAATGTTGCGGGTGCATTCACTAACCCAATGCACATGTAATTAAATTGAAAAAGACCTCTTGGCGTTGCAAATGCCGTGAGAGGTTTTACCTCTTTAGATAATGGCACCTGCCAAAAACCCCTTGACAGATCTAGTTTACTGAAATACCGGGCATAGGAGAGTTTGATCAGAAGCTCCTCCTGATTCGGCATGGGCTCTGCGTCTGCCACTGTGATGTTATAAAGCTTCCGAAAATCGATGCATACACGAATGGACCCGTTTTTCTTTTTCACCACTTCCAATGGGAAGGTGTAAGCCGACTCAGATGGGGAGATAATATTAAGTCGGACCATATCGTCGATTGCCTTTTCGATCGCCGTCTTATAGTGCAGTGGTATAGAATTTGGTTTCACTCTTATAGGCCGGTCGTCGGTCAGAGTTATGTCGTGGACGATGACCTTGGTGCGTCCCGGCAAATCAATAAGGACTTCTGTTAATGTTCATATTGATGGGGTTCAATGAGTGATGTGTTAGGGATGTTGAAGTGAGTGGGTGTTAGAACCGACTCTCACAACACAGGTACGTAAATAAGACATGAGTCACATTGGCCACCAAATATGTTACCGCTCTATTTAGCAGTAACCTCTTCTGTAATTGGTAGCACCCCCTAAATGACTGGAAACCAACTTGATGACTGGCCCACCAAATATGTTACTGTACATTTATAATCTTGGCAGTAACTTCTTTCAGTAATAGGCATTAGAACCCACTTGACTGTAAACCACCACTTGATAAGAATAAGGTTATATTTCAAAGGCATGTAGGTTCAAGTCTACATCATCGCCACATAGGCTAGTAATAAATATGTGTGCTACTGTTCTCCTGTCACTGTGTAGAATGTTGTAAGTGGGTGTGTGATGGGGAAGACACTCACACCACAAGGCACGTACATAATAGTCATAGAATGGTGTAAACGCCTGGTGACACTTAATGACGATTTATTAAGGCACGGCACAATCACGTTTACATTAATGTACAGTTTGCATTACAACACGAACACGTTGGCATAAATATAAAGTCCACAGTGAAAAGTACGAACTATCCCCAGCGCTCAACAGACTGCACACTCGGCAGTTAACAATAATGTCAGCGCTATAAATAACAGCTTCTTAACAGCTTCATAAATCTCCACACTGCAGTTAATCAAATATGGCCTGTCCTAATCCTGGACTTATAATAGCTTCATAACAACTTCAAAAATCTCCACACTGCAGTTAATACATAATATGGCCTGTCCTAATCCTGGACTTATAATAGCTTCATAACAGCTTCACAAATCTCTACACTGCAGTTAATCAAATATGGCCTGTCCTAATCCTGGACTTATAATAGCTTCATAACAGCTTCACAAATCTCCACACTGCAGTTAATCAAATATGGCCTTAGTACTCAAAATACTGCCTACACTGCAGTTTACAAATAACTCATAATATCATCACGTGGAATAATGGCCTTAGTACTCAAAATACTTCAATATCCATAAACTCTACCTCCGCGGGAAATAATGGTCTCTTAAATCATATATTCACAAAAATATCCTCTACTAGGGAATACTGGCCTGTACATATCAAATATCCACTTATCCCATAAACACAGCGAAAACCATCGCTAGACATATTCATCGCTCTGCGCAGGCACACACCTCGAAAATTCAGCAGGGCTCGACCCGCTCGGACGACGCCCAAACACAGACTGTCCATATATGCAGCATAGCCGCGAGCTAAAAACAGCTCACTACAACTCACGGATAAATTCCTCACAGGCGGGGCTCAACGCCGTGAGTAGCGGTCATACGCTCTATTCTTGATAAAAATATTCTATCCAGCATCATAGTTAAACAAGCGCAACTCAAAATCTAACTTGTCTAAACAGCATATTCAGGATTACTGCCCTTTTGATTTAGCATTACCACACACGCGCGGAAAAAAATGACTCTATCATTTTTTTTTTTTTTGAAAAATAAATACCAAAAAATTTAGAAAATAATGAAACTCTAACATATGTTTTACAAAATTCATCTGATGATAAGTCAAAATAGTGTATCTACCGAAAATATTAGCAGTAAATGTAAAGTAAATAACAATCATCCAACGTAATCAAGCAAGAATACTAAAATTAATCTATTAGAAGACCAAGCTAAGTATCTCAAAATTAATCTATTACAGAACTAAGCTAAGCATATACAATAACACTCAAACAAGCAACAAACAATAGTAAGAAAAAGGACAATATCAAGCAAACGAAGTATAATTCGAAAAGTAGGGAAACATGAAATCAGCATATGAGAAAAATCCGATAACATCAGAATCTAACAATTAAGTCTAGTCATGTAAAGCAAATATAAATATCAGGACCAATTATCTGATCTAAAGTTACATCATTACTTGAACAATAGAAAGAATGAAAGTCTAAGTAGCCTAACAGGAAAAAGTATCCAAGAAGCATAAAGTAAAACGAAGATGAAACACGGAAGTATAAACAACATATCAGATCATGCTGAAAAGACAACAGAAAAGATGTAAAGGGATGACGAATAGTCAACAAAGACAGATGAAAAGTAAAGATGCACATGTAGAAATAGTTGTAACAATACCTTACAATAACTATTTAAATCACACATCATATTGTATAAATTAATACAATTACGATCAAAAATTATAAGATAAAATGGCAAAGTATATCTAAACTAACATCACACACACACACAAACTTGAGATAAAACAAAGTATAGTAAATATTTTAACTAAATTATAAAACTTATACATAACTAACAATGAATTAACCAAATATTACAGGAACCAAAAAATAACAACGCTATCAAAAACAAAATTCGCACTGACTCAAAGTCACGCGCTAAATACAGAGAAATACATCAAAACAATCAAAAAACAATTTCAAGGAACTAATGTAACTACACATTACTAACTATAATATACAGTCTAGCGCTGTCGCAGAAAAAATATTACAATGTTCGAAGAAATACATTTTCCAAAAAATTCAATAAAAAAAAGTTTCGTAATACTAAGTTGCATAAAAATAGTATTTCATTTACAACCAATTCGAAGATATAATAAATAAACTAACAATGAAATCAACTTTAAGAAAATGAAGGACATATAAACAATCTATCTCTAAACAGACGCACATTAACAAATGTAATTTTTTTTTTTTAAATACGTCACATAAAAACACATGAGAAAAACACACTATTATCTACATACAAGCTTGTAAATATTTAAGAACAAAATAATGTAAGTTAACTTAGTGTTAAACCAGATCTCCAAATTCTTGAATCAAAAAATAATATCAGCTATCGCTGTTAATTCTACCTAAACAGACAATTTAACCTTAAAATTACTTCTGGTTGACAATCATGTTCAGCTTAGTTTTAGAGTTATCTAACTTTAAATTTATATTTATTTCAACCTAATGTATTTCAATATATAATATAACAATTTCAATCTAATGCTATCAGAGTATGAGAAAAAATTTAAGTAATGGATAACGAATACTCGTGAATTTTCTAAAAGTAATTATTGTACCATTACAACCAATGAGTTTGTGCATTCTATTCTAACTATTCTAACAAACACTGCTATAAAAACAAAAAACAAAATAAACAACTGCAAGTTCAACAATGGAATATAAATAACAATAGAAACAAAAAATCATAGCAATCAAATGATGCATCAAATATTTCAATAAAATTACATGTTATTCTAAAACAAGATCATATCATGTACTATACTAACAAATACAAAAGAAAATATTTACTATCTTGATTTAAAAAAATCAGATGCAAATCTCCCGCTTTGTTGTCAACATTTCTTGACCCTCAACAGGTAAACACTTCAGATGCTTAGTGAGACGCTGAAAAGGTTACGCTTGATCGAACACACGGACGCAAAGTTGACCTACTTTTCTCACCGCTAATATGTCACAGGAGCATTGACTCTTGTCGCAAAGTCGCTTCTGTCAAAATATATAAATGAAAATTTCCATTTTAATGAATGGTGAAATTTAATGAGAAAAAACGTAGAAGTCAAATTGACAATTACCTAGCCCTGTGGCTTGTGTAAAGTAGTGGTATCTTCATGATGCCATCAACTCTTCCCTTGACACACAGTAGACAACATAGAATGCTTAGGCTCAACTTGACCCTAACTGAAGGTCATCACTGCTGTATTCTGCAATAAAGTTTTATACCTAACCAAACGAGATGCTCTCTCGACATCAAAATTAGAACAAGCAGTATCATTCAATAGACCATTATTATTTTTATCACCTTGCTTATAAAAAATCTTAGGCTTTCGTTGAGAAAAGTCACTCTGGTGATGTGAATCAGGATTTGGGGATTTATTATGTCTATAGGAAATATAACCCTTTCCTCTATTGTGACCATTGTTATCTTTATGAATCAAGTTAGCACCGTTGTGATTACTCTCTTTCCTTTGACAAAAATGTCCAGTAGACAGGACTTGCTTTTTAGCAGCACAATCATTACCAGATTGACAGTCTTTGTTATAGTTATTTCTACTATAATTTACAGAAATTTTCGGATCAAAATGTTGAAATCTACCAAATTGTTTACAGTTCCTTGGAGAATAAAAATTACCACTTGATAAATTCTCTTGGTACTGTCTAATCTTGGGATTATATCTCTTACTATCACTGATCTTCTTTCCACCTATGGGAATATGTTTACCCGTTCTGTCAAACTGACTGTGCTGAGTTTGACAAGTAACTGGACCTCTAGAATGTTTATGATCCTGCCCATAGTGGGTTTCATTCCTGGAAAATGTAGTACTATGTTTATTCCCTCTTACAAATTTATCAGAATTAGCAATAGCAAACACCTGGTTGATCTTAGCAGCTTTAACCTGCACTTTCTCACATTTGTTCTCGTGATTAACAGAACTGGCTGTTGCACTCGAATTCTCTTTGTTGGTCTGACGCCAAGAATCACAACCATTAGCAGAAACGCCATCAGTACGTGGGAAATTGTATCTGCCACGCAGGGATGTACCTCTACCCTGTTTGACATCAGTGGAAGTATTAGCAATGAGTGTGTAGGGCTGACTCTTTGCTTTAGTGCCTTGTTGGCAAACCGTTTTCTGTCTAGCATTGTCAACATTGACAGTAGACCACATCTTGTTATTCAAGACGATGTCAAGCAGGCCATCTACTCGTTTTCTGGCTTCTGAAATTTCAATATTTTTATGAGAAATCTCCTCACTAAGTTTCTTATTTAAATTCTCAATCTTAGCCACCTTTTCTTTCTCAGCCGTTAACTCTACCAATGTCTCTTTTCCATCCTGTTCGTTATTTAGCTTTATTAACTTTGTTACAATCTCACCATTATTATTATTCGCTAGCTCATCAACTTCCCCTGGAAATGCAGTATTCTTCTCTTCAAGTTTATCGAAACATACATCATGTATCATTTCTATGTATAATCTTTCTCGCTCATTGGTTTCCGCTTTTAATTTTTCATACATCTCTTTTCTTCGTTGGATCTCTTGTGTAAGGTTTTTTACCACAACTTGGTTAACTTTCATCTGGGCTTTCAACTCTTTGACCTTCAATAGTTCTGAATCCCAACTTGCTTGCATACTAGCAAGTTCCAAGTTTGATTTACATAAATCACCTGTAAGTTTAGAGACTGTTTCATGTAGCTTACTTACTTCAGCAGTACTTTTTAAACAATTGTCCCTTTCCTGTAGGGCACTCTGTTTGTTGACTTTTATTTGTTCCTCACTTATTAACTCTTTTTTCCGATCATCAGAATTGTCGTTGCGCACCATCTTACGTATACTCTTCAATATCTGATCGCGCTCAACACCCATATAGTTGTACGAAAACAATCGAAGATCCATAACCAGTAAGTCCGCTAAATCTTTAGCCATCCTTAGATGAGGAACAGAATGAAAATTCTCCTCAGCAAAATATCTTATGGCTTTTGCCGCATTGACCAAAAATCTGTCTATCACATGTTCCTCAAGCTCTGGGCCTTTTAATCCTTGAAAATCTCTACCTTCTTCCAACACATAAGTCAATACAGGCCTCATATCATCAGGATCCATTTCGTCATCATCCATAGTGACTTACATATTGAGATCACTGTATATGTATCAATCAAATTTCTACTCTTCACAGTTAAATAACTATACAACAAATTGTCACTATTCCCAATTACTGTCACATCAATTTCTATTCAAAGAACCTTTATATGGTCCTATCCATATCAGAGAAGTGAACATATGTCATATGGCCATCAATTACTTATACATCAAATTCTAATAATATGTCACTATAGACATAACAACAACAATAGAATAAGCAACGCCTAGAAATGGAAGGCCCGATGACATACATGAAGTTACCCAATTTACACAACAAAAAACCACTTATCTGTCAATAATCCCGTTCCCTTCCGCAAAAACACTGGATATCACAAGATTCTGTAGCTAAAAACAGTCCACTGCAGGAAGGTACTGGAACTAGACTTTCTTCCCTTCAGGTCCTTGCTTCAGTGCTCGAACACTACACAGGAGCAAATGATGACAGTAATAGGAACACAGCAAATTCGTAATTCTTGACTTGTGGTATACGTGCAAAATGACTGGTACTACTGCACATATACCCGAACTTGTAAACGCCATTCTTCGGTCGCTGGATCACCTCATAAACTGCTGGCTCGCTACTTGAAAAATTCATTCAATAGAAGCAGAATTGTAATCGCTGCACATCTGATAGCAAATGTCGTAGACTATAGACGTTGTTGTTTTCCACAAGCACGACACAGAACGTCAACTGACACCGCTATAAAACTTAACACCATCACGGATAAGGCGTGCGTGGCTTCCCAAATGCGCCACACAGGCAGATTACAAACTAGGTCACGGTTTTGAAGCACAGGAGACTCAGGCCACTCCCACACAGGGCTAATTATAATCAAGTTAAGTTCACTCAAACTCTTGTCACGCGAATGTCATATCTATTCGTTCCAACTTGACTAGCACAGAAGATAAAACCAGTATTGGAAACCAAATATGTTAATGTTCATATTGATGGGGTTCAATGAGTGATGTTTAGGGATGTTGAAGTGAGTGGGTGTTAAAACCGACTCTCACAACACAGTTACGTAAATAAGTCATGAGTCACATTGGCCACAAAATATGATACCGCTCTATTTAGCAGTAACCTCGTCTGTATTGGGTAGCACCCCCTAAATGACTGGAAACCAACTTGATGACTGGCCCACCAAATATGTTACTGCACATTTATAATCTTGGCAGTAACTACTTTGAGTAATAGGCATTAGAACCCACTTGACTTTAAACCACCACTTGATAAGAATAAGGTTATATTTCAAAGGCATGTAGGTTCGAGTCTACATCATCGCCACATAGGCTAGTAATAAATATGTGTGCTACTGTTCTCCTGTCACTGTGTAGAATGTTGTAAGTGGGTGTGTGATGGGGTAGACACTCACACCACAAGGCACGTACATAATAGTCATAGAATGGTGTAAACGCCTGGTGACACTTAATGACGATTTATTAAGGCACGGCACAATCACGTTTACATTAATGTACAGTTTGCATTACAACACGAACACGTTGGCATAAATATAAAGTCCACAGTGAAAAGTACGAACTATCCCCAGCGCTCAACAGACTGCACACTCGGCAGTTAACTATAATGTCAGCGCTATAAATAACAGCTTCTTAACAGCTTCATAAATCTCCACACTGCAGTTAATCAAATATGGCCTGTCCTAATCCTGGACTTATAATAGCTTCATAACAGCTTCAAAAATCTCCACACTGTAGTTAATACATAATATGGCCTGTCCTAATCCTGGACTTATAATAGCTTCATAACAGCTTCACAAATCTCTACACTGCAGTTAATCAAATATGGCCTGTCCTAATCCTGGACTTATAATAGCTTCATAACAGCTTCACAAATCTCCACACTGCAGTTAATCAAATATGGCCTTAGTACTCAAAATACTGCCTACACTGCAGTTTACAAATAACTCATAATATCATCACGTGGAATAATGGCCTTAGTACTCAAAATACTTCAATATCCATAAATTCTACCTCCGCGGGAAATAATGGTCTCTTAAATCATATCTTCACAAAAATATCCTCTACTAGGGAATACTGGCCTGTACATATCAAATATCCACTTATCCCATAAACACAGCGAAAACCATCGCTAGACATATTCATCGCTCTGCGCAGGCACACACCTCGAAAATTCAGCAGGGCTCGACCCGCTCGGACGACGCCCAAACACAGGCTGTCCATATATGCAGCATAGCCGCGAGCTACAAACAGCTCACTACAACCCACGGATAAATTCCTCACAGGCGGGGCTCAACGCCGTGAGTTGCGGTCATACGCTCTATTCTTGATATAAATATTCTATCCAGCATCATAGTTAAACAAGCGCAACTCAAAATTTAACTTGTCTAAACAGCATATTCAGGATTTCTGCCCTTGTGACTTAACATTTTCGCTAAAATCCCTAAGTATCGCACCCACCTGCGTCTTTTGATCGTGTGACAGATCATCACAGATCGACACGTCCACCCGTGACTCGGATGGAGTAAGCGGCACAAGGGACAGATCCAGCTTAACATCATCGCCGCTGTCTTCTCATCAACTACAACCGACTCCGCCGACTCTGATTCTTGCTCTACCACGGCGTCTACC